>OZ018330.1:69115209-69695209 GCA_963969495.1 Ceratothoa steindachneri
AGATCACAATCCGGTCTCTAAATCTGGGACAGTGTGTTATCTTCCATACTGGGTTGTGTATTGCAACTAGCTCAGCTGTGAAGACAGACGGAACCAGTACCTGGTAGAGCCATGGTGAGTTCAAACGGAGGGGATAGAGCAAAGGAGCAGATTCCCTCTTGGGACTTGGAGCCATCCATGTATACTGACACAGATGCAGTGATAAGAAGTGTACTTCAAAAAGGCTGAACGCAATATGCCCAGGCTGTGGAAGCGTGGTGACAAATAGTGAAAGGTGGAACCATCTAGGGTGTCGTCCTGGATAAAACAAGAGGCACCACCGGCCCGGGAGGTACACCGAGCACTTGAATGAGTTTCCTAGCCATAAATCCAAAGGGCTTAGGGTATGATTGGCGTCTCTTGGCGGGATAGGCACCGTCGAAGTCGGGCGCGGATGCAATGAGAGCCATTGACGACAGGGGTAGATGTCGGGCCAGCGGGTACAAGTGCATAATCCACTATCCATGGTTCTCAATAAGGGGACGTGCAGAGGGCAGTGGGCACTAAACAAGAGTATCTACCTTCCGCAATACACGCTCGCTTGCATGTGTAGTCAAGTTTCAAACGAACAAATGATCGGTAGAAAATTAAAGCATTATCCCTATTACCAACCCCCAGTGCTGACTGTCATGGATAAAAAGAAAGTCCATGGCGCGGGTAAAAAGACTAAGGTTGCGAATATGAGCTACCCAGGTGAGGCATCGTTCGAAAACACGACCAAGGAAACGGTGCGAACCTACCACTTCCAGGCGAGCCACGTTTAGGAATAAGTGCGGAAGGGAAGGAGTTGTAGATGTCGGTAGAAATGCAAAAGAAAAATCTGTGCGTTTCAGCATAGCGAGATATGGTTCGACGCTCCAGAGTTGGCATATGGGCTGCATCCTAAAAGATCAAGAATATATTTCGGTAGCACCGAGGTGATACCTTTGATGCTCAAGGCAAAGAGTGCGACACTGAGGACACTTCTCGTGGGACGCCCTCTTCGTACCTGGTTAGGCAAGAGTGAGCTCCTCTCTACCATACGCGGAATCGACGATCTCACAGACTCATATATAAAGATTGGAAGGCGTCCCCTCACCCACATCGTGTGGAGAGTCTCCATGATACCGTATCGCCATGCGGTATCATAAGCCTTCTCCAGATCGAAAAACACCGTGGCGTAGTGCTGTCTACGAAGGAAGGCCTCGAAGATGGCATTTTCCAGTCGGAGCAGAGCATCTGACGTGGAGTGGAACTTGTGGAAGCCGCACTGTGCAGAAGATCGGTAGAAGTCCTCTACACCCGTAGATAAAGGAGAGGAGAAAGCCTCCTATCCAGTTGAAGAGTTTTGGAAGGACCCTGCGAAAGCACAGGGAGTGGGAGGACCTCCATTCTTTCAGTGGAGCTGCCTGAGTGCAGCTCCGACGATGGTCGAGGGGAAGGTAAGGGAGTATGTTTGTTATCCAGGGCTTTGTTCAATTGAACACTATAAAACAGAAAGGTGAAAATGATAAAGATAGCTTAAATGATTAATTAGTAGTGTTTAAACTGTTTAAAAACTTTATGCAAACACAAGATATTTGGTGCTGTAACATAAACAGCATTAAACCCATTAATATATACAGATACTTTAAAACTGTAGCATAATGGCTCTTATCTTAAAATGATACAAGGCAATAAGTGAAAAATGAACTCACAGATCTGCTAAGACATTCCCAATAGAAACACAAACTGGCCTTTGGGTTTTCAAGCTGTTGGAAGAAATATTGCTTTAGAGATTTATCAATGAAAATTTTCTCCACTACTTCCATCTTTATGATACATAAGTTCTAAGTTTTAGAGGAGTACCTACCAGCTCCTGTCCTTTACGACTGTTATATCTTGTGTAGAAGCAAAATCCTTCTTTGCTGTATCCTTTCAGAAGGACCATTCTAGAAGATGGTACTCCATCCCTAAAACATGAAAACATTTAAAATAAGTGATTTGGGGGGTTATGAGGGAAAGGGTGATTAAATTATTGAAATTATAGAGAAGCAAGTGCCAACACAGTTATTCTGGTAGATTTTTTCATATTTAACATCTAATGGCAGCAACTACATCTAACTACTGTAGTTAGATGTTATTTGGCATTGTCCTGATGTTGAATTTGCTATGCCCTGGACTCGGTGGAGGCGCGTGGCCGTTTCGCGCCTTACGGGAAACGGTCACGCTAGGGGAAAGGGAAGGAAGGGGCTTGCTTTACCCGGGGCTGGGTGTGGACCCTTTGTGTCGCTAGCTTTACCAGGGGAGCACCAGGGGTGGGTAGAACCTGCAGAAGGGTTTGGAATGACCACGGAAACGTGCTCCTAGGGCTAGGGGGCTAGGAACAGAGGGTGTCTTTCTCAACATTGAAGCATAGGACGTCCCAGGCAGCGCGGGCGCGCCAGGACCAAGGACCAAGTCCTTAGCCTCGCGAAATGAGAGACGATCCTAAGCCTGAACGGCCAGGATTTCCTTCTCAAGGAGATACGCACCACATTGCTTCAAAGAAGCGAAGTGCGGCTCTCTGCAATTGACACACTTGGCCACACATGATTTGGACCTATCGTGTACAGCCTTGGAGCAACTTACACAGACTTCGGGTAACCACCATTTTGCCCTTCTACACAAGCGATTAAGATGGCTGAAGCGGTGACAGTAGTAGCACCTCCACGGGAGCGGCATGACTGCCTTCACGCGGTAGCGATACAACCGGCACGCAGCGACTCAGGGAGCTTGTCACAGTCGAAAGTGCCGAAGAGTGTAATGGTGGTTCTCGAGGCCACTCCCTGTTTTTGCATCAAACGATTGACCTTGACCGCCCCATGCTCGGCTAGCTATAAGGTGAAGTCAGCTATAAAGTAGTCTACGAGTTTCCTGGCATAAACTACTCCTTTCACGAAGTTCATGGTAGAGTGCGTCGTCACACTCACAGGCGTGCCATCAAGTGTCGGAAGGGCACTAATCATGGCAGCATCGGAGGGATTCGACGCATTCGCCAAAATGATCCCGTCTGAGAAATAAGTCACTTTCGTCTCTCTACCAATCACACTAGCTAAAGCTCTTCTCTGATGGATCATGTTGCCCTTGGCCAACATGGTGCCATCAGTGGAACGAATAACCAGGAAGCGTTTGAAGCCAGCGGGCTCGATAACGCCGGGTAGTCTCTGAATGCGGGGCCCTGATGTAATCGAGGCTCTGCTCTGTGCACTAGCACTTTTGGTCTTAGTCAGGGACTCTGCACTCGGGGGCGGGGGATGGGGGGGCAGAGGGATCGGACGTGCCGATCTTGGCTTGGTAGCTTACCGAAGTGGCAGCAGACCTATCCGCCCCCGCAGTCCCCGCGGATGGAGAGGAGCCCCGACTTTTTCTTGTTAGGAGAGGAGGGAGGGGAATGACCCCGCTTCTCCCCTCCACCGGCAGGAGCCCTCAGGCCAGATGGCCTGGCCTTAGCAAGGTCCTTCTCCGAGATCGAGAAGGTCCTCGCGGTCACAGGGGCACCAGCTGGAGGAGGAGATCCCTCCCCTACTTGAACTGCCTTGGAGACCCAAGCTGTTTGAGAAGGACCCTGCATAGGGGCGGACTCTGGTTCGGTGCATGGCGCCGAGCCTGGATATGCCCCCATGGAAGGCCCTACCGTCTGAAGCTGGGTTGCCTCAAGGACCATGTCTATCTCGAGGGATGGGGGGGGAAAGTTGCTCCATTTTGCCATCCTACCCAGAACCCATTGGCAGTGGTGTCACGAGTCAGGTTGTATGGGGAGGCACAGGCCTTGACCCCCATTAAGGTCACTATCTGAGCCAGCAGGTCTCTGGAGGGAAGCGGCCGATAGGCCCTGTCTTCCCTGTCTACCGAGCCGCTTCAACGGGGAGCGGTTGATTATGGGCTGCCTGCTGGCTTACTTGGCAGTCCCCTGGGAAAGTAAAGGTGAGGCTGCCACTGGTAAGATGGAGTCACATAAGGGTGACTCCAAAGAAGGTGGTGAGGGGGATCCCCCTGCACCTGTAAGTCTCCTCTCTGGTCAAAGAGTTTTGTAGGTTCCCCTGTGAAAGTACCTTGCTCCATTTTTTTCAGTGGAGCTCTCGAGGGTGGCTCCGGCAATGGAGGGGGGGGGGATTAAGGGAAGATTTTAAAAAATTTCATTATTGGGCATGGTGACCCTATTATTTTCACAGGATACAGACGCTAATCACTCCTCGCAGTAGCCCACTCTGCAAGGGGTGCATACAGGGCTGGCAGAGCCAGGTGCCGCCATTTATGGCCACCCCTCCTGCCTGGTGACCTAGCAGCCCTTTGGTATGGCGGCTCCACCTTGGGCACGGCGTAAAAAGATAGATAGTGAAGTGAGAAAGAAAGGGTATGTGAGGAATGTATGGGTGGGGATGAAGCAGGTTGTTAAAAACTCACCATCCCAAACTGGAGCTCAGGGGCTAGGGAACACTGTCCCTCTCCCCTCTCAGCCCCAATCCAGGATAGGTGGCTGAGCAGAAGGTCAGCATCTACCCTGTTAAAATAGAGGCCAACCAGAGAAAGTTGTGGGAGAGGTTGTAGGGGAGAAACACAGGCTGTCTGAAAGAAGGGGAAGAGGCTAAGATGGGTCCAGATGGGGTGCTGAGTCCCGTCAGCACAGCAGCCAGGAAGGCAAATCACCACGCCCCTTAAAGAGGGAACCATTCGGAGGTTGTCTCGCAGGTTGTGACATCATGCACAATCTTGTATGCGAAAGGATAGTTGCGGAAGGATACACAGCCAGGTCAACACTTCTCCCCTTTTTTTTTCTTCAGTAGACTTGCTTAGTATCTGCAAACAGCAGGTCAAAGTTGCTTTGTACAGGTGCCTATTTTTTGAGACAGCTAGCAAGCTGCTCTTGCGAGGAGACCCATGAAACTTTGTTACCTCTCCTTTGTGAAGCATGTCCCATAAAACAGCAATATCATCATCATCATCATTTTTCCTCCTCTTGGTCCTGCTTCTGCTAGGTTGGATGGTTGTACAACTCTACTCGACCAATTTCGGTACTGAGCATCTTCCTTCGTAAGTTCAAGTCACGCATATCTTCCACAACAGTCTCTCCAAGTTTCCCTAGGTCTTCCTGGTGGCCTTTTACATAGCCTCCTTTAGGTAGCCATCCTACTCTGCTGATCTCTCCATGTGACAAAACCATCAGAGTCTCCTCAGTCCAGCTCCACTAGTCCACATGTCCGCCACCTCAGAGCTCCCGATGCGATCCTGCCACTTCACACCAGCCATATATCTCAATCACATCCTCTCAACACACTCATCAGTGTTTCTGTTAAGAGCCAATTTTCAGCACCATACAATAGAGCTGCTCTCCTACACATGCTACATATACCAAACTTCTCTTCTTCATGGGAATGCCTCGGTTACCAGCAATCCTGATTCCTCTCTCCACTTATTCCAGGCAATGGCTATTCTTGCATGAACTGCTCTTTCCCCTACAGCTTCACTGTCTAGTATATCTCTGAGGTAGCAGAACTGGTCCACCACCTCCAGCATTTTCCCAGCAGCATTCCATTCACTTGCTACTCCATTCTCATTTGGTCTTGTGCGGGACCCAGAGCATACAAGATTTCTCACTCCCATAAGTTTCTCAAGTCCAGAGCACCTCTTATGACATCACATACCACACTGAGTGCAGAGAATAGAATTGCTTCCCACTCCTCTACCACAAGCTCCACATGGCCACCTCCCATACTCCACTCTTCTTCTTGGCTCTCCTCTTGTCACCATTCCTTTAGTCTTACTGATGTTGATCTTTAGTCTTCTTTCCATGTCTCTTTTCCACCTTTCAAACATGTCAATCACTTCCTCCTTTGAGCTTGCAGTGAGCACAAGGTCATCAGCATACAGCAGCTCCCATGGTCCCCATCCTCTGCACTCCTTGGTCACCTCCTCCAGAAGAGCGATGAACAGCAAGGGGCTCAAAGTTGAGCCATGATGAACACCAACTGTGACATCAAATTCCCCCCGATATGCCTACCATTGTCCTCACCTGAGATCGTGATTTCTCATATAGGGACATAATACACATGATGAGCCTCTCTGGCAGTCCCTGTCTCCTAAGTGCCAACACTATCACATCTATTGGTACTCTATCAAAAGATTTGTTCAAATCCACAAAAATGTGGTACAGTTTCCTTTTCTTTTGTGTAAATTTTACCTGGATCTGCCTCATAATAAATAATGCATCATTAGTAGACTTTCCCACAACAAAACCAAACCGTCTGCCATCAACTTTACTAAATTCTTCAATCTTCCCTGCAACACCCTCTCAAATATTTTCCTGCCATGTTCAAGAAGCCTGATTCCTCTGTATTTTTCGGACCTGAGAGCATCGCCTTTCCTGTATATATGGAACAGTCAAACTATTCCAATATTCATCGCTTCTCTCCTTCACTATCTCTCAAAAACTCATGTCAGTTCATCAAGTCCATCTCTTCCCAGTCTCTCCAACATATAACTTGTTATTCCTGTCGGATCAGGCGCTTTGTTCCTCTTCATTACTTTTGAGGCAACTGCAACCTCTTCCTTTGATATGTCCTCTATTGGACCCTCCACCATATTGCCCTCTTCCACATTAAACTCATTTGTTTCACTTAATAATAAATGAAAATACCTTCTCCATTATTTTCTCTTATTCCACCTGTATGTTATCCTACTCATCCTTTATGAACTTTGCTCCAGTTATATCCTGCCTCAGTTTCCTCATCTGGTCCCACTAGATCTTCACTCCACTCCCCCCATGGTCTTGTCTCAGCTCTGGCCACTCTGAATCTTCTATCTTCCAGACTTTTAGAAGAGTGAATTGCATCAAGCATGCTCTTATCAATGCAATATATTTTCACAAAAGTGACGGCTATTTCTTTCATTATATTTGCAATATAGACTGCAGCCTCTCCACAGTCCAGAAGAGGCATGGTTTCAGCAGAAAGAGTGGCCTTCACAACTTGACAAACATTCTTTGTCTGCCAGTATACAGGACACTGACTGCCAATAGAATCTACAAGGAAAATGATGAAGCCCCCCTTGAGAACCACCATCTGAGAGATTCGCAAACAATGCATCTGAATAGCATTACAATGTACATGACTCAATGGAACACAACTGAGGATAATTAATCTCCATATGGTCAGATGTAAGAAGCAAAATTAGTTTGTTCAGCATTAGTAAATCTCCAATAGTAGCTTTAGCATGAGATACACTCAAATCACAAGTTTCAAAGGCAATGTCAGGCCTGCATGAGTTGCAATACCAATTCAACTGTGCAAGTAAGACACGATATTCTACTTTTTCAGATTGAGTGAGATAATTTGCTCCCCTACACAGTAGCACACTGGTAATAAATCTTTATTGAAGAAATTGTAGATGCATATTGAAACTGATCAACAGCAATGCCCTCATCCGTGGTAGTAATGTTAAGGTCAACATATTGGAACAATCCTGATGCTGAAGCTCCAGTAAAGAACATGTCCTTCAGCTTTTCAACAATGTTTTCTTTAATTCAGCTGTTCCTGCACAAAGAAAATCGTCCACATAAACGCAAATGGTGCTAGCAAGATTTGTTCATTATACCAGTAAAACAATAGGAACACGTCCTCACTGATAGTGCAAGAAACACACTCTTAACTCGTGTATACCAGTCCCTCGCTGCATCATACAAACTGTACAGTTTTTTTTAGCTTCCATAATTTACCATTAAATACCCAGGGAGCGGCTTCTGGTACACATCATGATCAATTTCATCTCCTTGCAAGTAAGCTGCTTTTACAATTACTGTGTGAACATCCCAATGTTGAAAGACAGCTAAGGCCAGAGTTAAATGAATGGCTTCTCTAAAGCAGGTCGGAGAGTCTCTTTTTAAGCTGCAAGTATCCTCCTTGAATCCATGTGCTACCAGTCTAGCTTTAGTGATGATCTTGCTATTCTTAATATATTCAGTAATCACCCATCGCACACCAATTACTTGTTGTCCGTCATCTTCAATTTCCATGTAAACATTGATGTGAATTTTTTTTTTAGAATTTTGAGAGCCCATCTGGTATCTGGTATCTGCCTACTAGAGAAAAAGTAAGCGTACTCGTGTTAAAGCACCAGGGGCAACAGTGCTGACCTTGGTCTGATCTCTTAAAATAACAGCAGTGGACAATGCAGAAGGAAAGAAGCCCTTAGTCTTTTTGGTCTTATGATTTTTTTTTCTTTTTAGGAGAGGAGTGTGGGGAATTAACCCCCTTTCCTCCTCCACAGGAAGGAACCCCTAGGGCAGATAGATCGACCTCAGCAAGAACCTTTTCTGAAATGGAGAAAGTCCTGGCTGTACAGGGGCACCAGCCAGGAAAGGAGATCCCTCCTCTCCTTGTGAGGCCTCTTGAACCCGAGCTGTCAGAGGAGGAGCTTGCAGAGGGGCAGCCTAGGGTTCTGTGCTCAGCACCCAGCCTGGGTTTGACCCTATGGAAGATCCTACCATCTGGGGCTGGGTCACCTCAGGGACCATGTCCATCTCAAGGCGGGGGCCTCCATGTGGCCATCTCCGCCCCCAAGACATCATGGATCCCATTTGAGGTACCCTTTGTCCTCTCATCTGTGCTGGCAAATCAGCATCCATTGGAGAAGAGAGGGGTGCACATACAGTGACTTCCTGTACGGTCGGAATTCACAAGTGCAGGACATTACGGGGCATGGGTGAACAGGCACTGCAATCGCTTGCTCCTGTGAAGTTGGGCCAATCCAGACATTCCCAGTGGGAGCAGTCAATATTTGGCTGCCTGCATGCTTTCTTGGTAGTCCCCTGTGAAAGGAAAAGAGGCCCTGCCATTGGAAAAAGGGAGGCACCCAAGGGCACCTCCAAGAAGGGTATGAGGGGAGTCCCCTACACTGGTTAGTCTAGGAAGGGAGTAAGCCTCCTATCCAGTAGAAGAAATGTGGAGGGTCCCCTGAGAATGCACAGGGGAGAAAGGGGATGAAATATATTTTTTGGGTGGAGCTGCTGCCCAGGGGTGGCTCCGATGATGTTACAGAGGAAGTGGATTAAGTGATTTTTAAATTTCTATCATTGGGCATGGTGACCCTGTTAAATTCTCAGGATGCATATGCTAATTACCTTATTCAAAAGCCCACTCTGCTAGGGGTGAACATGAGGCTGGCAAAGCCAGCTGCTACCATTTAGGACCACAACTTTCCACCTAGTGGCCAGGCAGCCCTTCAGCTGCCTGGCCTTGGGCTGGGCATAAAATTGAGAGAAAGAGGGTATGTGAGGAAAGTGAAGGTCGGGTGGAAGCATATTGTTAAAAACCCACCACCCTAAACTGGAGCTCAGGGATGAGGGGGGCATTGTCACCTCCCCCTCAGCCCTGATCCGGGTTTGTTTATCTAAATATTTTGTGAGCCCATCTGGCAACTATATACTAGGGCAAAAGTGGCCGTACTCACAAGAGAGCCTACTACTAGGCTAGATAAAAAAAAAAAGTAACTGTGTAGAAAACAAATAACAAAGATAAAAGGAAAAACAGAGGCTAAGCACAGGATAAAAATATCAAATAAAAAAAGGAAAAGAAAGCAAAGGCGTAACAGGAAGGAAGCACACTCCAGCATCTGGGGTAGGCTGACTTCCCCCTGTGGCATAAACATGCGACCTATAAAAGAACAGTCAAATAAAGTTGAGGAGGTCAGCCTCATCCAAAAAGACATATAATCAAATAGTCTGTGTGCAGGAAATAGCCCCGCATACAAGGGATAAGCAGTAGTGATCCGCTCATCCTGGTACCGGAACAGGTAGCATGCACGAAGATCACCCAAACTTAGACATTCAACATGAATGTGCCAAACAGTCTGGAGGACAATGCAGTCATCACAATAAGGCACAAGTGAGCACTCCATCAAATTGCAGTGCATCCTGCAAGTGTGTCCAATTCGGAAATGACAGAAAGCAACCTGAGGCCATCATAGCATTGGGGGGTAGGTTGATGGGAGCAGTTGCGGTGCAATGGCATGCAACTTTAAGTTCCTCTTGACTGTCTCCAATCTTCTTTGTTAGGTCACCTGTATTCCTGCCATATAATCGGTGTGAGGAAGAGGGAAATGCTGGCCTGGTTACCCAGTCCTCTCAAACTCTTTGGCACACTCAATCCCCGCAATTCATACATGTCCAGGAACCAAGCAGAAGATAATCTCAACATCTGCTGGCTCGCCAAAACCAAGGTGTCACAAATATTGTGAGTAAGGGGATGCAGAGATTCCAATGCTCAAACCCCTAGGGCGCTTTGTGAGTTGCTATAAATCACAATCCGGTCTCCGAAGAGGGCCAGACGTGGCGTTATCATCTCCCGTACCAACTGCCATAAAGACAGACGCAAGGCCTGGCTGAGTTCAGAGAGAGGGCATAAGGTGTGGAAACTGACCCCCTTTTCTGACTTGGAGCGATCCGCCGTATACACTGGCATGGCTCCAGCGTGACGCAGGATGTGGTCCCAAAAGGCCGAACGAATTATTCAAACCGCTATAGAAGCTTTGGGAGCAGAGGCGTAGCCACAAATAGTCTAAGGTGGTACCCTCCATGGTGCCGTCATGGGCAGAAACAGGGGCAACACAGGACTGAGAGCTATATCGAGCTCTCGAACGAGTTTCCTAGCCGTAAACCTAAAGGGCTTAGGGTATAACTGGCGTGTCTCGGAGGCATAGGCACCATCAAGAATCAGCTGGCGATGAGGTGAGAGCTGTGGGAGACTGAGGGAAGCGCCAGCTCGGGCGTATAGGGGAGTAATGCACTGTGCACAGCGCATAGCGAGTTGCATCTCCCAGGCATCGACAAATAGGCTCTCAAAGGAGGGCGTGCGGAAGGCACCGAAGCGTCGGCTCGGGCGTACAGGGGAGTAATGCACTGTGCACAGCGCATAGCCAGTTGCATCTCCTAGGCATCGACGAATAGGCTCTCAAAGGAGGGCGTGCGGAAGGCACCGAAGCGTCGGCTCGGGCGTACAGGGGAGTAATGCACTGTGCACAGCGCATAACGAGTTGCATCTCCCAGGCATCGACAAATAGGCTCTCAAAGGAGGGCGTGCGGAAGGCACCGAAGCGTCGGCTCGGGCGTACAGGGAAGTAATGCACTGTGCACAGCGCATAACGAGTTGCATCTCCCAGGCATCGACAAATAGGCTCTCAAAGGAGGACGTGCGTAAGGCATCAGTCGCCAGGCGAAGAACGGGGTGGTGAATCGAGTAAGCCTTTCGCAATACACGCTCGGCTGCGGATGCAGAAAACTCGCATACGTAGTCGAGCTTCGAACGAACAAAGGATCGATAAAGTAAGGCAGTAGCCCTATCAGCATCCCAGGCGCTAAAAGAGATCGAAAGGTCGTCCACGAAGGGCGTATTGAGAACATCTTCCGGTAGCAGAGAGGTGATTACGTTGATGCTCAGGACCAAGAGTTTAACACTGACGACACTTCAGTGATGGACTCCATCTTCATGTCCGTCGATTCCTGTAAGCAGAATCGAGGATCTCGAAAAAATTTATATAAAGATTGGGAGGCCTCCTCTAGTACCATCATGTGGAGAGACTCCATGATACCGTATCATAGGCGTGTCCAGATCGAAAAACACCGAAGCGTAGTGCAGTCTACGAAGGAAGGCCTCGCAGACGGCATTTTCCAGTCGGAGCAGAGCAGCCGATGTGGAATAGATCATGCGGAAGCCGCATTGTGCATAAGACAAATGACCTCCGCTGTCTAGAAAAAAGGCTAATCCAACATTTACCAATTTCTCCCTCAACTTGCACATGCAAGAGGTTAGAGAGATTGGGCAGAAACCGGCCGAGTTAGAGTAATTTCTTCACAGTTTGTGAAGAGCGAGCACAGTAGCGATTTGCATGAAATCTGGGAGGATACCCTCTACCCAGATCTTGTTAAACAAATCTAACAGAGAGGCCATGCCTCGCTCAACAAGGTGTCGAAGCATGGTGTAAGGGACATCAGCTGAACCAGAGGCTGTGTTCGCGGACGAAGCGAGAGCGGAACGCAATTCACTAAAAGTAAACCTGTCGTTGAAGGATTCTCCGCCTCTGGAGATAAAGTCAGGTCGGCGGCCTTCCGCGACATCACAACGAGCATTGAATGCTGCCGTAGCAGAATCCTGGCTTGAGAAAACGGTGATGAAGGATTCCGCGACGGATGCGGGGTTCGAGATTGCGTTCCATTCTCCCGGAGAACGGGAGGTGTTCTCGGGCAGTGATGCGTAAACTCATTCACAATTAGGACACCTATCTCAAGCTCAAGGACTTGACCCTTGGCATTAATCGAGTAACCTCCCAAGAGGGTGTGTCTACCGTTCAGATCTCCGAGCGAGAGAAAGGGCCTCGGCAACCGTGCCACGACGCGGGGGAAGTCCCCAGCATCGAAGTCGGCTAACGGTGGAATGTACGCAGAAATAACAGTATACCTCCTATCCAGGTGTAGTTGCACAGCTACTGCCTGAAAGGAGATATCTAAAGTGAAGAGAAGAATGGAGACATCATACCGGGTGTAAATCGCGCATCCTCCCGCACAGCCCACATTCCGTGGTCGCAAAACCCTTATATCCCGGGAGGTTGGGCACGCGTCCAGCATGGTCTCCCGCAAAAAGATAGCTAACGGGGAACGCTACTAGACGAGCTTCCGCAGCAACTCCCAGTTGGCCTCGAGTCCGATCGAAAGCGATACGGAGGCCCTCTTCGAAGAGAAGCCCATCATAGGAATAGCCGTACGCTTCCCGGAGGCGGAACTCCGGGCGCTGTTAGCCGGACAATGCGCTGATGGCGCTGTCGCCTTCGAGAACTTATCGGGGAAGGATGTGCTCGTCATGCGTCTTTTCCTCCCTCCGCCTTGAAACCTTAGGCGAGCAGGGTCCCTCTTTTGGAGGATCAACCCAGCCTACCACTGGGTGTGGGCAAAGGAGCCGAAGTTACTTTAGTGCTGTCCTCCTTTCGGGGAGCAGCTGTAGGAACATCCTAAGATGGCCTCACGAACCTCTTCAGGGGTATTGTCTCCTGTGAGTCTAACGACTCGGTGGAGGCGCGCGGCCGTTTCACAAGACGGAAAAGGGTCACGCTGGGGGAAATCGGGGAGCCCTGGTTTTAGCCGTGGCTGGGTGTAAACCCTTTGTGCCACCAGCTCTACCAGGGGAGCGCCCAGGGTGGGTAGAACCCGCAGAAGGGTTCCAAATGAGCGTGGAAACGACCGTGCTCGAAGGCCTGGAGGATGTCTTTCTTAACATTGAGGCATATGACGTCCTAGGCAGCGCTGGGCGCACCAGGACCAAGTCCTTAGCCTCACGAAATGAGAGACGATCCTGGGCCTGAACGGGATGGGTTTCCTTCTCAAAGAGATATGCATCACATTGCTGTGAAGAAGCGGGGTGCAGCTCTCCGCAATTGACACACTTGGGCACACACGATTTGGACTTATCGTGTGCGGCCTAGGAGCAACTTACACAGACTTCAGGTAACCCCAACTTTGCCATCTACAGCAGTGGTTAGTATGGCCCAAGCGCTGACAGTAGTAGGACCTCCGCGGCAGTGGCACGAATACCTTCAAGACCGAGAGATACTAACTGGCGCGCACCGACTCAGAGAGCTTGTCATAGTCGAATGTGACGAAGAGTGTAGGAGTGGGTCTCGAGGGCCCTCCCTGTTTTCTCATCACACGTTCGACTTTTAACGCCCTATGGTTGGCCAGCTCTAAGGTGATGTTATCTATGGAGTAGTCCATGACTTCCTTAGCATAAACTACTACTTTTGCGAAGTTCACGGTAGAGGGCAGAGGCACACTCACAGGCATACCATCAAGTGTGCGAAGGACACTACTCATGGCCACCTCAAAGGGATTCAACGCATTTGCCAAAAGGTTCCCATCCAAGAAACGGGTCACCTTCGACTCTCTACCAATCACACTAGCTAGAGCTCTTCTCTGATGGATCATGTTATCATTAGCTAACATGCTGCTATCAGTGGAATGAATAACAAGGAAGTGTTTGAAGCCAGTGGGCTCAAAAATACCAGCTAGCCTCTGAATGAGGGGCCCCGACATAATCAAGGCTCCGCCGCAAACAAACAGCCTATTTCCAGGCTACTTTGAAATAAAAATTTGAAAAAAAAAGGTAAAAAGGGAAGGTGACAGTTAGGAAGCAAGCTCCAGCGTCGGGGGAAGGTTCCCCTCCTCCCGGCGCAGGAGCGTGCGACCTACAAAGGAAACCAATAACAAAAAACAACAAAACCTAATTAAATAAATGGGAGAAGGCCGGCCTCACCCCCAAAATTCAACAAGTCCACCAGTCAATGTGCACACACTCGTCCTGAGTACAAGGGACAGGCGGTAGCGACCCTGCCCATCCCAGTACCGGGACAGGTAACGTGCGCAAAGATCACCCAGACTGGGACATTCGACAAGAATGTGCCGAACAGTCTGGGGGACGACGCAGTCGTCACAATATGGCACAGGTGAGCGCTCCATCAAATAGAGATGCGTCACACGACTGTGTCCAATTGGGACACGACAGAAAGCTACCTGAAGCTGTCGCAGCATTGGGGGATAGGTCCATGGGAACAGTCGCGGCGCAATGGCACGCAACTTTAAGTTCCCTTCGACCGTCTCCCATCTTCTTTGCCAAGCAGTCCGAAGAGCTGCCCGTATTCCTGCCATGTAGTCAGTGTGAGGAAAAGCGAAACGCTGGTCCGGTCGCAGAGTCCTCGCAGACTCTTTGGCACCCTCATTCCCCGCAATTCCTACATGTCCAGGAACCCAGCAGAAGAAAATCTCGACATCCACCCGGTTCGCCAAAACCGTGGCATCACGGATGTCGCGGACCAAGGGATGCGGAGATTCCAATGCCCCGAGAGCACTCAGGGCGCTCTGTGAGTCGCTATAGATCACAATCCGATTTCCGAACCGGGCACGTCGCGTAATCTCCCGTACTGAATGGTGCATTGCCCCCAACTCGGCTGTGAAGACAGATGCAGCGCCTGGCAGAGCCCCGCTGACTTCAAACAGAGGGGACACAGCGTGGAAGCCGACCCCATCTTGGGACTTGGGGCCATCTGTATACACTGGCACGGTTCCAGCGTGACACGAAGTGTGCTCCCAAAAAGTTGAACGCAATACTCCCGGCGCTGTACAAGCTTTGGGAACAGAGGCGTGGAAACAAATAGCCAAATGTGGTACCCTCCAGGGTGGCGTCCTTGGCAAAACCAGGGGAGCCACTGGCCCAAGAGCTATACCTAGCTCTCAAAGGAGTTTCCTGGCCCTAAACCCAAAGGACTTAGGGTATGTCTGGCGTCTGTTCTCGTCTTCATCTGGGACCACCTACCCAGGGAAGCAACGCAGACGGACGTGCCGATCTTGGCTTGGTCACTTACCGAAACGGCAGCTGACCCGTCCATCCCTGCGGCTCCTGCACAGTGAGAGGACCCCAGAGTCTTCTTTGTCTTTTTCTTTTTATGAGAGGATGGCAGGGCATGAACCCGCTTCTCTCCTTCGCCGGTAACAGCCCCTAGGCCACATGGGCCGGTCTCAACAAGATCCTTATCTGAAGGTCCTGCCTGTCATAGGAGCACTAGCCGAGGAAGGAGATTCCTCCTCTCTTTGTGAGGCCTTGGGGACCTGAGCTTTCTAAGGAGCTTGGATAGGGTTCAATACAGATTCTCTGCTTGGCACCGAGCCCGGGTTTGACCCCATGGAAGATCCTACCTTTTGGGGCTGGGTCACCTCTGGGATCATATCCATCTCAGGGGAAGCCTCCATGTGCCCCCCCCCCCAGACATCCCAGATCCCATTCAAAGAGCCTTTTATCTCATCTTCTTGAGCCAGCAAACTGGCATCCAGCAGGGAAGAGATGGGGGGCACGTACAGTGACCCTCTGTAAGCTCAATAAGCACTCCCGCAGGAATTTGGAGGGCACCGTCGATGGGCCCTGTCATCCCTCATCAGCCTAATGTGGTTGGCCCTATCGAACTGGTCCCAAAGGGAACAGTCAATATTAGGCTGACTGCACACTTTTTTCACAGTCCCCTTTAATAGCAAAGGATGGACTGCCACTAGTAAGAGGGAGTCACTCAAGTATGGATGGATGGATTATTAACAAGTCCCTTGGTGCTCACTGCAAGGTGATTGCACCGTAATTTGTTTTGTAGTAAAAGTTTTAAACAGAGTTATAAAAATTGTGTCTGATATCATGAAGTTGTGATTATGCAGTGATGATTGAAGTACTAGATGAATAAATGGTATGATAATGTGTTAAAATAATTAAAATTCATTAAAACTTAGATCGTGTACTGGAGACCAATCTATAGTTCTTTAATAGTCCCATCTCCTCGAGGTAGCAGATGATTCCGCTGCCAGGGCGGATATTTTCAGCCGTTAGTGCAAATCTTAGGAGATCGAGGGTACCCCCACCATCGATGGGTATGTATCTTCATCGGAGTTCTCCATAGGTTGGGCATTCCGCGATGAGATGTGCAATTGTGAGGGGTAGAATGCAATCTTCACAGTAGGGGAGATAGTCTTTCTCCATTAGGTATCCATGTGTGAGTAGTGAATGTCCGATGCATAATCTGCATACGAATACCTCTTGCCGGCGGGTAAGTTCTCGAGGCTTCCATGGTGATAACTTTTGGAAAATGTGTCGCATCTTATTTTGTCCGTATAAATCTTCCCATCTGGCCATCCAGTTTTCCCGAATGGTGGCCTTTATTGAAATAATGTAGTCCTCATATGGTATTGGGGTATCATTGGGCCTGATTGGATGAAGGGCGGCATTTTTTGCCGCTCTGAGTCACTCAAGGAAGGGTGATTCCAAAGAAGGGGGTGATAGGGAGTCCCCTGTACCCATAGACATGGGAGAGGAGTAAGCCTCCTCTCCAGTAAGAGAAGCTAGGAGGGTCCCTTGAGATAGTGCAGGGGATGGGGACCTCCTTTCTTACTGTGGAGCTACCTGAGGTCAGCTCCATCGGTGGTGAAGGGAGGTGGAGGGGTGTTTTTTTTTTTATATTTCCATCATTGGGCATGGTGACCATATATTTTATACGAGATGCAAACGCAAACACTAATCTCCCCACACAGTAGCCCGCTCTGCGAGGGGTGAGCACAGGGCTAGCAGAACAAGCTGTTGCCATTTAGGATAACACCTTTCCGCCCAGTGGCCAAGCAACCCTTCAGAATGGTGCCTGCACCTTAGGCTGGGTGTAAAATCTATAGATATTGAAAGGAGAGAGGGGATGTGAGGAAGGTGTGGGTGAGGATAAAGCAGCTCATTAAAAATGCACCCCCCAAGACAAGAGCTCAGGAGTGAGGCGACACTATCCCCTCCCATAAAGACCTGATCTGGGATAGTTGGGCGAGAGGAAGAGCTGGTGGTCGGCATCTACCCTGTAAAATTAAAGGCTGGCCAGAGAAAGTTGTGGGAGAAATTGTAGGGTAAGTGAGGAAGTAGGGTAAAAATGCAGGCTGTCAGAAAGAAGAAGAGGAGGCTAGGCTAAGGCTGGAAGGGGCGCTGAGTCCTATCAGCACAGCGGCCAGGTAGGCAAATCGCCCCGCCCCTTATGGGACCCTGCTAAAGAAAAGGTGTCCTCCAGGGAAGGAGGACACCTGAGCTAGGAGAGGAGTAAGCTTCCTCTCCACTAGAAGAAATTTGGAGGGTTCATTTTCCTTGTGGAGCTGCCCAAGGGTGGCTCAGACTATATTACAGGAAAAGTGGATAGGTTGATTTTTAAATTTTCATCATTGGGAATGGTGACCCTGTTAAATTCAGGGGACAAATACGCTAATCATCCCACACAGTAGCCCACTATATGAGGGGTAAACACAGGGATGGCAGAGCTATCTGCCACCATTTAGGACCACACCTCCCACCCAGTGGCCAGGCAGCCCTTCAGCTTGGTGGCTCCATCATGGGCTGGGTATAAAATTGATACAGTGAAGAGAGAGAGAAAGGGTACACAAAGGTGAGGATGTGTTGTCCCTCCCTTCAGCTCTGATGGTTGGGTGAGAGGAAGCTGGTTGGCATTTACCCTGTGAAATTAGAGGCAGACCAGAAAAAGTTGTGACAGAGGTTGTATAGAAAGTGAGCAAGCAGGGTAAGAAGGCAGGGTGTCAGAGAGAAGAGGCTAAACTGGGGCCAGATGGATCACTGAGTCCCACCATCACATGGGCCAGGAAAGCAAATCACTGTGCACCTTATGGGGACATCATTATCAAGCGTTTTTAATTTAAATCTCTTTTGCAGCATTCTCATCTGAACTAAACATAACTTTTTCAACATCATCAGCAACAGGAGACCACTCATTTAAATTATCTAAATTGATCCAACCAATGCTACTATTAGAATAATTTTGTAGATTATAACAATTCCTGTATTTTCCTGCTTGGCTTAACACTTTTCCAAAACACTAACTCACCAGTAGCAGAATGCACACCTTGTATTCATTGACCTATACTAATCTTGTTCGTATTTTGACATGTGCTAGGTTGAACAGACTTTGTTATTGTAACTGAATCATCCGTGGCAGTCACTTGAGGCACATAGTTATCCTCTTCTGGAGGATAACAAACTGCCGCCTCAGCCGAGTGTTGCTCGCCATGACTGGAATTGTTCTTGCCATCACCATGGATGCCATGATGAGTATGGACATGAACATATGTACCGCATGATGAACCAAGACTTGTTTCCCATCACGCCCAATAACTATACCAGGCCTGTGCCACTGGGCACTATCATTTCTTAAGGTTTCAGCAGAAGTTCTTTGCACGCTTGACCTTAAAGCACATTTCACCTTTTCACTTGATTCGCATTGAAGGAACGCTTGTCTAGCTGAATGCATTGCATCCAGATTATTGTTAATCATGACAGATGAGGAAACACTAATGCAGAGGGCTGGCTTTGGAAAAACTCAGAGATAGTAGGTTAAATTTGAAAAGAAACTAGAAAATTTGACAAAGCATTACGTACAGACAGAGCCCATGCTAGAGCAACTTCAATATCACATGAAGTATCAGCAAGTATATTGTTAAGGGATAAACTGTACCCACCATTTTACTTATACTCATTTTAGTCACAACATTTTCTAGAATGGTCACAAACTTAGGAAGTCCACTAAATTTTTTTTATTCCAGTTGATCTAGTTTTCTGAAGCTTTTATCCTAATCACACTAATAACATTCACTTTAATCCCAGGAAATTCTTCTAACACTTTTTTCACCAACCATTATAAAAAATTCTAATAGAAAAAATAGTGAGAGTTTATGAAACTTTTCTAGTAATATGAAAATAAATGTAGGCAAGTGATGATAAAATCTCATATCATGTTAATTGGCATAAAGGCTCGGCAAATCACAAAAAAATATGCTGAAGCCAATCAGAAAAATATATGCTGGTGCTGATCGATTGGTATATCATCTGAATGCAGTAGGTTGTATAAATTATGAAAAGCATGAAGCTGCCTTCTTCCTTGATATGGTAAAAGCAAATCATTATGTTTCTTCATAATGGTGTCAACCCCATCTTCTTTCTTCAAATCCGCTACACTTATTTCCGATGATGCGGCTCTAGCTCTACCAGATAGACAGAGATGTATGGCCAGCGCACGCTGAGTTTTGTCTAGATGTTAGTTCACACCATATTTGTATATCATGTTTCCAATTCTTGTAACTCAATTCATCATCAATTTATGTGGCCACTTAGATGAACATAAACATTAGTAGACGATGCCATAACCATACTCTGCTACCAAATGTTAGTTGACTTAATACACTCACCATTCAGAGTAAACTACACAGTTTCACAATGCTCCATTCAGAGGTTGTCTACCAGGCTGTGACATCATGCACAATCTTGTATGCGATTGGCTAACCATAAGCAGAGGATAGTAGCGGAAGGATACACAGCCAGGTCAACAGGCATCATTAGTAGATGCTTGCAATGGAAATCTAAGTCCTTATTCTACTTCACCTGAGAACTCTTCTCCTAAAGTGATTGACATTTCTTATCTGTAACTATGCATCAACATTCTCAGATTGTTGATTTAGAACAATAATTCCCATACCAGGACCATCTTAATTATTTTCAGTCAAGTACAAATTCCTTCAATCTCACTCAAATCCCCCAAGTCTCAGGCAAGTCCCCATGACACAATTCCATCCAAAACCCTGTCTGTTGCATTGAAATCTATCTCAGTCCCATTCTAATCCTCCTGAGTCCTGTTTGAATCTACCTCAGTCACATTCTACTTTATCAGTCTTGCTGTAATATCCCTATTTTATTCAAATGCATCTCATTCACATTGTTCTACCCATCCATTCCAGACCTTCTGCTAATTCTATTATAAACCTGGCCACTTATTTGAAATTTGCTCCTTAGCTTACCAACTCTATTTCCTTTGTCAACACTCTGTCCATTGGAAGAGAGATTGCCCAACTCATAATAGAATTTCTTGGTTTTTTTTTTTTTGCTTAATTGGGTTGCCAATGGAACTGACCATTCTGTAGTGGCAATCATCCTTGTGTATATTGCAATATTCAATCAATTCTACCTTAAAGTCCCAAAACTATGCTTCTCCTATCCAAACTTTCCTCTCTTTTGCTTAAGCTTCTAATGTTGCTACTCCTGTTGCTGTCAGTTTTCTTCCCATAAATTTCTAGCTTTTGTATCCTCCTCTGTTGATTCCATTTCGGTTGCATCTGGCTTATTTTTTGTTCTGTTTCACTTAGTGAACCTTCTGAGCCCAATGATTTAGACCCTGAAAATGATGATCTGAACATGGAAGCAACCATTCCAGTCTATGCCTAAATCAAGTATCTTTTAGAGTTGAATGAAATGGTTCAGTGCCTTTTCTTCTAATCTGAATAGTATATTTATAGCAGTCCATGATAACTCTTGCAGAATTATTTTTTATATAATAGTAGATAATGGTGCTGTTGCTAGCCTCACCTCTAAAATCTTGCAAGTGTCGGCATCTGATGTTACTAGTCAGTCCTCAAGAATTAACCTAATTAATCCCTGCAGGGATAAGTCCCAATCTGATGCCCAGTACTGATGAAGTTATACTGTCAGTGGATTTCCCTGGAATTTTGTCTGCAAGCTTGCCTTCCCCTTTCATTGTTAAACCTGATTAGAGTTGTTTTCATGCTTTTCTGTCAGAAACTAATTTTGTGAAAGCTAACCTATTTCTGCCTGATGTGGATAAAAAAGTTCTCCTAACCAAATCTGATGGTAGTATGTCAGTTGCTAGAAATCCTTGTCTGATGGATTGCTTACAATTTTATTGTAATTTCTTTGAATTTCAAGTTTGGAATCCAAATGTTGCAGCCTTCCTCTTAAGCAAAATGTGGATGTGAGTCCTCAATTTCCTAGCTCCAAAGATCAAAAGTTGAGTTTTCTTCTCCCTGATTTCTAGCTTCTGGATCAGTCTATGTTTATTCAGTTTCTGTTCATTCTAACTCTGAACCTATGATTTCACTGTGAAACATGTTTTTTTGTCTTTTGGTAAAATACATGAAAAAACACTTATTTATTTCAAACTTTGCTTTTGTGTCCAGGATAATGATATTTATATGAAATTTACCTATTCCCTCTGGAAGGAAGTGGCGAATTTGAACTTTCATTTGCATAAAGTAGAAATAAAATGACACGATACAAAAATAGCATTTATTTATTCTAGAATTACATAAGTGAGACAATTAAAATATTAGAAATGAGTAGTTTTCTGTGATTTACACTTATACTGTAAATTAATTTCACAAATCAGCCCCCAAATATAGTCTCCCATCAGATTTTCATTAAACGATCCT
Organism: Ceratothoa steindachneri; assembly: GCA_963969495.1. NCBI lineage: Eukaryota > Metazoa > Arthropoda > Malacostraca > Isopoda > Cymothoidae > Ceratothoa > Ceratothoa steindachneri. The sequence goes on from OZ018330.1 coordinate 69,137,069, forward strand.
TGATAGCGGTGTTAGAAGTCCAGTAGATCCTGGTGAAAGCACTTGCCATGCTCCTCAGAGTACGCTCCCATGTTCTCCTTAAATTTATCAAGATGAGCATCAAGAATATGGACTTTCAGGGACATCCTGCAACCCATCTTGCCATAGTTTCTCAACAAGCTCTACATAGTTTTTGGCTTTATGATTACCTAGGAAGCCCAGAACGACTGCGATAAAGCTGTACCACACTGCCTTTTCCATCCTGGTGAGCTTCTCGGGAAACTCCTTGCACTCCATGATCTTTTTTTTTCTTTTTTATTTGTGGACCGACGAAGACCCCAGCTTCCACCTTTGCTACAGATAGCTTAGGAAAGAAATCTTGGAGATACTTGGCTCAATGCAAGTGAGCAAGGGGGAGAGATTGATACATGTTCCCATTATAAAGCAGCACTGCTTTGAGCCAACTGGACAAGCTATCAATGAAGAGACACCACTCATTGGGGTTACAGGTGATTCCAATTGCCTCAAATAGACTGGTCGCATTGTGACAAAAGCAAAGCTCATCTTGACATATAAAAAAGCTTGAAAAACACTGGTGATTCTTTCTCTGACCTGATATTTGCACACTGTCATCTAACAAATCCCACTGATTGTTCCTCTAAGTTAAAAGCTCAGCATTGGACTATGTGAGACCAAGATCTCTGACAAGGTCATTGAGATCTTTTTGGTTGGGGTAGTATGGAAATGCTTTTCCTTTCTAAAAACTGCTGCTCTCTTTTTGGAGGTGTGTGTATGGGAAGCTCAGAATTGTGTGGCACTGGCACAATAGGTGACTGAAGGTCTGGATACATGATAACAGGCGCATTTTTGCCTGCTTGACATTTGGAAGGGGTTCACCATGCAGAAGAAACAATTGTTTAAGGGGTCAGTTGGCTCCCTCCAAATTCGTGGGATTACAAAATTCATAGCACTCTTTTCTCCTTTGTACCATCCTGTAAAATAAAAAAATGAAAACATAAGTATAAATATACAAATACTTTTCACTTAGTGTTATTATAAATGTCCCCCCCCAAATTTTTAAATCCAGTATACAAATAAACAAAACATTATATATATATATATATATATATATATATGAGGAAATAAACCACATTCTCCGAAGACAATTTAATTCAGAACAGTTTCGGTGTATCTCCCACCCTTTTTCAACTGACACTGGGCAGAAAATATAAGAGAAATGCATATAAGCATAACACAAGATCCCCTCTTTTTTCCCCCAATCCACTACTTGTGACTAATCGGGGGGGGGGGGGGGTAGGCCCAAACATAATTAAGGGCTGGCATTTTACTATTTTGTTTATTTGTGATCTTATTACAGGATTAAAAGAAAATTGACCCTCAGATAGATTTAAATTAGGAACTGACGATATCAAGCTCAATTCTACGATTCTTCTCTTAACATAGTTAGCCGATTTAAATAACATTTTACTTCCATTGAAATCAATCGTATGATTCTTGTCTCTAACATGGCAAAATATTCCACTACTTTCGCTGCCCACTCTAATATCTCTTTTGTGTTCGTACAATCTCTTGTCTAGATTTCTCCCCGTTTCCCCTATATAAACTTTATGGCAATTGTTGCATGGTACTGCATATACTCCTATGTTATGATGTTCTTTGGTAAACTCTTTGTTTACCAAAGTTCCAGTTGACCAAACCATGGGCCTTCTGCAGGAAATCATGCCTAGACTTAATTTGGATCTTCCCATTTCTACGAGTAAACTTATCGATTTAGTTGAATTATATCTCTCTGACAATGTGTTTCGAGTAAATAATGAGTTTTATAGACAAATATTTGGCCTTAGCATGGGAAATAGTTTATCTCCGATATTGGCATGTCTCTTCATGGAGTATTTTGAGACTGAACTCCTCACCACAATTTCTCCCCCTAACTTTATATGGTTAAGGTACATTGACGATGTATTTTCTGTATGGCCTAATGGCCATGATTTTGATACCTTTTTTAATAATTTGAATAATTTGCATGTCTCCATCAAATTTAAATATGAATGGGAATATGATAATAGATTACCCTTTTTAGATGTCCTCATTAATAAAGATCACCATGAATTAAAACTTGACATGTATAGGAACCCAACCCACTTGAATGCCTATATACATTATTTTTCGTTTCACGATACTGTTATAAAATCGGTAATTTCTAACCTTTTCCTTAGAGCATACAAAATATGTCATCCTTCCTATTTAGATGAAGAAATTGTCATTATCAGGACCATTTTTTCTAATTTGTATTACCCTGATTGGTTCATATCATCTGCCCATTTTGCAGCTAGGAAAACATTCTATGGTAATAAGCCTTCCCACACTAACGACTTCAACAAATGTATAACATTGCCATTTAATAATAAATTAAATAGTTTAAAGGACATATTTGGAAAAGCGGGTATTAATCTAGCCTTTAAATATAATAATTCCTTAAACCAATTGATGATGGCCAGGAAACCCAAAGAACATCATAACATAGGAGTATATGCAGTACCATGCAATGATTGCCATAAAGTTTATATAGGGAAAACGGGGAGAAATCTAGACAAGAGATTGTACGAACACAAAAGAGATATTAGAGTGGGCAGCGAAAGTAGTGGAATATTTTGCCATGTTAGAGACAAGAATCATACGATCGATTTCAATGGAAGTAAAATGTTATTTAAATCGGCTAACTATGTTAAGAGAAGAATCGTAGAATCAAGCTTGATATCGTCAGTTCCTAATTTAAATCTATCTGAGGGTCAATTTTCTTTTAATCCTGTAATAAGATCGCAAATAAACAAAATAGTAAAATGCCAGCCCTTCAATATGTTTAGGCCTACCCCCCCCCCCCAGATTAGCCACAAGTAGGGGGAAAAAAAGAGGGGATCTTGTGTTATGCTTATATGCATTTCTCTTATATTTTCTGCCCAGTGTCAGTTGAAAATGGGTGTGAGATACACCAAAACTGTTCTGAATTAAATTGTCTTCGGAGAATGTGGTTTAATTCCTCATCTTTTCTTGCGATATTGCATTAATTTTCATATATATATATATATATATATATATATATATATATATATATATATATATATATATATATATATATATATATATATATATATTACCTTCCAGAGTTCTTTTGCAGAGCTTGGAGGTGAAATGAGGTGGCCAAGGTTTGTCTTGACTGGCATCCTGAAATATGCCTTGTAGGCCTCACACATTTTAGCAGATCTCTCTACAGAGTACTTTTTCGCTCCTGGCTTAATAATTTTGCCGCAGACATAGCAAAATGTATCTGTCGAATGCTTACAACCTCTTGATGCCATGTATAACAAATGTTTCTATCAATGACGATTGACGATGTCTGCACTGTGAGTAGACATTCTTTGTACTTATTTAGTCATCTAAATTGCCAGAATGTTCTAGAGATTCCTTAAACATATAAAAAATTATCAAAAATCTAGAAAGCTCTACAGTTTATTTTTCACCAAATTAGTGCTGAATCTATGTGGAATGTAAGAGAACTGCCATTGCTGTCCAGGTTGCAAAAAACAAAATATAAGGGAAATAATAGATATTACTACTGTATTACTCTTTCTATAACTTTTTAAATACAGTATATCATGCTTATACCATAACTGAAAAAACATAACCCTTGAAACTTTTTAGATATTTTTAGTATTTGCATCAAAATAATTTTATTTACTATAAATGGGCTAATTTAAAAATTCAATGTCTTAGCCACAAAAGCAAAGGTTGGGGATTCAAATTGACTTTTTATTTAATAGAGCCGCAAACAATTGGAAATAACACTTTTAACCCAAGGACAAGACAAAAGTGAAATTTTGTTACAGTTTTCTTTCCAGTGCCTTTCAACTAAAACTTGATTTGAATGATAGTCAGAAGTCAACTCTGATACAAGTCTTGCTTCGGTATTCAGATATGATTAGCTATGATGATCATGAGATGTCAGCATAAGTGCCATCTGACATCACATTGAATTTGTAAATTGACTCACTCTACAGATGAGGTTGATCAGACATATCCAGATATTGAGAATAGTGGGATCATTTGAAAAACCTTCCCATATTTTATTATAATTTAAAGTGAAAACCAATGAAGGCATAATCAACAGAAAGTTTGTAAGAATAGGTCTGCAAAAAAGGAATAAACATAGAGGAAGTGAAAATGAGTGGAAGATGTACAGCTTCCTATAGGTATCGGGGTTGGAAAGGCACACAATCAACCAGAATTCAGCTACATGCTGGCCCATGCAAAATCTGACACTCCCTTAAAGGGTACTACACACTAGTGCAGGGATGGTGTGCCATCCCTCCAGGTGTGGGTATAGCAGGGGTAAAGCCCATCCACCCTCTTGTATCAGGAAGCTGTGATGGAAAGTTCAAATTCTAGTGACTAGTTTCAATTAAATAATGCAATCAAGGGTCAATTTCCTCTGATTGATATGATAAAATAGTCTGCATGGTTCCGATGTAGGAGGATAGTATAGAGATATCCTTTGGGCACAGTGTTAGCTTATGTGTATCCTTTGGAGTTACCAATGGTCCTACTCTCATTACTTCCTGTGTCCAGGATCCCATCTTCACCAGGCTAATGTCAATTTGGAGAATATTTTGGTGATAATGAAAAGAAAACCCACTAAACATGATATACCCCACCATTTATTACACCTAACTATTAGCAAACCTTACTGCAACTCCAAACCAGCCCCAAAATGTCTTATTCTTAGTAGACCTCTTGAAATTCACCAATCTAAAGCCACTCAATTGCATAAAGTTTCTCCCAACTTGCCTGAGATCAGACCACTTTTCCTTTCCTTATATGAATACAAAAATATATATAAATAACACAATGATAAAAAAGGACAAAGGCTAATAACAAATAATAAGAAAAAGCAAAAAGGCAAGAAAGAAGCGTGATCTGGTATCAGGGCAGGCCCACCTCACCCCGGCGCAGAAACATGCAACCTACAAAAAGAAACACACACAAAAAAGGTCAAATAAAATGGAGGAGAACAGCCTCCTCCAAAAACTTGTAAAGTTCAGGGAGATCACCCTGATTGGAACTACCAACAAGAATATGATGAACATTCTGGGAGACAAAGCAGTCTTCACAGTATGCCACAGGTGAGTGATCCATCAAATGGCGTTGCGTCCCACCTGTGTGACCAATAGAGTGATGACCTTTTGACTTTTTTTATCAAATATTATTTCCTGTAGCACGAATGAATGAACATTTGCCTATTAATGACAAAAATTACTTTTATTCCATTGAAATATTGTAAAAGGTCACGCACAAACCACTTTGAAATGTAATATAGGCCATTTTAGCATTTTATATGTGTTAAAAATATTTATATTAAATATATAAGTCATCAAACAGACTTGTGCAATAATTTATGTACCATAGAATTGTATAGAATTTTCCAGAAAATCATCACATCAACGCTTGCCCGATTTCTGTAGAGTTCCAGAATTTTCTTCAACCATTTTGCGTGCAGTATATAAGCGAGATGTTTAAAGCAGGTAGTTACTAGTTCAGTTTTAACGGCGTTGATATTATTATTGCCTTATTATAATTGTTGTGTATTCTCCAGCGTTTATTGTAAAGAGATCCTGGTATTATTTGGTAAGTTACATTTAACTCTCTCAGTAAGTATATAATATAATAGCATATAATATAATATTAGTGTCTGCTTTATTTTTTATAATTGTAATCAGCTTGTTTTTTACTAAAATATATAAAAGCTCAATAACAGTTTCTTTAATTTGTTACTTATTAAATATTTAGGTTTATTTTCTATTTGAGTTGCTGAGTACAAAACATGTTGTTCAAGAAGAGTTATTTTAACACGGAGAACAAGAAAACCTGGACAAATAACTTAGTCCAGTTTCAAGCACCATCAAGAAGAGGCAACGTGGCAGTTTATGAAGACCATCCACTCATCCAATCGAAAGAAGGCAATGGAAGCAACCGTGTCCCCACTTTCCAGCTCGGCACCACCTAATTGTTCCAAAGCTAGCACATAGCGTCTGATGTCTTCAAGTGTCTCTCCCAGCTCGAGCTGCTGGAGAGAGGGGGCTACATTGGTTAGCTCGGTGTGAGAGTGATGCTTCGACTGCATATTCTGAATGTTGTCAATGCTGCGAGTAGATCTAAGGTGAAGTGCTTCAGGCTGATTGAAACTTGCGTGTGATGGTCGGTTTCATCCAGCGTCACGTAAAACATCAGAGAAGAGCCGGCCGAGTGGCGAGGTTTGTGCTCGGGCACGTTGGCGGGCCTCTCTTATATCTAGACGTAGGGAGTCACACAAAGCGAGCACTTCCTTTTCATATAAAAATATAGAGCAGAGTTTTGACGCAGCACTGTGGGTACCTCCGCAAGCGCAATTGAAGCAGCGTCTGGGTAGTTCAAAGTAGGGACTTACTGGGACACGAAGGTACCCAACTTTAATATACTGCGGCAGTTCTTGGGACTTTAGTATAGCCTAATGTTTTAGTTACCCTGTCTACGTGTGTGACACATTGGGTACTGAGCTTACTCTGAAGGCGGGTGGGGTCATGGTCCTTTAGTTCGTTTGAACGGACGATTCCTTTTTACAAAATTCAGACACGGATGGGGTGAGACAGTTATTGGAATTTCAGCTATCGAAGATAGATTTCGCACAAGGTTGTGTTGAGAGTGGGATGACACCTCGACTACAACATAACCACTTCCTCTTGACCACATCCGGCGGGGTTCACCACACCGGGACTCAAAAGATTCATTGACGTCAAACACATCGACTTTTGCAAGTGAGATGTTGGATGATGAATTCATGACAAGAAAGTGAGGATAATCTAGATCTGGGTCTACTTTGATGGAATAGGGGTCCAATGAGTGAGGGAAGGCTGAAAGAGGAGCTAAGGAACATTTGGCACAAGAACCCTTATGAGAAGGGAAGGTTTTTGGTCTATGGCTAGCCATTGCAAAAAGAAAAAAAAATTGCATTCTCCCTCGGGGCTCCCCATCATGGAGGCCTACAAGGGTCCGGAACTACTGCAACTATACAATCAGTTACATCCGGTATGTCAAATTGGAGAATGGATATGGATCCACCACACCATCTTTTGAAACCTAAGAGGCTGCCCGAGTTCTCCCCAGGCACGGAGAAAAGGGGCCAATGATGGGTTTCTCCTTGAGCATTCGGTAGACAAAGGCGGTGGAGATGCCCAGCCTCTTTCACCTTCATGAAAGAACAATTTGGAATCAATCCATTAAACGAGCAGAGGTCAAGTATCGATAAGGACCACTAGATAGGTGAAGGAAGAGGGGGAAACAAAGGGCAGTGGAAGAGCATAATAGGGGAGGAAAGAAAGAGGGGCATGTTAAAAGTCTTGTTGGCAGCACCATGGGTCTCCTAAGGGGCCCAGGACTGACCCCCCTCACCACGAGAAGGCCAGAGCCTCTCTGGGAACAACCCCTAAAGAAAAGATCTCAGAGAGGGAGGGGGCAGTGACAAGTAATAAATCTAATTCAGAATTCCTTATTCCAGGGTTTTCTGGCCCTGATTTTATTAATCGTCAGAATACACAAGGAGCTCAGTGTATGGCAGTATTTTTGAGGTCTGGCCTACAAATTTATCGCCAAAAGAATTTAGAATGCAAGTGTCATGAAGTTTTATGTTTCAAGATTTATAGTAAATATTATAATATATATGTATATATTTGCGTTTTACCGTAAACCAGGACATGATGACTCTATTTATGACTGTCTTTTAGATGGTATTGCCTTGGCTCAATCAACAGATAGGAAAGCTTGTTTTGTAATTAGTGGGGACTGTAATGCAAAGCATGAAGAATGGCTTAATTTTTATGTAACTGATCAGCATGGTAGGTCAGCTAGGAATTTTGCACCGCTGCTGATTGTCTTCAGATGATTCAGGAACCCATCCATATTTCAGGTAATAGACTAGTTCTTGTGTTCACAGATGCTCCAGCTGCTGTAGATGCAAAGGTCTGTGAAATTTAGAGACATCAGATCATTGTTCCATTAGAATGGACATAGCTGCTAATCAGCATATCCTGAATGCCACGGTCAAAAAGAGAGTTTGGCTTAAATCTTGAGCTGATTGGGTTGGTTGTGAAGACTTGTCAAGCCTTGAATATTTTGGATGCAATATATGGCCCATATCCAATGGCTAAGGTGAATGATATGTTATCTACTGTTTTGGGCATCTTGTTGGGATTGGGGAATTTGGCCTCATTTTGAAGTGTGCTCACTTCCCTTGTAAATATAAATTGCTGTAAATATAACTATTCTTTTGTAAGTAAAGGGACTGTATATACAATCAGTTTCATTCTCCCTCAATTTCTCACGTCCGGACAGTGTAGGAAGCGGGTTTGGATCGATTGGGATTAGAGATATATTTTTGGCCCGCTACATTTGGCGCCCGAATAAGGACGTGAGACTTCGAAACCGGGAGTGTGACGGGATTGGATTGCAGTCCATACCCAATTAGTGTGACAAGTAGTTTGACTGATTTTTCCCTCCTCCTATCTTTTTACTAACTTGGGAACAATGGCTGTAGCTGAAACTTTGAGTGAAGAAGTAGTGCGATTGGGACTGGAGTTGAGGAAGAAAGAAGAGGAGTGTGAAATGTTGCGGGAAATGATGGAGGGAATGGAGAATGAAATAAAAGGGATGAATGAAAAGACTGATAGGATGAAGAAGGAAATGGGAGACCGACAGGATCAGACGGACCGACGGATGCAGGACCTATATAACATGACAGGGGCTGGATCAGCCCCAGGACCTACAACCCTGACGCCTGCTCCTACTGAAGGGACTCCGCTAAATGGAATGGATAGCAATATGATTGAGTCTAAAGAAGATACTGTGAGTGGTAGGAAAGGGGGTGAATGGAAGAGAGTGGAAAGTAAGAGAGGAAGTAAGCATGGTTCTAAGGTTAAGGATAGGAAGGCAAGAGGGAAGAGTGTGGATTCGCTATACTCAGATGAGGGAGAGAGTGACGATATGATTGGAATGAGTGAGACCGAGAATAGCTCTTCGGAGAGTGAAGTGAATGTGGGGAAAGGAATTTTGATTAGGGAAGTGCCAAGGATTGATAAGTTTAGATTGCATGGGGGAAAGAGTATGGATGAGTTCTTCGGGGATTTGGAGCGGTACTGCAAGCTCAAGTACCCGCAGAACAAGGGTCACTGGGTTAGTGTTCTGGGAGATTGTTTGGATGGGAAAGTGTTGGGAGTTCTTGCGAGTGATAACGAGTGTGGGAGAGCCAAAGTAGGATGTAGTGAAGAAGAGATTGATTGGGCAGGTGAAACGAATGAAAGAGAGTGTGAAGTATAAAAGGGTGAATGAATTTGAGAAGGCTCGAATGGGGAAGAGTGAAAGTGTGAATATGTATGCACATAGGCTTGAGAGTATGGCAAGAACGAGGTATGGTGATGATGATATAAATGAATGTAAACCACTCATGAGGAAGTTTTTGGACACAATCCTGCGAAAGGTGAGTGAATGGCTGAGTGGAAAGAGAAAGGAGAGAGTGAGACTGACAGGTGAACGGTTGATGTGGGAGGATGTGTTGGAACTGTTAGAAGATGGACGATTTGATGATGAAAGCGATCTAGAAGAGGATGGATGGTACAGTGTGAATGTTGGGGGTAAGAAGCCCAGGAGCTTTCATCCACCCCAGCAGTTTGTCAGCTACAGGGATGCCCTGAAGGCTGCACCAGCTGGAGTGATGTCGAACTTCCTGGGCCGACAGAATGGATGGGCAAATGGAGGGTGGTCGAATGGAAGGGGGCAGATGAATTTCAAGCGTGGGAACGGATATATGAGAGAGAAACCGAGGTATGTCCCAGCAAATGAGAGACCGAATGGTGGGAGAAAGATTGTGGAATGTCGTCGGTGTGGAAGGAAAGGTCATATGATGGCAGAATGTAGGTGGACATCTGGTGCATGTTTTAGGTGTGGTAAGAAAGGGCATATGATAAAGGATTGCCAGGAAAGTGTGAAAGAGTGCTTCGAGTGTAAAGAAATAGGCCATTTGAAGAAAGATTGTCCGAGGTTCAATGGTGGAGCAACTGCTGGGGAGAGTATGAAATATGCATGTGGTAATTGTGGAAAGGCTGGTCATCATGCAAGGATGTGTCGTGACCAGAGGAATGTATGTAGCTATTGTGCAATGGAAGGACATTCAAGTGAAAAGTGTTGGATTAGACTGAGAGCGCAAGGTGTGAATGGAAAGTCTGAAGTGGGAAACTGAATGGTAAGAGGGTACCTGCTGAAGTATCCTCTGGGTGCATGAGTGTGAGTAATGTGTTGGTAAGTCTGTCTAGTGTGAAAGTGCTGTCTGGTAGGAAGTATGAGTGTCTGAGTGTGAAGGTGGGATTGAATGGAATTGAGTGTTTGGCTTTAATAGATTCTGGATGCAAGGCGAGCTTGGTGTATAAAGATGTGTATGACAAGGTTAGCGAGAAAGCCCTCCTGTCTGAGTACAAGGGTAGTTTGGTAGGTATTGGTAATAGGAGAGTGCCTGTGATTGGAATGATAAGGTCAGCTGTTCACCAATCACGGTGGTTGGACCAACTTCCCGGACACTGAAAATGCCCTCGACCCATGAATCCGGATCTACCGGCTGAAAATCCCTTATTGATCTTCCTTTTCCGCCAGGTTGTGAGTCCGAATTACAATCAAGGGCCTTGGTCCGTTCTCCAGAACCCACGAAAAAAGCCCCAGTTACTGCTCGATCTAGGATCTCTCCCCCTGCAAAAGCAGGCTCTTCAAGATCAGCTCTCCGTCTTCCAAGCTCTTTGGGACAAACCTCAAATACAATATCAGCCTCAAAAGAGAAAAAGATATCCACAGTGGTATCTAATCGTCACAGATAATATCTTCCATTTTACAATGGAATTGCCAAGGCGTTCTTCCAAAGTGGGAAGAACTCAAAATTCTTTTGACGACTATCCAACCAGCTGTTATTTGTCTTCAGGAAAATAAACTGGGTATATGGCCCTTTCCGCCGGTACCCGGCTTTCTCACTTTCAACTCTATTGCACCTGCTGGAAACCCCTCTCATGGGGGCAGTGTCTGTAAGGAAATCCCTACATGGAAGATCTTTAGCAGAAAGGAACTCCCATGTGCAGCAAAAGGCCCGGCTAGGACTAAAGTGGTAAGCCTACCCCCCCCCCCCCTCCTTCTACAAGCGGTAGCCTCGAATCGAGTCCCCCACAATTCACCTTTATGCAGGCTAAAATAGCTCTGCCAGAAGATTCGAGCTGTTTCCCGCTAACCCCCAACTCCGGGGAGAGCCTTGGATATAAATAACGCTTGACTCTCCGGAAGACGCACAGAGTTGAGAAGTCTCGCCAGAACCAAGAAGATTTCCCCATGGTTCCAAGTCAAGTGCTAGCAACAAAGCAAAGTGACAGCTGGACTATTTTGTGTATTTGGAAGTAGCCCCAGCCAGGAGGTAATTCCACTGAAAAATTTCCCCCCGAGTGATTTTCCCGACTTCTTTCATCAACTCCTGTCGAAGCCCAACTCATTTCGGGTAGCTGAAATACTCTTCCCTGGACCGGAAGTTACCCCCCCCCCCTTGCTTTTGGAGAACCGTCATCACTACAACCTCCCGCTTTGAATTTCGAGCGGGTCTCAAGAGCAGAAGACATCCGTAAGCCAACCCCCCTCCCCCTTCTGTAACCCAATTGAGTTAATCTTCCCCCCTTCATTTATTAATGTGATTTTTGCCCATTAATTCTCTGAGGAAATTTTACCCTTCAATTCTCTTATTAATTTTTTTGTGTAAATAAAATTCTATTTTTGTACAAGTCTCTTTAAATAACCTTAAACTTGAACTTTGCCATTGTCCATAATTTGCCTAACCTCGTTGCACTCTCTCATTACTCAACCCATCTAAACGCGTGGTTTTCCGTCCCTTTTGTCAGTTCGCTTTCAAGCTAGTGGTCCTCTCCCATAGATATAATATGGTATTGATATAATGTGATGTCATACCACGACAGTGTCAATTATGGTATCTTCATCCCACCATGTTTCTTCCATATCCCCTGGATGGCGGCAGAAGTGCACCACCTTAGTCTTGGCCAAAGAAAACCGAAACCTGTGCGCTTCGGCATAGCGAGAGACGCGGTTCAATGCCTGAGGGAGTCAACGCTCTAGAGTTGGCATCTGGGCTGCGCCAAAAGAGATCCAAAGGTCTTCAACGTAGAGTGTAGTGAGAACATCTTCTGCCAGCACCGAGGTGATGCCGTTGATGCTCAGGGCAAAGTGTGACACTGAGGACACTTCCCTGCGGGACACCCTCTTCCTGCTCCTTTGGGCCGGAGAGAGCTCCCCCCACCCATACGCGGAATAGAAGATCTCGCAAAAATTCAGATATAGACTGGGAGGCGTCCCCTCGCCCCAATCGTGTGGAGAGTCTCCATGATACCGTATCGCCATGTGGTATCATAGGCCTTCTCCAGATCGAAAAACACCGTGGCGTAGTGCTGTCTACGAAGGAAAGCCTCGCAGATGGCATTTTCCAGTCGAAGCAGAGCATCCAACGTGGAGTGGAACTTGCGGAAGCAGCACTGTGCAGAAGACAGATGGCCTCTGCTGTCCAGGAAAAAGGCTAGTCTATCAGTTACCAATTTCTCCATCAACTTGCACACCAAAGAGGTTAGAGAGATTGGGCGGAAACCAGCCGGAGTAGAGTGATCTCTCCCCGGTTTGCGAAAGGCGAGCATAGTAGCGATTCGCTAGGAATCTGGGAGGAGACCCTCCACCAAGATCCTGTTGAACATATGCAAGAGAAAGGCCATGCCTCGCTCACCCAGGTGTCGAACATCGTCCGGACCATGGGTGGTGTCCACACACGAAGAGAGAGCGGAGCGCAACTCACTGACAGTAAACCTGTGGTTGAAGGGTTGTCCACCTCTCGAGGTAAAGTCCAGCTGGCGGCCTTCCGCGACATGATGACGTGCATTGAATGCTAGGGGAGAAGCATCCCGGGTAGGGAATGCGGAAAAAGCGGTTGTGAAGGATTCCGCCACGGAAGTGGGGTCCGAGATTGTGGTCCAATTTTCCTGGAGAACCGAAGGGGGGGTCCTGCAAGACTTTGCCCCAAATCCTTTTGACTCGCTTCCACACCTCAGCTAAAGGGGTCTTCTCGTAAAGTGAAGACACGGATGCCCACCAAGAAGAGCGGCGGGCGTGCTTCGAAATATACCGGAACCTAGCCCTAGCCCGACGAAATTCAGGGACAGTGAAGTCGTTCGGGCGGCGCTTATAGCGCATGTAGGCATAACTTTTCTGTTTGAGGGCCATCTCACACTCGGCCGACCACCATAGGAGTGGTCAATGTGCAAAACGGCCAGATGTTCTAGGAATAGTAGTCAGGCCCGCGTCAATGAGGTTACCGGAGAACTCAACGGCCTCATCTACCGACCTAAACTCCTCGACTGAGATAGAGAATTCAGTCATTTCCTGAAATGCAGGCCACCGCGTCAGCGCTAAGCACCACCGAGGTGGGCTCTCAAGCGACAGTTGCCCTGAAAATGATATTTGAATGGGAAAGTGATCACTACCATGGAGGTCATCGACCACTCCCCAATTAATATCAGGCTATGCATCCAAAGAGCACAAAGATAGGTCAAGGCAAGAAAATGAAGCGGTTCTCGGACAGTGATGCGTAAACTCATCCACATTTAGGAAACCCATCTCAAGCTGTTTGATCAGATCGGCAAGGACTTGTCCCCTGGAATTTATTGAGTAATCTCCCCAGAGAGGATGCCTGCCATTCAGATCTCCAAGCAAGAGAAAGGGCCTCGGCAACCATGTCACGACCCGGCGGAAGTCCCCCGCGTCAAAGTCAGCTGACGGTGGAATGTACGCAGAAATGATAGTATACCTCCTATCCAGGTGCAGCTGCACATTACATGGCCACATTTGGGCAGGTTCGCCACATTTCTCAACAAAATCCTTGTAGATGTCAAAGATGTTAGCCTTACTAAGAGGACTATCATTCGCTTTCAAAACTAAAAATCAGTCATAATCCAACTTAGGGTCGCCTTCTGACCTAAAAGGATCAAAGCATCTACCATCAGGGTCCAAGGCACAATGACCAGAGACCACAGGTCTCTGGGAATGTTTGTTAAATTTACCTATATAAGTATATATTTTATTTGGGGCTGCCCCTGGAACTGAGGGCATGAACCAAATCATCATTGTGAGTCCAAAAAGTGCCCATACAGCCCAGACGAGGTAACCCACCCCCCAACTCCCCCTATCGTTTTAAAAACAGCAGGGCCACATAACGGAGATTCTCTGGACTGTGGTGCTAAGACCTCTCAAAGGCACGGTCCTGCAGATGATGCAGCCCCAGTGGGCGCATCTGTCGACTCATACAGAGGCAAAAGTAAAAAAAAGAAGGAAAAGAGGCTAAGGTGTGGCCGGACAGGGTGCTGAGTCCCATTAGCATGGTGGCCTGGAAGGCTAATCACCGCGCTGCTTACGGGGAAGAGAATTGGTACAGAAGAAAAGATAGGGGTTAGCAGAAGAAAAAGAAAGCCAAGCTGGGGGCGGACGGGGCGCTGAGTCCCATCAGCACGGGATACAGAGAGAGAGGTAGAAGAAAGAATACAGATAAAAAGAGGTGAAGAAAGAAGAATACAGATGGAAAAAGAACTAGCACAAGCAGAAAGAGGAGAAAATGAAAGATTGCTCGCATTCTGTAGGCTTCCTCGAGAACGAAACAGCCATGGAATTACAATTAAAACCACAAGTCGCCATGAGTGCCACGCCCATTAATAAGCCAAATTTTTCCCGACCCCATTAGTTCGAATCCAAACCAGGTCTACCTGTTTTGCTTGGTAAAGGATGATGATGGGTCTCCTGTTCCCATCCTTTATGCAATCATGAAACAGGCCACCCTAGCCATAATCGAGAGATTAAAGTTAGTCAGTTGCCATAAAAAAGGTAGTACGAGTACATTGGAATTCCATTACCAGTTTGTGACATACTTTGGTAGACGCAATAACCCAAAGTCCGACTCATGCGCTGTAAAGTATTGATCATCGAGCACCACTTAAATTTTAATTATATCAAAGGTGCCAATAAGGTAAAGTGTTTGTATAAATGTTGCTGAAACCCCATCGAGGGTTATTTCATCTCCATTAATCTAGCAGGCTAGATACCACTTTAGAGCCAGGCTACTTTTCTTCTTTTGGTTTTTGTTTGTTTGTCTGTTAAATTGGGTGTTGTGAAATGTACCCCAGTAGGCTCGTGAGGCCTATGTCAATCACTGGCCTTTGTACGTGAATGTGTGTGCACCCGAGTTCAAAGAAACTTAAGTTAATAGGATGGTTGATCCCAGCTAGCAGTAAGAATCAGTATTATGGTCTAAGACATGTAAGTTTGCTTTTGTCAATGATGTTTGTTTATTCGCTTTGTTTCTCACTGGAGTCCCCCCCCTCCATTAACCTCTTCAAAGAGAGGAATGTAGGGAAATCGATATCCCACCCTCAAAACTGAGTCCCTGTTCGGTAACAGCAACATCCTGGCATTTAGCGGCATAACCCTATTACTTAACACCCTCCCTCTCTTCCCTCGCTTCGAGGATCACCAGAAAGGCCTTCGCCCAACCACCTAATGCACTAATCATCACATTTCGGGTCCAGCCAGCCTAACATTAGTTAAACTGGCAATATTTCTCCTAAGAGAGGGTATTTAATTTCACTTCATGTGGAATTAGAGGAGCGACAACCAAATGCCAAAAGGTGCCTTTAGGGCTAGGTGAAAGACACTGAGAAAAACTGTTAGAGGAGGAGACTTAATTCCGCCGTCCTCATGCCCCTCCCTCCTTCCCTTAACCCCAGTGGAGTGGTGAAGTATATATGTGAATAACTGCAGAAGAACAAGGGAGATCGCATTAGTCATCGAGACAACGAAGTCCGGCTAGAGGCCAGCAACAAACGAAAGCGACACAGAAGAAGCTCATCCTGAGCTAGTTCCTGGTGGTCACACAGAAAAGTAGCATCTTGTCTCAGGAAGATCGAGTTTGCGATCGTTGAGACAACGAAGTCTGGCGAAGTGCCCGGCAACCCTACGAAAGGAACACAAAAGAAGCTCATACTGAGCCAGTTTCTGGTGGTCACACTGTAGCGGGCCAAAAATAGATCTCTAATCCCAATCGATAATCGATCCAACCCGCTTCCTACACTGTCCAGATGTGAGAAATCGAGGGAGAATAAAACGGATTGTATATACAGTCCCTTTACTTACAAAAAAAATACAATGATAGTTACAGTTTATATTTACAACAATTTTATATTTACTAGGGAAGTGTGCACACTTCAAAATGAGGCTAAATTCCCCAATCAAAATACGATACCAAACGAGAATCTTATAACCGGCGGATACAACAATTTACTTATATTCTACACAAAACAAAAAAACAACCACAACCGAACGAAAAGGGGGCACGCGCTATCACTTGCTGGAGGTGGGTGGTAGTTGGCTAACTTAGAAGGAGGCAGGATTGTCAACGAAGGCGGGTATGGCGGTTCAGGTGGTTAGAGGCACGAAAGCCCTCCTCTCAGGGCTGGGTGGAGCACTCGTCTATAGAACCCCTCTTGCTACCAGTCCACACTTCCACTCTCTCTTTCCAGAATATGACGCTTTGATAAAAGTTTATTTAAACAAAGTACAATCTTATTATAGTGATATCTCAAAATTAGCTACTATCTTTCCAGAATAACGCTTTGATAAAAGATTAATTTAAACAAAGTACAATCTTATTATAGTGATATCTCAAAATTAGCTACTATCTTTCCAGAATAACGCCTGGAAAGAAAGAAAAACATGGTAATCATTTTATACATGAAATAAACAAAAATAAAACAAACCCATTCCCATTCACACACATTCTTACAGAGGGAGGGAGAGGGTACTGAGAAAAGGGGTGGGAGAATGGCCCTTTTACACACACTCACATTCGCCCCACCACAACACTGAACTTTAAGTTAGCTTGTATTGAGAAACAAGTTCAACTAGCTCTCGTCAGAGAAACACCCTATCCTGGAGTACAACAAAACCCAGAGATAATCCTCACCATTGAGGAATACCCCAAAGTGAACTCCCTCAAGCACTCCCCTTTGTCAAAGCATTCACTCATTTGCTCACTGCTTATCACTGTGAATTATTCCCAGATTAACCCAAAGAGTCGAAGAATCATACTTTTCTTGTCCCTTTGGTGAAATCATCTTACCAAGACAACGTGCTTAACGCTATTTGTCACATACACCAAATTCATCTGTGACTTTTAAAATATCCTCATGCCAGATAAACATCTGGAGTAACAGTGAAGACCTCCACACACCTGCCCGAAAACAACATTCTTGAGGCTACATAAAAATTGAGGCCAAGGTCAGTCTCAAATGAGATTCTCGTGTGGTTTTTAAAGGTAAATAAATTCCAATTATCTTTTTTTTTGGAAGGTCAATTAGCGTTCAATATTAAAGTGAGCTTTGGGTCAACCAGTACTGTATATTCAATTGTGTAATTTAGTAAGTCTCACTTAAACTGGTTTAATTCAAAACTGTGTAGTTTGTTTGTTAGATTTCCTTTTTTGTTCATGTTGCAATTAAAGGTCTATTTTCTTAGAAGCATTTAATTCAATCCTCGAAATGCTGAGCCTGGCACTAGAAACCCTCAAAGATTAAAAATAATGTATTAATAATAATAAGATAATATAGCACTCTTAGAGAAAACTTAATCAAGGAGTTTTTGAAGAACATAACAAACCTATATGTGCGTACACCACTCGGCCCTTGCAATACCATGACAGGTGAACATTCTGTTCAATGGGAACCAGTTTATCAGGTGTTTAGTATTCTGGAGGCTGTGTGTACAAGAGATAGCTTAGGATATAATGGATAGGTCAGCTGTGTAGATGTTTAGGCATACAAATGGATAGTTGCAAAGGGTATGTCATACATCTAAAAAAGAGTGAAAAGGGAGGGGGAGAGGAGTGTAAATGGGAAAGGATTAAAGCTTTGCATATCCTCTTCTTTCTGGCTATTTTCAGTATCTTCCACACATTTACACTTCTTTAAACTTTAAAACTTTCTTCAGATAACACTTTCTAAAATAATATATTAGATATCCTACTTTATTAGACTAAATAAAAAATTTTGAAGATAAAAATCAACACAACATTCATTCAATTCATACTTAGATGCAGTTGAAAGGCACATAGCATTGGCTTCCTTAATTTCTTCAGCTTTACAAGCTTCATCAAACCATACTGTAAACTGTTGAAAGGGTTCCTTGGAAACAAGGCAGTCTTCAGTGAATGTTGTATGCCCATCATTATAGGGTTTTCGCATACCTACAAACAATATTTAGGTATAATTAGAGAGAGAAATGGTATAAAAACTAAGCCAAACACAATTACAAATTTCTATAGTATAGAAAATCAATATGACTATTCACTTCACCAGTGTGCTTGTGCTGTCAAAAATGTTGGCAATATTTAAGTAATAATTGTTATTATTATTTTTTTAGATTTAATCTCCAGCTTATGAAATATTTACTTGGAATTTAATTTTAATTTGTTTAAAAAGTGGCCATTAATAGAAATAAACAGTTGGCCTTGAATATCTTCTTGTTATTCATATTTATTTATTTGTAATAATATTTCATTGGTATATAAATAACATATAATTATAATGATCCCATAAGTGCATGTGTGTATATGTGTGTCTGTCTGTCTGTTTGTGTGTGAGAGTCCATCTGTGCATTATTTTTAAAAGTTCTGAGAACAGGACTTGAACTTGAAAGATCAAGATTTTGTTTGTAATGTCTGACACTGTTGTGAAATGATTTTTTTTTCTTGCACACAAATTTTGAATGTGTTATGAAATAAAAAAACCTTTGCTCTCACACACTTGTGCTAGGCTGCAGGCCTAGCACAAAACGCCCATGGAGACTAATGCAGTGCATGATAAAGCCCCACAGACTTCAAACAGAGGGGATACAGTGTGGAAGCTGATGCTCTCCTGGGATTTGGAGCCATCTTTCAACACAGTCACAGATCCAGCGTGATATGAAGTGTGCTCCAGAAAGGTCAAACGTAATACTCCCAGCACTGTGAAAGCATTTGTGAGGATAGGCATGGCGACAAATAGTCAAAGGTGGTACCCTCCAGAGTGGCTTCCTAGACAGAATCAGAGGCACCACTTGTTTGAGACCTACACAGAGCTCACAAAGGAGATTCCTAACCCTAAACCTGGTATATAAGCACCGTTGAGATCTGCTACAGATGTAGTGAGAGCCATTGGTGACTGAGGGAGGCACTGGGCTCATGCCTACAGGCGCATAATGAACTGTGCACAGTGGCTGGCATCTCCCCAGCATCAACAAGTAGGTTTTCAATAGGGTATATGCGGAAGGCACTGGTCACCAGGCAGAGACCAGTGTGGTGGATCGAGTCCACCTTCCGCAATACACGCTTTGCTGCAAATGAATAAAACTCTTATCCATAGTCAAGCTTCAAATGAACAAATGATCACTATAAAAGCAAGGCAGTAGCCCTAATATCACCCCAGGTGCTGAACATCACATAATAATGTCTATGGCACAGGTACAAGAGACCCAAAGGCTGCGAATATGAGCCTCCCAGGAGAAACATTGGTCAAAAACAAGCTCATGCAGCCCCCATGGGGGAGAGGAATCCATTGTCCTCTCTTTTTAATTTCCTCTTGCATTTTTTGTAGAAGACACACTGACCTCAAAGGGATCCCTCTCCAAAATTGAAAAGAGCTTGGCTGTCAAAGTGACACCTGTCAGGAGGAGAAGATATTCCTCTTCTCCTTATGAGTCCTCAAGGGACAGAGCCACTTGAGGAGAAGCTTTCATAGCGGTGGACACTGGACTCAGGTTGGATTTTTGGCACAAGCCCAGGTTCACCCCATCAAAGAACCATGTCTAGATCAGGGGTGCCTTCAAGTGCCCCACCTTCCAAGTATCACAGTTCCCAATCGAGGACGGTTCAGTCTTGTGGTCTGTATTCTTATGGACTGGTGAACCAACCTTAATCAGGGAAGAGATGGGACATGCACACTGGCCCTCAGCATGCTTAAGATACATGACTGCGGGACACTAGGGGGCAAAGACAGCACAGATTGAAGGTCTCCACCAACCCTTGCCCCTCTAGGGCAGAGGTTCTCAACCAGTGTGCCATGGTACCTAGGGGTGCTCGAGATTAAAAAAGGGTGCCACGAGATACAGGAAAAAAATTGAATATAAACAAAATATTATACTGCTAAATACCTACATAAATCGTGATAAATCAAGATTTAGCTATTTGAGAATGTTTTAAACACAAATTTCAACTGATAAGTGATATGGAAGACATATCACAGTCATGTGATTACAGAACAAACTGGGAATCCCACATGTACACACAGCCTCATCACGAGGCGCCGCATACTTCCGCCTCCCATCTCCCCCCCTTCCCTCTTTCAAAATAATATATATTTCCTTTATTAGTACTGAGACGCTCTCTGCTTTCCTCAAGTGCAGATTATGATGAGCTGGCTGTGTCTTGCCTCTCACATACACAGCACACATACACATACCACCCTCAGTGTGTCTCCAGAATAATGTATGATCTTATGTGCATACACACGATGTTCGTTGAGTCCTGAGAAGGGAGAATAATGGATGTTTGGGGGTTTTTGCAGTTTTCTATGGCAGAGTAGGAGACGGTTCATAACTATGGATTCCTACTTAGCACATGGTTTTGTATCAAACAATGATGAAAATAATCCTCGCCCTGTGTGTGGTATGTGGAGATGCACTCAGCAATGAAGTCATGGTACCTAGCAAGCTGAAGCGGCACCTCACTACCAAACACCCTGGTGTGTCACAGAAAGGCATGCAATATTTTTCTCATTTGTTAGATGGGCAGAAAATGGCAGCTAGTAAAATGGTCAAAAGAGTAACAATAGCTGACACTGCTTTTGAAGTCTCATTTAAAGTAGCAGAACTGATAGTAATGAAAATGAAGCCTCATACAATTGGTGAAGACATTTTTATCCCTCCATGTAACATAATTATTGAAACAATGGTTGGTAAAGAAGCTCAGGTTCAGATTTCTAAAGTACCTCTCTCCAATACCACAATCAGTTGTAGGATATCCAAACTTTCAGCTGATATCAATGAACAAGTTGTGCAGTGGATTGCATGAAATGCAAAATTCGTTTTGCAGGTAGATTAGAGTATGGACATAGCTGGTAAATGTCAATTGTTTGGGATTTGCAGATTCTTTTGATGAAGGAGTTATAGAGCAGTTTATGTTTTGCAAAGAACTACAGACCACATCCACTGGGGAGGACATTTTTGCAACCATAACATCGTATCTCAGTGACCATGGTCTTTCATGGAAATATGATGTAGCATATGTACTGATAGTGTGCCATCGATGGTAGGGAAGTACAAGAGGCTCATTACCATAGCACTAAAAGAAAATTTATCTATTATTTGAACCCACTGTTTCCTGCACGGAGAGGCATTGGTTGCAAAAACATGTAGCGAAGAGCTAAAGGAAGTTTTGAACCTGACTGTCAAGATGGTGAATTTCATAAAATCCTGGCCCTTAAGATGCCGGGGTTTTCAAAAGATATGCCAGGATATGATTGCAGCTAATATCTCACTGCTGGCTATCCAGAGGTTGTGTGCTGAACTGGGTTCTCAAACTCAAAGATGAACTGGAAGTATTTTTTGAACAGGAGAAACAAGATGAATTACTCAGTCTGTTTCAAAATCGTACTTGATGTTTGAAGCCCATCATTCTTGGCAGATATTTTCATGAATTAAATCTCTCAATGCAAGGGAGACTGGAGAGAATAGTTACATCAAGTAACAAAATGAAAGGTTTCCAGAGAAAGTTAGATGCATGGAAGTCAGCTGTTCAAAAAGACTACCTATCAAACTTTCCTTCTCTTCTTAAGCAAGCAGGAAATATTAATATTGGACATCTCAAAGATCTCATTTTACATCACTTGCTCTGGTTGAGAGAAGCAGTTGATTTTTATTTCCCTTCCCTTTCTACAGAGAATCTCGACTGGATTGTATCACCCTTCGAACTGGTTGACAGGGCTGAGGAACTGGACTTAACAGCAATAGAACATGATGAATTTATTCATTGGTGTGCTGATTCAATTCTAAAAGTCGAATTTGAAAAGAGTGAGGAATCATTGGGTATGTTTTGGGGTGGACTAGTGGAGGAGTATCCAAAACTTTTATCTCTTGAGGACAATATGCATGGATCATATTGTGGTATATGTTGCATCTTATTACTGATAATCACATTTTTGTATAGCATGCTGTTCTTTTTTATTATTAATAAAGCACTATCAAAGTATATATGTGTGTTTTTCATATGTTTATGGGAACATTAAAATTGCTAAAAATTAACTTGGAAAGGTTGACAGCTTGAATAAAACACCATATGAAAAAGCCTGAGAACCAGTGCCATGTGAGGAAGAGCAGTTTAATGGGCAATAGGGGTTAATAACAATATAGGCAAAAGAGATTTTCTAATAAGGGTACCAGGAAATCTGAAAAGCTTGGCAAGGGTGCCACGAAAGCATCAAAAGGTTGAGAGCCACTGCTCAGGGAGGTTGGCCTTATTAAGCTACTCCCACCAAAAGCAGTCGTTTGTGGGCAGCATGCCTGCTTTCTTGCCAGTCCCCTGTGAAAGGAGAGAGAGGACCACTGCTGGTGCAGAGATAGAGTTTTCCAAGGGTGACTCCAAAGAAAGGGGTGAGGAAAAGCTACCTCACATGTAGACATAGAAGTAGGTTGTAAGGGTTCATGAGAAAGTACGGAGGGACCTCTTTTTCTGAGGAGCTATGCTCGGGTAGCTCCAAAGATGGCTAAAGGAAGGATGTTACCTCATCCTCCCCCGACACTTAGGGAGGGTGAGGCTGCACTCATAGGTGGATCTCCATGTGCCTGTAGTCACTTACAATTTAACTCTATTATAGCCATAATTAGAGAAAAGAACAGAGATGAATGAAAAATAGATACTATGACTTCCCAATGCCTTGGGAGGTTAAAAGAAGTCCCTATAGGATAAGAAAATTAAAGAATGTGATAATTAACACATACTAGGCCTATGGGTTTGAGCTAAGATGGGCCTTGTCAACCTGGCCTGCCATTCAGGTAAATTTTTCCTGGAGCTTTAAAAATGGCTGGTGCCAGTATAACCACATTATACTGGATATTGCAAAAATCTTGTTAAACTGTCAACAAAGGACACAATGATAGTTTTGATGCAGTTCGACACATTTTTATTGTTTTAACATATAAATGTGTTTAAATTGTAATATTAATCAATGTGGCTTCACTCAGTGGGGAGCACATGTTTCAAGTGAGACCTCAAGGCTGCACACATGTGAGACGAAGTCCTTCCAACATTGCTGCAGTGGACCTTGCAGGCTTTGCCCTCAACATGTGCCCAGATGCTGCAGTCAAGGTAGATTGACGTTGGGTGACTACAGTAGCCAAATGTCCTTCAACCAGAATTTCATGTTCACCCCCAACCACTCTTGCAGTCTTGACCATGTGGGCCAGGGCACCGTCCTGCTGAAAGATGTACTCTGCTTTCTTTGTGATCTTTCTCATCCAGGTCAGGACTTTGTGGTCAAGATGTCCCGGTAATCAGCCGCAGTGAGAATGTAACCAGCCACAAACCACATCTACTGCATCTTCTCACTATTACAAGCCAGGAGGCCAAGCATTGCAGAGCCTGGGTGCTTGGTTGTGGACATGTAGCGGACCTCAGAGACATCCTGGCCAAAGATTACCACATGGTCATTCTGTTTGTTGATGACCAGATTTGCAATGAAGGTTTTTTCAAAGAAAAAATGAAAATTCAATTGACATGAATCTCAAGTAGTTGAAAAGGTGACAACAGCACTCACAATGTTGTTCTTGCATATGGTCTGTGATCAGAGGCCTTTCCACACACCTCAAGCTCTTGCCACCCTCCTCGTTGCTGACCCTGGAACCTGTGGCCACCAAGATGTTCTTTTTGAGTGCAGTCATTTAAGTTTCGGAGCCCATTTGAAGGCCTTTCTCACAGCCAAACAGTTGACAACTTGGGGTCTGTCTGAATGAGTTTGATCTTTGAGGTCTTCCCTGTTCTTGAGCCTATCCACAGCTCTGTGGATGGTTAACTGGCAAACTTTAAGCTGCTTGGTAATGTCAGACTTGTTGTCACTTGTGTGCAGGAGAGAAGAGATCTCGATTCTTTTCACTTCCATCTTGACATGCCTGCAGACAATGGAAAAGTAGAACTTTAAGTTTGTTTGATGGAACCTTTACTATCTCACACACAAACCCTTCCAAAGATTAAAAACAATGTAAAAGAACTTTTGCAAAACTTTGTAAGCAGAGATGATGGGGACTAGCACATCACATGCCTAATACCTACCTCAGCCAGCAGGCTTTTAGCCCTCGCAGCAGATAGGGACCTCAGCATAGACTGTCCCTTGGGTAAGTTCTGGTAAGAGGATGAAAATGCGCTGAGCAGCCAAAGTTTCTATAGATAGAAGAGCAAGTTCGGAAGTGGGTAGGCAGGTATGAAACAAAGATAAGTAAAGATAGGCAGGTCCAACAACCAGTAACGTTGGTGATCAACTATTATTATTATACCCTGGTGCTAGGTTATCCTGGGATGGCATGCAATCCACCCATTCACCATGTTTAGCAAACCGAACACAGGATCCTGATGGACTGCGAACTCTCTTGGGTTGAGGGGATAGTCAGAGAAAAAAGGAATGCTGAGAGAGAATGAAGAGGAAGCACAGCAACTTCACACGACCCCATCAGAGTTGAAGTCAACCCAGTAATGGGGCTTCCCTAAGTTGCAACCAGGTACTAAGTGTAACAGGCTACATAGGGTATCTCCCTAGGGTGAAGGAGTGGAGTTGGTGCAGAAATCAGAAGTAAGATGATAGCAAAATAAGTAGAGCCTAAGCTGGGGACAGACAGGGCACTAAGTTCCATCAGCATAACTAACGCCCAGAGAAACAAATCGCTGTGACCCTTATTCGCTGCCCGTATTCCTGTCATGTAATCAGAGTAAGGAAGAGAGAAACACTGGTCTGGTCACCCTCATCGGCACGCTCATTCCTACATGTCCAAGAAATCAGCAGAAGATAATCTTGACATCAGCCCGGATCGCCAAAACAGTGGCAGCATGGATATTGCGAACCAAGGGATGCGGAGATTCCAATACTCTGAGAGCACTCAGGGCACTTTGTGAGTCGCTAAAGATCACAATCCGGTCTTCCAACCGGGCACGTCGCATAATCTCCCGTCTCCAAACCTAGCACGTTGGGTGGAAGACAGACCCCCACTGACTTCAAACAGAGGGGATACAGCGTGGAAACCAACCCCCTCTTGGGAATTGGAGCCATCTGTATACACTGGCACAGTTCCAGCGTGACACCAAGTGTGCTCCAAAAAGGCAGAACACAATACTCCCGGCACTCTAGAAACTTTGGGAGCAGAGGTATGGCAACAAATAGTCAAAGGGGGTACCCTCCAGGGTGGCATCCTTGGCAGAACCAGGGCGCCACCGGCCCGAGAGCTATACCTAGCTCTAGAAGGAGTTTCATAGTCCTAAACTGAAAGGGCTTAGGGTATATCTGGTGTCTCTCGGCGGCATAGGCACCGTTGAGATCAGCTGCGGATGCAGTGAGAGCTTTTGGTGTCTGAGGGAAGACTCCGGGCTCGCGCGTACAGCCGAGCGTGCACTGTGCTCTCAATGGGGGATGTGCATAAGGGATTGGTCCCCAGGCGAAGGCTGGTGTGCTTGATCGAGTCCACCTTCCGAAATACACGCTCTGGCTGCGGATGCATAAAACTCGAGTCTGTAGTAGAGCTTCAAACTAACAAAGGATTGATAAAAAAAGTAAGGTAGTAGGCCTATCAGCGCTGAACGTCACGTAACGAAGAATATAAAGTGGCGCAGGTACAATAGACACTAAGGCTGCGAATATGAGCCTCCCAAGACCAAGGAAACGGTGCGAGTCAACCACTTCCAGGCAAACCCCATTGAGACAATTCTGGGTTAGGGTGCAGCCATGTATGACAGCTGAAACCGAAGCTTGTGCGCTTCGGCATAGCGAGACACGCAGTTCAATGCCCGTTGGAGTCGACGCTCCAGAGTTAGCACCTGGGCCGCACCAAAAGAGATCGAAAGGTGGTCAATGTAGAGCGCAGCGAGAACATCTTCCAGCAGCACTGAGGTGATGCCGTTGATGCTCAGGGTTAAGGCGTGACACTGAGGACAACACTTTCCTGCGGGACACCCTCTTCCTTCCGGAAAGGGCTCCCCCCTACCCATATACAGAATCGACGATCTCGAAAAAATTCAGATATAAAGATTGGGAGGCTTCACCTTGCCTTCATCGTGTCGAGTCTCCAAGATACCATATCACCATGCGGTATCATATACCTTCTCCAGATCAAAAAACACCCTGGCGTAGTGGTGTTTCTAGAAGGAAGGCAACCTCGCAGTCCAGAAAAAAGACTAATCTAACATTTACTAATTTCTCCAGCAAATTTCACACACAGCAGGTTAGAGATTGGGCGGAAACTCGCAGGGTGAGTGTGATCTCTCCCCGGTTTGAGAAAAGCGAGCACAGTAGCGATTCACCAGTAATCTGGGAGGATACCCTCTACATAGATCTTGTTGAACAAATCTAACAGACGGGCCATGCTTCGCTCACCCATGTATCGAAGCATGGTGTACGAGACCGTCTGGACCAGGGTCAGTATCCATGCACGAAGCAAGTCCAGTTAACAGCTTTCCATGACATGACATGCTAAAGAAAGCGGAGAAAGGGGTGGATAAGGATTCCACCTTTGGGTTGGGGTCAGAGATTGCGGTCACATTCTACTGGAGAACGGTAAGGGAGTCCTGCGAGAACTTGCCCCGAATCCTTTTGACTCAGTTCCACACCTCTCCTAAAGGGGTCTTCCCGTTAAGTGAAGACACACATACCCGCCAAGAAGAGCGGCGGGTGTGCTTCGATGAAATGCAACGGGAGTGAAGTCGTTCGTGCGGCACTTATAGCGCATGTAGGCATAGCGCTTCTGTTTGAGGGCAGTCTCCTACTCAGCTGACCACCACGGGAGTTGTCGGTGTGCAAAGCGGCCAGACATTTAGGACACCCATTTCAAGCTCGTTGATCAGGTAGGCAAGGACTTGACCCCGGGGATTGATAGAGTAGTCTCCCCAGAGGGGGCGTCTACCGTTTAGATCTCAGAGCAAGGAATAGGGCATCGGCAACCGTGCCACGACACAGCGCAAGTCCCCCACGTCGAAGTCGGCTGGTGGTCGAATGTACGCGGAAATAACAGTATACCTCCTAGAAATGTGTAGCTGCACAGCTACTGCCTGAAAGGAGGTATCTAAAGCGAAGAGAAGAATGGAGACATCATGCCGGGTGTAAATCGCACATGCTCTGGCCCAGACCCCATCCCGTGGTGGTGGGGTGGCAAAGCCCTTATACCCATGGAGGGTGAGCAGGGGGCATGCACCCAGCATGGTCTCCTTCAAAAAGATAGCAAACTGGGAATGGGAGGGACAAGCCTTCACAGCTCCTCCCAGTTGGCCCAGAGTCCATGGCAACTACATTGAAGAAATATGCCCTCCAGGCCTAGCTCGGAGGAGACGCAGGAGCCCTCTTCGAAGAGAAGACCTTCACGGGAATGGCCATACGCTTCCAGGAGGCAAAACCCCGGAGAGGGGGTCCGCTTTTCGAGGATCCACCGTCTCCAAGCCACCCAGCCCACCACTAGGTGTGGGCAAAGGAGCTGAAGGTCCTTTCTTGCTGTCCTCCTTTCGGGAGCAGCTTTAGGAACCCTGGAGGATGGCCTAGTGACCAACTTCAGGGGTGTTGCCTCCAGTGAGTCTAACAACTCGGTGGAGATGTGTGGCCATTTTGCCTTACGGGAAACGGTCACACTGGGGAAGGAGCGGGAGCCCTGGTTTTAGCCGGGGCTGGGTGTGAACCCTTTGTGTTGCCAGCTTTACCAGGAAAGCACCCAGGTTGAGTAGAAAATGCAGAAGGGCTCTGAATGGGTGCAGAAACAACCGTGCTCATTGGCCTGGATGGGCAAGGAGCAGAGGGTGTCTTTCTTAGCATTGAGGCGTAAGACATCCCAGGCAGAGCTGGGCACGCGAGGACCAAGTCCTTAGCCTCAAAGAATAAAGACAATCCTGGGCCTGAAGGGCCAGGATTTTTTTCACAAGGAGATATGCACCACATTGCTTCTAAGAAGCTGGGTGCAGCTCTCCACAATTGACACACTTGGCCACACACGATTTGGAGTTATTGTGTGCGGCCTTGTAGCAATTTACACAGACTTGAGGTGACACGTCTACAAGAGTGATTCGTATGGCCAAAGCGGTGACAGTAATAGCACCTCCGCTGCAGTGGCACGAGTGTAGGGGTGGGTCTCGAGGCCCCTCCCTGTTTTCTCATTACATGCTTGACCTTAACCGCCCTGTGGTCAGCCAGCTCTAGAGTGATATCTTCTATGGAATAGACCATGAGTTCCCTCGCATAAACTACTCCTTTCACGAAGTTCATGGTAGAGTGCAGTCACACTCACTGGGGTGCCATCAAGTGTCCGAAGAGCACTTATCTTGGCCACCTTCGAAGGATCCGCACATTTGCCAGAAGGTTCCCATCTGAGAAACAGGTCACCTTCGACTCTCTACCAATCATACTAGCTAAAGCTTTCCTCTGATGGATCATGTTGCCCTTTGCAAACATGCTGCCATCAGTCGAGCGAATAACTAAGAAGCATTTGAAGCCAGTGGGCTAGAAAATGCCGGGTTATCTCTGAATGAGGGGCCCGGATTTAATTAGGCTCTGCTCTGCGCACCAGCACTTTTGGCCTTAATCAGGGGCTCTGAAACCCAGGGGGGCAGAGGGGGCAGATGTGCCGATCTTGGCTTGGTCGCTTACCGAAGTGGCAGCAGACCTATCCATCCCTGCAGCTCCCATGAATGGAGAGGAGCCACGGGTCTTTTTTTTGTTTTTTTCTTTTACAGAGAGGAGGGTGGCGAATGAACCCGCTTTTCCCCCCCACCAGCAGGACCAGCCACAGCAAGGTTTGAGGAGGCCTTGACCCCCGCTAGGTTTAATATTCTAGCCAGCAGGTCTTTAGAGGGAAGCGACTTGGCTTCCCTCTCCCGTCTAAGGGAGTATACACTACCAAGCCGCTTCAATGGGGAGCGGTCAGTTATTGTCTGCCTCCTGGCTTTCTTGGCAGTCCCCTTGGAAAGTAAAGAGGGGACTGCTACTGGAAAGAGTGAGGTGCCCGAAGGCACCTCCAGACAAGGGGGTGAGGGGGAGTCCCCTACAGACTTGGCAAAAAAGAAGAGTAAGCCTCCTCTCCGGTTAGAGAGATTTTGAGGGGGCGCCTGCGAGAGTATACCTACATTTTTTCTGTGGAGCTGCCCGAGGCGACGATGGACAAGGGAAAATTGAAGGGAGATTCTTAGTTTTCTCATCATTGGGCAAGGTTACCCTATTTTTTTCACAGGAAGCAAATGCTCATCACCCCTCGCAATAACCCGCTCTGCAAGGGGTGCGTACAGGGCTTGCAGAGCCAGGTGCCACCATTTAAGGCCACCCCTCCTGCCTGATGACCTGGAAGCCCTTGGGCACGGCATAAAAAAAATAGTTTAGTGAAGTGAGAAGGAAAGGGGATGTGAGGAAGGTATGGGTGGGGATGAAGCAGGTTGTTAAAAATTCACCATCCCAAACCAGAGCTCAGGAGTTAGGGAACATTGTCCCCTCCCATCTCAGCCCGAATCCGGGATAGTTACCAAGAAGGTCAGCTTCTACCCTGAGAAAATAGAGGCTGACCAGAGAAAGTTGTGGGAGAGGTGTTATGGTAAGTGAGGAACTAGGGAAGAAATACAGGCGCTGAGTCCCATCAGCACGGCAACCAGGAAAGTAAAGCGCTGAGCCCTTTATGGGGTATTTGGGTGCAGCTGCACAGCTACTGCCTGGAAGGAGGTATCTAAAGCCAAGAGAAGAACAGAAGACATGATGCTAAATGTAAATAGCGCATCCTCCCGCCCAGCCCTAATCCTGTGGTGGTGGGGTCGCAAAACACCTATACCTGATGAGGATGGGCAGGGGACACACGCCCAGCATGGTCTCCTGCAAAAAGATAGCTAACAGGGAACAGGATGAGACGATCCTCCAAGGTCCTCCCGGTTGGCCTAGCTTGGAGATGTGGGGGGGGCTTCTTCAAAGAGAAGACAATGTGCTGAAGATGCTTCACCTTGTAGGTGAGCGATGTGTGTGTATGTGTGTCTGTAGGGCCATTCTCCCACCCCCTTTTCATATATCCTTTCCCTATCTCTGTGCGAGTGTGTGTGTATAAAATTTTGTTTATTGCCTTCCAAGTCTTTTTTTATATTATTGATACCAATAATGTTATGAGGAGCGGTCAATAAGTTTTGCGATTCGGATATAAGGAAACAAGATATGAGGAAAAGTGTTTTATTATTTTTCAATATAACTACCCTCAACTTCAATGCACTTGCACAACTTCTCCCTGAGGCTTCAAATTCCTGACAACCAGAAATCTCCCGAATGTTGTTCAATCTACTCCTGGACGGCGAGCTGGACAACTTCATCGTCCCCAAACCGGCGTCCACTCAGTGCAACCTTGAGCTGGCGGAATAAAAAGTAGTCGCTGGGGGCCAGATCTGGACTGTAGGGGAAATGGTTGAGCTCCTCAAATCCACACTCGCGCAGGGCAGCTTGTGCAAGTCTGGCCTTGTGGACAGGGGCATTGTCACAGGGGAGCAGGACACTGTGTGTCAACTTGCTATGCCACTTCTGACGGATGCACTTCTTCAACCTAGCCAGTTCCTCGGTGTAATTTTGGCCTGTGATGGTTCTTCCATGAGGCGCATAGTCCACCATCAACACTCCCTCAGAATCCCAGAAGATGGTGGCCATGATCTTCCCAGCTGACGGTTGGGTCCAGAACTTGATGGGGGTCGGAGAGCCCCTGTGCTTCCAGGCCATGCTTTTGAGCTTGGTCTCGGGATCCCAGTGATGGACCCACGTTTCATCACCTGTCACTATGCGTGACTCGAATCCCGCCGGGTCTTGGTTGTACCAGAGCAGCAGCTCCTCCGACTTTGACGACGTTGAAGTTAATCATGGGGCGTGAGGTTTCTAGGGACCCAACCGGCAGATACCTTGGTCATGGCCAAATTGTCATGGATGATGTTGATAACACTTCCATGTGATATTCCAAGTTCTCGCTCGATTTCTTGGACCTTCACCCATCGATTTTCAAGGATCATTCTCTCCACACGGGCCACATTGTCCTCGTCGGTCATGTCTGACAGGCGTCCTTGGCAGGGGGTCATCTTCAAGGGACTCACAACCATGGCGGAACTCCCTATTCCAGCGAGCAATGGTTGCATAGGAAGGGGGGGTGTCTGTGTACACTGAAACCATGCGTTCATGGATCTCTTTTGCATTCTTGCCTTCCTTGTTCAAAAATTGGATCACTGCGCAGTGCTCAACCTTCCCCATTGTTGAAAAATTTGTGACTGAGGATCTGCGATCAGCCACTGCTTCTTAAATAGATGAGGCAAGAGCGTGTGGCTGCAGGTCCTGACTTATCATAACTTGTCCTGACACCCCCACAAACAGTCATCCCCCTTCCTCTGTTTTGCCCTACCGATTCGGAAAACTTATTGACCGCCCCTCGTTAACAGATTGTTTAAATATTTATAAGTTTATAAATATTTAAAGAAATTTGATAAAGCTGTGAAATTTTGTTAATGTTGGTAACCAGAGAGAGTTTTCATAGAATTGTTGCACGCACTTGTATATACACTTTAGAGTGGAAGATTTAACGGTGATCAGACATGTGGAAAAAAGTATAGGACAAACTCGCATAAGGCGTGCAGACTGTGCGGATACAAGCGAACTAACGGACTGCGAGAGGAGTTCTCGAGGCGAGTGCTTCGCCTAGGGCTTTTCCTACCTCGCTCGCCACCTCCAGTGCCCACCTGCATTTGTCTGAGGAGCATACCCCCTTTTAGCCTACTACCGACCCCCATTCAATTCAAGGATACACCCACTTACCCAAAATTGCGCGTACTTGGGCTCTTGTACCACTTTTTTGTTTTGGTGTAAAGTCTTGGTTGGGAGAGTTGTAATTATAGGTTATTTTTTTGTTTATGTACACATTGTACCCATTGAATGTATGTGAATATATGTTATTTTTTTAATTTTGGTACTCATCTGTTTGTTATTTTCTTGCATATTTGAATTTAATTATTTTTGTAAATACACTTGAGTGACGAAATTGTAAATATATTTGTAATTTTCGCGTGAGTAAAGGACTGTATATAAAATCATGTCAATTCTTCATCGGGGTTCTCAAGGCTCATAAATTCTAGGAGAAGGTTGGAATGTGGGGTTAGTGTTGTCTTCGGCTCGCTATATTTGGTGCCTGAATAGGGACCTTGAAATCTCAAAACTGGAGGAATTGGATTTAATTGCAGTCCATCTCTATATTGGTAAAGTAGTTTGGTTGATTTTCTCCTCCTCCTATCCTCTTGTACTAACTCGGGAACAATGGCTTCAGCTGAAAGTTTGAATGAGTAGTAGTGTGAGTGAGGCTGGAGTTGAAGAAGAAAGAAGAGGAGTACAAAATGTTGTGGGGAGTGATTGAGGAAATGAGGAATGAGAAGACTGATAGGATCAAGAAGTAAATGGGAGGCCGACTGGATCAGACTGACCAATGGATGCAGGACTTGTATAATATGATGATAGGGGCTGGACCAGCCCCAGGCCCTACGACCTTGACCCCTGCTCCGACTCAAGGGACTCAGCTTGAGTCTAGGGAAGATACTGTGAGTAGTAGGAAAGAGGGTGGATGGAAGAGAGTGGAAAGTAAGAGAGGAAGGAAGCATGGTTCTAAGGGTAAGGATAGGAAGGCAAGAGGAAAGAGTGTGGATTCGCTATACTCAGATGAGGGAGAGAGTGATAATATGATTGGAATGAGTGAGACCGAGAGTAGCTCTCCAGAGAGTGAAGTGAATGTGGGAAAAGGAATTATGATTAGGAAAGTGCCTAGGATTGATAAGTTTAGATTGCATGGGGGAAAGAGTATGGATGAGTTCTTCAGCGATTTTGAGCGGTACTGCAAGCTCAAGTACTCGCTGAACAAGGGTCACTGTGTGAATGTTCTAGGAGATTGTTTGGATGGAAAAGTGTCGGAGTTCTTTCAAGTGATAATGAGCGTGGGTTTCTTGTTGTTTTTTTTTAAGAGCTCATCTGGCGACTGGCTACATGGGCATTAGTTGCCGTATTAAAACTGGCCTAGTTCTAGGCTACTTTAAAATAAAATTGAAGAAACGAAAAAAACACTCCAAAAAGGGGGAAATGAAGCAAGCTGGTGCGTCAGGGAGAGGTCCCACCGGAGCAGGAGCGTGAAACCAAAGGGAGGAAAAACAAAACAAAAAACAAATGCAAAAAACAAACAAACCTTGCTTAGATAATAGGGAGAAGGCCGGCCTCCCCCAAGAAGTCAATGTGCACGAATCTGTCCCGAGTACAAGGGACAGGCGATAGCGACCCCGCCCATCCCGGTACTGGGACAGGTATCGTGCGCAAAGATCACCCAGACTGGGACATTCGACAAGAATGTGCCGAACAGTCTGGGGGACGATGCAGTCGTTGCAATAGGGCGCAGGCGAGCGCTCCATCAAATAGTGTAATGAGTGTGGGTGAGCCAAAGTACGATGTAGTGAAGAAGCAGATGATTGGACAGGTGAAGTGAATGAAAGAGAGTGAACGAATTTGAGAAGGCGCGTATGGGTAAGAACGAAGGGGTGAATATGTATGCACATAGGCTTGAGAGTATGGCGAGAAAGAGGTATGGTGATGATGATGTAAATGAATGTAAACCACTGATGAGGAAGTTTCTGGACACGATCCTGCGAAAGGTGAGTGAATGGCTGAGTGGAAAGAGAAAGGAGAGAATGAGACTGACAGGTGAACGGTTGATGTGAGAGGATGTGTTGGAGCTGTTGGAAGATGGATGATTTGATGATGAAAGCAATCTAGAAGAGGATGGATGGTGATGATGATGTAAATGAATATAAACCCCTAATGAGGAAGTTTCTGGACACGATCCTGCGAAAGGTGAGTGAATGGCTGAGTGGAAAGAGAAAGGAGAGAATGAGACCGACAGGTGAACGGTTGATGTGGGAGGATGTGTTGGAGCTGTTGGAAGATGGATGATTTGATGATGAAAGCGATCTAGAAGAGGATGGATGGTACAGTATGAATGTCGGTGTAAGAAGCCCAGGAGCTTTCCTTAACCCCAGCAGTTTGTCAGCAACAGGGATGCCCTGAAGGCTGCACCAGCTGGAGTGATGTAGAGCTTCCTGGATAGGCAGAATGGATGGGTAAATGGAGGGTGGTCGAATGGAAGGGGACAGCTGAATGTCAAGCGTGGAAACGGGTATATGAGGGAACAACTGAGGTATATCCAAGCGAATGAGAGGCAGAATGGAGTGAAAAGGAGTGTGGAATGTCAGTGTGGACGAAAGGGACCTGTGCTGGCTGAATGCAGGGGGTCATCTGGTGCATGTTTTGTGTGGGAAAAGAAGGGGCACATGGTGAAAGATTGTTAGGAAAGTGTGAAGGAATGTTTTGATTGTAAAGAGAAGGGCCATTTGAAGAGACTGTCCAAAGTTGAATGGTGGAGTGACTGCTAGAGGGGGTATGAATTATGCTTGTGATAACTGTGGAAAGGCTAGTCATTATGCGAGAATGTGCCATGATCAGAGAAATGTATGTAGCTATTGTGCAATGGAAGGACATTAAAGTGAAAAGTGTTGGATAAAATTGAGAGCGCACAGTGTGAATGGAAAGACTGAGCCAGGAAACTGAATCGTGAGAGGATATCTAGTGAAGTATCCTCTGAGGGTGTGAGTGTGAAAGATGTGTTGGTAGGTTTGTCTAGTGTGAGAGTGCTGTCTGGTAGGAAGTATGAGTGTCTGAGTGTAAAGATTGAAGTGAATGGAATTGAGTGTTTGGCTTTGATAGATTCTGGGTGCAAGGCGAGCTTGGTATATAAGGATGTGTATGATAAGCTGAGTGATACAGCCCTCCTGTCAGAATGTAAAGTTAGTTTGGTAGGAATTGGTGGCATGAAAGTACCTGTGGTTGGAATGATAAGGTCAGCTGTTCGAATGCATGGTATGTTGATGAAGGAATGTTAATTCTCTGTGATTGATAAGGTGAGTAGTGAGTATGGAGTGATTTGGGGGTATGATTTTATGAAAATGAATCGTATGGTTGTGCATCTTACACATGATGAGATTGAAAGAAGGCTAGTGTTTTGAGGAGTGTGTTTACTGGTATTGAGGTGACTGCTATGGAGAGTGTAAGGCTTGTGAAGGGCAAAAGGGCATCTGTTAGAGTGAGTTGGATTGAACTTGGATATGAGTAAAGTTGTTGTGTTATTAGATGGGAAAAGTGCGTTATAAGGTAAGGCGTGTTTCTTGTGTATTTGATTGTTTGTTGAGAATGAATGATCCTTTTGTATGTGTGAAGGCCGACCCCGGAGTGAAAGGGATGGTGAGAGGGATCCAAGTCAGAGATATACTGGGTCACATCTCCACTGTCAGTGAAGCAGGTATGGATGATTGTACGGATGTCAGGGTGAATGTTGCAAATGAAAAGACGTGTGAATGGATGTATGATGAAGTGAAGAGCATGGTGAAATTGGATGAATGTTTGACTGAGTATGAAAGGAAGGATGTGTATTGAAAGATATTTGAATGAAAGGAAGAGCTTAGTAAGGGTGATTTGGATTTTGGGGTTGCAAAACTCCCAGAATTCAAAATTGTCCCGAAGGAGGATACTCCAATCTACCAGCGGCCAAGGCATTTCCCACGTCCGGTTGCTGATGAGATTGAGGAGCAGTGTGTGGAATTAGAGCGATTAAGGGTGATTGAAGAAAGTGAGAGTGCATGGAATAGTCTGATTGTGCCTGTACGTAAGCCAGGAGAAAGATTGCATCTGTGTGTGGATTATCGGAAAGTGAATGAAAGGACTGTGAAAGACAGGTTTCCGATGTGTGTGGTATCTGAGTCTGTGTATAGTATGCCTGGGATGAAGTAGTTTACAAAGCTGGATTTGGTACGGGGGTATTACCAGATGCCCATTGCTGAGGAGAGCCAGCCGGTGACTGCCTTTACCTCTACAAAAAGGCATTATCAGTTCCTGAACCTCACCTTTGGGTTATCTAATGCTCCCGGAGCCTTCCAGCAGTCAATCAATGTTGTGTTGAGTAAGTTTGCAAGTAAGAATGTGATTATGTTTATAGATATTTTAATTATGACTGAGAGTTTTGAGGAGCATATAAGATTGGTGAATGATGTGTTGAGGATGTTGGAGAGTGTTGGTGTGAAGGTGAAAGTAGCAAAGTGTGAATGGTTTGCTAAAGAAGTGGAATTCCTTGGGCATATGGTGAGTGAGAATGGGTTACGAAAGTTGCCGAAGTATATTGAGAAGGTGAGAATGTTTCCGAAACTGGTGACTGTGAAGCAACTGAAGTCGTTTCTGGGTTTGATTGAGTTTCAGCAAAAAGTTTATATGTGATTGTTCAGGTGTGAGTAAGCCTCTGACTAAGTGGATGGGCAAGAAAGGTAGTACGATTGTCAGGTGGAATAAGATGAATGAAGTGTATGAGAAACTGAAAGAGGCAGCAGCTGAAGATGTTGAATTGGCGTACCTGGATTATAGTGTGAATGCTAAAAGGCTTGAATTGTATACAGATGCGAGTGGGTATTGTATGGGAGGTTTACGGATGCAAGAGCAGTGTTTGAATGGAGAGAATGTCAGGCAATTAATTGGGTATGTATCCAAGGCTATGATGAAGACTGACCACCAACCTCTTGTGTATCTGCAGCGTATGAAGTGGGCTGATAGTAGAATTGTAAGGACTTTGGAATATTGGAGTGACTTTAACTATGTGATTGAGTATGTGCCTGGTGAACATAATGGAGTGGCTGATTTGATGTCTAGGTATCCTGGTATGAATGATAAAAATGTGTGTGGAGTGAGTGATCCTGAGTATTTGCCAAAAGGGATTATGAATGGAAATGAGAGTAAGGGTGGTGGTGCTTCCTTGTTTGAGAGTGTATGGAATGGTTTGCAAGATTTAAAGAGTGATGGAGTTGATGTGAAAGTGCCCGATAATGTGGATGACTTAAGGAAGAAGGTAATGAGTGAAGTATGCAAGAAACCTGAGAGTATTGGTATGGTGAAGGTGCGGAACTTTATGAAAGAATTGAGAGCGATGTGTATGCCAAGGGTCCCACCGTTTCAGGAAGTGTTAATTGTGGTGAGT
This sequence comes from Ceratothoa steindachneri, assembly GCA_963969495.1. Classification (NCBI taxonomy): domain Eukaryota; kingdom Metazoa; phylum Arthropoda; class Malacostraca; order Isopoda; family Cymothoidae; genus Ceratothoa; species Ceratothoa steindachneri. The sequence continues at coordinate 69,174,629 of OZ018330.1, forward strand.
CGTTTGTATGGAGTGATTGTTTATGTATACTTTGGTGGTAAGAGGCCAATTGTGTACAAAGGTGAAAAGGTGAAGGGTTTAAATGCTAATGTGGTGCATCTGCAGTGTTTGAGCGGTGTGTATTACAATTGGGGGATTGAAAAGTGTTCGTATATGAGGGAAAAAAATGATTGTCTGGATGAAGATGAGTGTGTGGTGAGTGATGATGTAGAAGTTGATGATGGTGCTGATGTTGGTGTAATTGTTCCTTCTGTGAATTGCAAGTATGGAGGACCTTAAATAATGGAAGCGAAAGTGAAAGTGGTGAAAGGTTCTTCTGAGGTTTGAGTGGTACTGGTGGGCAAGTGTCATTAGTGAATGAGAGGATTCTGAGTAAGTAAGATGAGTTTAGATGTGGTGAACGTAAGCCGGTAAAATTATGGATAAGTGGATTGAGGAATGGAATGATAGTGGCATGGGAACAGGTTAGTCTGAGAGTGAGTTTGGGCAGTGGTGTGAATGTGAAGCATGACTGTGATTCTCAAAGATGAGCAAATGCCGTGTTGTTTCTTGCTTGGTTTAGACTTTATGAGATTGAATGATTTGTCTTTGGGTGCTGATAAGGATTGTGTTATGAAAGGTGAATGTGAGGTGATGAGGTTGAATGAGTGTGCGAAGAATGTTGTATAATTTTGCGGTATGATTGAATTGGTCATGGATGATGAGAATGAGATTTTAAGTGATGAGGATATTCTGGAGATGCAAGAGATGTGTTGTTTTGTAAGTGATTTGAAGAGGTGTGTAATGATGCGGGTTGATTTGAATGAATGGCCTGAGTGTATAAGTGATTTTAAAAGGTATGCTAAAGATTTTGTTGTTTGTATGGATGTTGTATATTTTGTGAGTCATGTGAAGGGTGGTGATGATATGATTGGTCTGGTGAAGGTTGTGCATGATAATTATGGGCATATGGGTAAGTTTAAGCTGTGGGAGTGTATGAAGGAGTGTGTGTTCCATCCGTTTCTGAGAACTGTTGTGATTGATATTGCGACTATGTGTGAAAGGTGTCAGAAGTGAAAGGTGCAAGGTGTGCAAGTGAAACCACCGATGTTGAAAGTTGATGCGAAAGAACCATTTGAATTGGTAGTGATTGATTGTGTGTCTTTGCCACGTACAAGTGCTGGGAATGTTGGTATGGTTGTTATGATTGATCATAAAAGTAAGTTTGCATATGCAGCGCCTGTGAGGGATAAAAGGAGTGTGACTGTTGCACGTGTAGTTGAGCAAATGTTTTTCCCTATGTGTGTATGGAAACCTAGGAGATGTCTGAGCGATAATGGGCTTGAATTTGTAGAAGTGTTTGAACGGATGATGAGAGAGAATGGTGTGGAGTATGTGAAAATGACTGTATGTACTGTCTTGGAATGGGTTGGCTGAACGTACGATAAGAACCTTGTGTGAGATGTTGAGAATGATGAGTACGGCATTGAATGACTGGGATGAATGGTTGGGAAGAGTGTTGTGGGAGTATAATTCAACTGTGCATAGTGCAACTGGAATGTCCCCATGTCAGTTTGTGATGAATTTTGAAAGGCGAGTGAAAGATAGGTTTCGTTTGAGTGAAAGTGAATAGAGTGTATGGCGTGAGGCACATGAAAAGTTCCGTTCATTTGAATTAGGTGCAAAAATATTGAAGGTGAAAGAAGTGAAGGGTAGGTTGAATGTGTTGAAAATGAGTGAGAAGTTTGATGGATGATATAGTTTTTTAGAGTTTGGGAAAATCGGGTGATGTATGTTTTGTAGAGTTTGAATGACGATACGACTGAGAGAGTGTCGGCTCATCAGAGTCATCCAGTGTATGAACTGTGCAAAGAGAGAGGTAAAGTGCATGATGATGAGATTGAATGTGATAGTATGGATTTGTCTGGGAAGGAGCTTGTTCTGGTTTCAAAGCGTAGAAAGCATACAAAGTAGAGTGTTTGAAAAATGCAAGTACGAATGAAAGTAAGTCTGAGGAGAGTCTTTCTGGTAATGGGGGAGCTTGAGAGAGAGAATGAGTGTTTGCGTAAGCAGGTGAGTGATTTGGCTGGTGTAAGTAGACGAGTGAGTGAGCTGCCTGTGGCTGATTTTTCTGGTTTTGGGAACAGTATGAATGACAGTGTGTTTGGGCAGAATGAATGTAGTGTAGCTGATTTTTCTGGTTTTGTGAATGGTAAGGGTAGAGGTGAGTTTGATGTGGAGAATGAGGAGGTGACTGACCAATATATAGATGGACTGCAATTAAATCAAAGCGAGCCAAAGGCAACACTAACCCCACATTCCAACCTTCTCCTAGAATTGATGAGCCTTGAGAACCCCGAGGAAGAATTTACATGATTTTAAATACAGTCCTTTACTTACGAGAAAATTACAAATATATTTACAATTTTGTCACTCAAGTGTATTTACAAAAATAATTAAATTCAAATAAGTAAGAAGATAACAAATAAATAACCAGGGCCCAAATTTGTTCAAAAATAACATATATATATATACACACATACACTCAATGGGTATAATATGTACATAAACAAAAAAATAACCTATAATTACAACTTTCCCAACTGAGACTTTACAACAACAAAAAAATGTGGTACCAGGGCCCAAGTATGCGTAATTTGGGGTAAGTGGGAGTATCCTCGAGTTGAATGGGGGAGGTGGTAGTAGGCCAAAAGGGGGTATGCTCCTCAGTCAAATAATGCAGGTGGGCAGTGGAGGTGGTGAGCAAGGTAGGAAAGCCTTCCTGTCAGGGTTGGGCGGAGCACTCACCTCGAGAACTCTCGCAGTCCGTTAGTTCGCTTGTATTCACACAGACTGCACACCTTATGCGAGTTTGTCTGACACTTTGTTCCACACTTCCGATCAACATCAACACGTCTGATCACCATTAGAGCTTACACTCTGTAGAAGAGATGTATATCCCCTTTTATAATCCATTTACAATAGAGGGAAAGGAAACAAATAAGTGAACATTTGACCTGAGGAAATACCATTAACTAGCTTCCCTAAGGTGTATATACAAGTGCGGGTGGCAATTATATGAAAACTCTCTCTGGTTACCAACATTAAAAAAAATTCACAGCTTTATCAGATTTCTTTAAATATTTATAGATTTATATTTATATACTAAAAATAGAAAAAAAAGCACAGGGAGGGAGACCTCCATTTTTTCGGTGGAATTGCCCAAGGGCGGCTCCGTCGATGGAACACAGGAAATTAAAGGGATTTTATTTTATTTTTACTCATCATTGGGCATGGTGACCCTCTTTTTATTTAGGGATGCAATACCTCATCACCCCTCGCAGTAGCCCACTGTACAAGGGCTGTGTACAGGACCTGGCAGAGCCAGGTGCCACCATTTGGACCACCCCTTCTGCCTCGTGGCCTGGCAGTCTCTCAGCATGGCGGCTCCACCTTGGACACAGCATCAAAAATTAATAGATTGTGAATTGAGAAGGAAAGGGAATGTGAAGAAGGTATGGGTGGGGATGAAGCACGTTGTTAAAAACTCACCATCCCAAACCAGAGCTCAGGGGTTAGGGAACATTGTCCCCTCCCCCCTCAGCCCCGATCCAGGATGGTTGGCTGAGAAGAGGGTCAGCATCTACCCTGTGAAATTAGAGGCTGACCAGAGAAAGTTGTATGAAAAGCAACGAAGTAGGGGAGAAATACAGGCTGTCTGAAAGAAGGACAAAAGGCTAAGCTGAGGTTAATGGAGTGTTGAGTCCCGTCAGCAGGGCGGCCAGGATGGCAAATCGCTGCGCCCCTTACGGGGGATGGATGGGTGTAAGAAGCTGGTTGGCGTCTACCCTGTGAAATTGAGGCCAACCAGAGAGAGTTGTAAGGAAAGCAAGGTAGTAGGGTAGATATGCAGGCTGTCTGAATGAAGGAGAAGAAGCTAAGCTGGGGCTGGATGGGGAGCTGGGGCTAGATGGGACGCTGAGTCCCATCAGCAACAGCGACCAATATGGCACAAATGCCTTCACACAGTAGCGATACCAATTGGCACACACCAACTCAGGGAACTTGTCACAGTAAAATGTGATGAAGAGTGTAGGGGTGGGTCTCCAGGTCCCTTCCTGTTTTCTCATGAGATGTTCGAAATTGACCACTCCATGGTTGGCCAGCTCTAAGGTCATTTCATCGATGGAGTAGTCCACAAGTTCCCTCATATAAACTACTCCTTTCATAAAGTTCATGAGAGTGGGGTGTCACACTCACAGGCGTGCCATCAACTGTCCAAAGAGCATTAATCATGGCCGCCTCTGAGGGATTTGACGTATTCGGCAAAAGGCTCCCATCCGTTAAACAGGGCACCTTTGGCTCTCTACCAGCTAGAGCTCTCCTCTGATGGATCATGTTGCCATAAGTCAATAAGCTGCCATGCCATCAGTGGAGCGAATAACAAGGAAGAGTTTGAAGCCAGCAGGCTCAAAAATGCCAGGTAGCCTCTGAATGAGTTGAGGCTCCGCTCTACGTAGTTCTGCTCTTTGTCTGGGACTCCCCATCCAGGGAAACAACAGGGCTAGACATACTGATCTTGCCTTGGTTGCTTACCAAAACAGCAGCAGACCCATCCATCTTCATGACTTCCGCAGAGGGAGAGGAGATCAGAGTCTTCTTATTCTTTTTCTTGTTTTTTTTTATTTTTAGGAGAGGAGGGCAGGGAATGAACCTGCTTCTCTCCTCTGCCAGTAGGAGCCCCCAGGCCAGATTGACCAGCTTCAGTAAAATCCTTCTCTGAAATGGACAAGTTCTGGGCCATTATAGGGGCACCAGCCGGGAGAGGAGATCCCTCATCTCCTTGTAATGCTTCAGGGGCCTGAACCGCTTGAGGATGACCTTACACAGGGGCGGACTTGGGTTTGACCCCACAGAAGGTTTTACCATCTGAAGTTGGGTCACCTCAGGGACCAAGTCCATCTCAAGGGAGCCTCCACTTGGCCATCTGCCCCTAAGACATCACAAATCCCATTCGTTCTTTTTTTATCTTCTAATGCTGGTAAACCAGCATCCATCAAGGAAGAGAGAGAGACAGGTACACTTACACCACTGCAAACTTGTTGCACAAGCCTACAGGATATTAAGGGGCGCAGGCCAACAGGCCCTGGGATCCTCCCCTAATGGGTTTGGCCCTATCGAGCCGCCCCACACTGAAGTGGTCAAGTATGGGCCGCCTGCCTGCTTTGTTGGCAGTCTCCTTGGAAAAAGTGACAGAGAAGAGGGTGAGAGGGAGTCCCCTGCATCTGTAAGCAAAGGGGAGGAGTAACCCACATCTCTAGTAGAAGAAATTTGGAGGGTCCCCTGAGAGTGCAGAGGGGAGGGGGCTCCATTTTTTCTGTGGAGTTGCCCAAAGGCAGCTTCGGTGATGGTAGAGGGGAAGGTAAAGGGAGAGAAGTTTTTGTTTTTTTATCCACTCATCATTGGGCATGGTGACCCTTTGTAATTCATGGGATGCACATGCTCATCACCCCCACGAAGTAGCCCACTCTGCAAGTGATGAATACGGGGATGGCAGAACCAGCTGTCACCATTTGAGGCCACTCCTCCTGCCAAGTGACCTGGCAGCCCATCAGCTTGGTGGCTCCACCTTAGGCACGCCATAAAAAAATGATATTTAATGAAAGGAGAAAGACAAGGCATGTGAAGGTGAAGTTGAGGGTGGAACAAGTTATTAAAAACCCACCATCCCAAACCAGAGCTCAGGGGTAGGGGGGCTTTTTCCGTTCCCCCCTCAGCCCCAATCTGGGATGGTTGGCATCTAACCTCTGAAATTAGAGGCCGACCAGAGAAAGTTGTATGGAAAGTGAGGAAGCAGGGTAAGAAGACAGGGTGTTAGAAAGGACACGAGGCTAAGCTGGGACGGGGCGTTGAGTCCTGCCAGTACGGCGGCCAGGAAGGCAAATCGCAGTGCTCCAGTTGTGATATGGGGTATTGTCCAGCTGGAAACTCACATTCCAGGTATTCCTGGAGAGGTCTCGGGCTGAGGGCAGGTTGGAATCTCTCAGGACAGCTTGTTACCTCTCTGAATTCATGGTGCCATCACAAATGGTGAGATGACACACCCTTCAACTTGACATTCAGCTCTATACCATTACAGAGTGGCCGCCATGCTTTATTGTTGGCACTATGCACTCTCGATTCCACTTCTCTCCTGGCCTTTTATTGACTCTAAAGATTTGCTTGGGATCAAGAACAACTTAGACCCTAATACACATCCCCACTGATGCATGATCCAGTCATGGTGAGCATGTGCTCAAGCCAGTCTACATTATTTCCACTTAAGGTTGATCAGCAGCTTCTGGCAGGTTTTACATGACTTCAGGCCTTGTGCAAGCAATCTGCAAGGGATTGTTCTGATGGATACATTAACCTGGCCACCCTCTCTCCATTTATGTTGCAGTTGGACTGGTTTTCTTATAACCCCAAAGGCTCATGCAAAGCAGAAACCTGTCATCACTTTGTGTACTGATCTTGGGTCATCTAGAATGATGTTGGTTATGGATGTCCCCACTTTCTTGAATCTTCTGCAAACACAACAATCCTTGATTGTTGTGTTTTTAGATAAATATTTTGAATCAGAGCCCAATAAAGCTCTGATTCAGTCCCCATCCAAACTGAAACATCAAAAGATTGGACCAGCCTGACTAACATACATCTGTACCTGCTGCCATCAGGAACCAGATACACCTCAATACATATGTACAGCATGCCCAATTCAGACAAAACCTACAGATATACAGTATTGGATCTGGTTGGTGGGATTCACTGAGGCAATGGGAAATTATTACTATTCACTTCTACTCATGCATTATGAATCCAAAACAATTCAGGACATTGATATATATGTTGATCAGGTGTGTTTTATTCTCTGCAATCACAACTTTGGTATTCTTTGCTTTAATTATCAATTTATTTCTCTCTTAGTCCACTAATTTATGTTAAGAGTTTGTTCTAAGACATTAATATGCCTGAGTATTTCTTACACCTCAAAGAGAGCAAACGCATATTTACTTATTGGTTGTTCTTTTTGCAGGTTTATTTACACAAATTCCCATCCACCCATAACAACTGTTTGATCCCTTTGACTGAGTAAACCTACTAATCTTAGCTGGCCTTAAGTTCTTATAATCCCTTTATTATACTCGTTAATTCTGAATATTTTTTTAGAGTCAAGAAATTAAGGTCACTTCTTTAAAGGAAAGTAAAATCATATTAAATATAGAAATAAAAACGTTTCCATCATTATTGACAATGCAGTGGATACTTTTCTTGGAGAATTCAATAAGTCTTGATAAAATATAATAACCTTTTCCATCTCTTTACTATCAGAGATAAACTTTGCCATTTAGGTGGTAATGTAATGACTTAAATAATTGGTAATCAGATGCTGAAAGGTTCAGTAAATATGGAGGATGAAGAAGAACTTTGCATCCTAATACAATAATTTTTTTTTAATCAAACATTTCACTAGTGGGTATGCATTCTTATGGAGAGGAACACCCTATCAGTTGATCAGTGAATGAAATATTTGTTAAAGAGCTTCATTTAAACTTATAATTATTGAACATATAGGTTTGCAGTAACTGTTGGCTTAGTGTTGAGAAGCTCATAATAACTCCTTTCACAGCACACCAACTGCAGAGCAGAGCCTTCTGCTGTTAGAGATCATATGAAGGAGTAGGAATGGAATTTCATTAAGGATCCCAATTGTTTCTTTGCACTTAATATTGCAGTAAAGAATCCCCTTTTCATTTTTTGTAACAATTCCAAAAATGGCTCACAGTCATTTTGAAGCGATTGAGATGAACCAATATTCACACATTGTCCTTCAGACAGTCTATGTGGCATCCAAACAATATTTTTGTAGCTTAAAAAGTTATTAGTTATCTTTAAACAGCTTGCAGCAAATTTGGAACAATTAAAACAACTCCAAGAACCATTTCAAAATCACATTAATTTCTTGACAACCTACACTTGCCACAAAAAGTTTCCAAACCTCCTGTAATTTCATAAGAATGCAGCAAATGATTCTGGAGTATGGTCAAGTAGTGGTCAACATTCATCTTAACATTCTTAGGTAAGAAGTACAGCCTTCTCATTCCAATCAATACACTAAAGAAGGCTCACCCCATCACAAATTCAATGTTTCACTGTGCTCACTATGAATTTTGGGTTGTACCTGCTGACTGAGGTGCCAAACTGTCCTTGTGCGACTAGTTTGCCATCTGAGATGGTAGACAGTCCAAACTTAATGTTTTCAAATGCAGATTAGATGATTATATGGGGAGGGAGGGTTAACTTTGGGTGGTATTCTGGACTTATTCCTGTGGATGCAGTTTTTTATTATTGTATATTATGATTGATTTGGATTTTAACAAGTCTTGATGATGATGCTTTTTGTTTTTGACACATTCCTGTGTATGGTTCTAAGTGTATATTGTAGATGCATGATCTGACACAATCCTATGGATGCATTTTGTGGGTGGGTTTTGACAGATGCAGATGACCTTTGATAGGCCCTTGTGGCTTTTGTCATCTGTGAAATTATGTTATGTTATTCACTGAAATGTAGATTCATTTGATCACATAACCTTTTGCCAGTCTGCTGGTATCCATCCAATGTATATATTTCTTGGTGAAAGCATGTCATTGATTCTTCATGCACTCTGTGAGATTGGGTTTCTTAGCTGCACAGTGAAGAGGAAAGGAGAAGTCTTTCTGCCTGTGATGTTGGGAACTGTGTGTGAGTGGAGAAATCCTTCAAAGCAAATGATGATTATTTTTCAGTGTTGTCACCTTTCATCATAGAAGGTTGTCTGTAGCTTTTGTGGTCTTCTAGTGCTGACCAGTGTGCATTCATCAGTGGTACTACCATTAATGGGAGGCAACGGGCGGCATCATTACAGTCAACTTAGTTTGCTTAGTATATATTTCCTTAATGCCAACTTTCTCCTCCAGCCATGCCAAAATACTGCCCTTTTTCTCCCTTGTCATGTGGCTATGAGGCAAAATTAGTGAAAATTGGATGGAACAGAGCCACTAAACAAAATACTCCTTTTCTGGGCACTGGGGCAGAGCACCACACAGTGCAATACACCCTCTCCATTATCTGATCAAACACTGAACTTCCAGGTAACCATCCCATCATCTCCATTCACCAATGATAAGTTTCCAGTCATGATCAGAAAACTATCTGCCAACCTATAGCATCAGAAATTCAATTAATTTAAATCAGTCTTGGCCATTCATTAATTCATATTGAGCATATTTGTTCTTGCAATGACAATCCAAAAGAACTCTAAATTTTAACTGTTTAATAGTTTTATATAATATTTCCTAAAAACCTTAAAAGCAATTTATTTATTTTTTTTATCTGAACATACCTCCGATATTATAAAGTGCCATGGTCCTGAAGTTAAACCAAATGACTGGACAAAACTTTGTAGTTATATTCTGAATTCTAAATCTGAAATTAAAATGGAAAATACATTATAGAGAGGGAAAACAAAGGAAATCTAATGGTTAGAAATTAAGATTTCACAAATTTCTATGAAAATGTAGTAATATACTGATACAAGACAATACCTATTATCAGCATGCCCGAGCCTCAAATAATTTAGATATTATTTACCATAGACTGGGGCTAAATGGAATTAATGAAATTTCATCATTTAATTCCAACTTACTTAGAATACAGAAACTGCAGTTATAAGAAATGTAACTTACAAAATATAGTTTTTCTGGGTTAATTTAGTACAAAAAGAAATCTTTATACAAAGCTTGTGACATATATATAAAAAAAACTTAGTTTTGAGAATAAACTAGGGGCTATATGGAACACCTCTAAATGGGGGTATATGGAACTGATAGGGCCAAATGAAATCAATTGCATTTTGTACTTAAATGTGTACCTCTACCTAACAATAAAGTTTGAAAATAAAGATATATGAAAGTAAACCTTCCCTTATTAATATTTTGCAATTTGAGCACTGAAACAATATCCTTCACTATGACTGTTCCTTCATATGATTGCTGAGGAAGGACAAATGCAAAATTATCATTTGAATCAGACTCACATTTCCTGTAATAATCTATTTCCCATTCACCCCTATTCTCACACTCTCTTTTTAGCTTTCCTACATAATGTACATCATTTTTTTTTAGGAAACCGAACTAGCCCATAAACTGCTTCTTTCATCACAATCATATGAGAACTACTTATTTGTTTGACACTTTTATCATTCAGTGCATCCAGTAAAAACTCATCATCACTTTCCCCTTCTATTTCTGTGCTCACCATTTTCCTAAATTTGCTAGTTGAGGGACTACTTGTGCTACTTTGTGGGGAAGGGGAGACATTCATATCCTCAAGTCTAACAGTTGCTCCAGGTGACACATTCACTCTTCCGCCATGGTGTCTGATGTTTAATGTTGCTGTCCCATTTTTCCTTTAAGTATTGCAACTACTCTTGACTGACATTCTCAGGTTGATTTTCAGTATGCCTCAACTTTGACAGAACAGTTTCAGGATTAAATGGATAGATAACACAGGCCTGAAAAGCACTCTTGCCCAAATCGGGCCAATTTTCTTCCATGTTTGCATCACTGATAGAAGCAACCTTGGGAAACACCACTTGGGCAATGATGCAAGATGTTTTCCTTCTCCCATCTTCTATTCTGTGAGAGTTTTCCTCCATGCTTTTTTCAAAGGAGCAAAGATGGGTTGAGTTAGGTGGGAAGAATGTCATTCTGATGTTGTGTTCTTGACAAAGGAAAATCACATCAAATGACATATGGCTTGGCAGATTATAACCTATTAGGACTTTTGGTTCAGTGAGTGAGAGTCTTCAAACAAATGATAGGACTATAGATTTGAGCCATTCCAAGAAAATATCAGCATCAAACCAGCCTGATTTAGTCACATTATACTTAGCATGAATGGGTCCACCAGTTATCCAAGATTCTTGTAGATGCTGACTCTTGTAGGCAATATATGGGGGAAGAAGCTTGCGTGTAGGTGTTATTGCAAACATGATAGATGTTGAGGTTTTTGTTCTATTCATAATTCGTTCTGCATGTTTTGCTCCTTTGTGAAATAGCATCTGTTATTAATACCTTCTCATTTTCTGAGGAGCAGATTGCTGAAATGCTTTTAAGTTTAGATAAACATAAAAGAGCAGTAAGTCAGATAACTGAAGATGATCAAAGAACAGAAGTGGCACCTGCTAGTACAGCATTCAGAAAAGGGACAAATAATGCTGTGCTTCCTGTTGCAAATACAATGACAGGCTATATGCCAGATGTTGGTGTTCATGAGAAATTAGTCGCAGGGAGAGTTGAAGAATGTGTCAGAAAGTGCCATCTCAATTTTCCAACTTCATTTCCACATGGCAGAAATCAACAAGCCTTTCCTGAGAGTATATTCTCAGTACAAAATCAAACTGGCAAAATTTCAAGAAAAGATTGGCTGGATTGGAGTCCATCACAACAGGCTCTCTATTGTTTTCTGTGTTGTATCTTTCAAAAAGAAACCAAAACGTAAAAATCGCATCCGCATCTAGCAACATCACAGAGCTACGTTGCAAGCAGAAAATGGAGAGGACTAGCTAACAGAAATCCTGAACACGAAAGATGCAATGCCCATAGGGAGTGTTATTTGGCCTGGGGCAACTTTGAAAGACAATTGAAATCAGACAACTACATTGAAAATCTTATGGAAACTTTCATTGAATCTGAAGCAGTAAGATGGAACAATGTTTTGAGGCAGATCATAGACATGGTTCTTTTTCTGGGGGAGTTTGGCATAGAATTTAGAGGATCTTCGCAAAGAGTTGGAGATGAAAGAAATGAAAAATTGGGGGGTTGGTAGAACTGTTGTATCGGTGGGATCCTGTTCTAAAATAACATGTGCTAAAGGTGAAGGAAGTGCAGCAGAAAGGAGGGAGACTACAGGTAAACTATCTCTCAGCAGAGATTCAAAATGAATTTCTTTATCTTTGCTCAGAACTTGTTGTACAACAAACTCTCTTTGAAAGAAACTTCTTGAAATAGTTCAATTATGGTGGATGTAACACCAGACTCCTCTCATATTGAGCAAATCGCCTTTATACTATGATATCTTGTGAAAGATAATTTTGTATATATTATCAAGGAACGAATTTTGAAGTTTATTGATTGCAGTAACAAAATTGGAAATGATATTGCGAAAATGGTACTGGAAATGTTGAAAGAGAACATCCCTTTTTCAGATTACAGCGAGCAAAGTTACAACATTGGATCCAATATGGTGGGAAAATACAAAGGGGTACAGGCACATCTTCTGTTTGAAAATGCTTTGGCACTCTTTTCAACCTGTGTGTGGATGCCATACTTTAAATTTATGTGAAACAGACTCTGCTGAATGTTGTCCTGAAGCCATCACTCTTTTTGGAACAATTCAGACAACATACACTCTCTTCAGCTCTAGTCCACGACATTGGGAGATTCTTCTGAACAAGAGAGGAAATCAGTCGCTTCGCCACAAGTCCGATATAAGATGATCTTCGAGAGTAAATTGTGTAAAACCATTTACAGCAAACTTTACCAGCATTATGGCTGCAATTGAAGAACCATTAACATTGAACCTGACACCTAAAACAAGGACTGAAATACATGGCACTATTAAGTATGTCTCATCATTTACTTGTGTGATTATGTTAGCAAATTAGTTCAAGTTGATAGCAAGTTTGAAAGATCTTTGTGCAAAATTTGAAATTAGGCAAAACATGTTTCATCAAGCATGGGGAATTTCTGATCATCTAGAGAGTAGCAGGTTAATTAATGATGCTCAGCATGGTTTTAGAAAAGATAGATCGTGTTTAACTAATTTACTGGATTTTATGGATTATGTAACTAAAGAATTAGATAGGGGTGAGAAAGTTGATGTGATCTACTTAGATTTCAGCAAAGCTTTTGATAAGGTTCCACATAGAAGACTAGTTCATAAATTAAAGCTGCATGGGATATGTGGAAACGTTTTAAATTGGATAACTGAATGGCTGAAAAATAGGAAACAGAGAGTTGTACTGAATGGAGTGAGGTCAGAGTGGAGGAATGTTATTAGTGGCGTACCTCAGGGATCAGTTTTAGGCCCTTTATTATTTATAATCTATGTAAATGATCTTGGGCAAGGTGTAAATAGCAAAGTGTCAATTTTGGCTGATGACACTAAATTGGCAGCTGTAGTCAAAGAGGTTGAGGGTAGCTTTAAAGTGCAGGGTGACTTAGATAAGCTGTTAGCTTGGGCTCAGAAGTGGCAGATGACTTTTAACCTTAATAAATGCAAAGTTATTAACATGGGGAGAGATAATAGGGAATTTAGCTATGAGATGGATGGATATTGGCTTAATTCAGTTGAAGATGAGAAAGACTTAGGAGTGGTAGTAGATAGGTCACTGAAATTTTCAAAGCAGTGTATTGAGGCAAAAAATAGAGCAAATAGGGTACTAGGTTACATTAAAAGAAATGTTAGCTACAAGAGTAAGGAGGTCATCCTTAAACTATACAACTCTTATGTCAGGCCACATTTAGAGTACTGTATACAGGCATGGTCACCACATTTTAGACATGATATAAACTTATTAGAGTCAGTACAAAGGAGGGCAACAAAAATAATACCATCCCTGAAGCACCTTGAATATGAAGATAGACTGAGGGTATTAAATATGTTTTCATTTGAAAGAAGGTGTGTGAGGGGAGATATGATTGAGCTTTTTAAAATCTTTTCTGGGATGGATAAATTAGATTTCAGCAAGTTATTTGAGTTAGAAGGTAGTAATAGAACTAGAGGCCACCACTTAAAGATTAAAAAACAGAGGTGCAGACTGGATGTTAGAAAATATTTTTTCACTAATAGAGTGGTGGATTATTGGAATAGTTTGCCACCTGAGACTGTAGACAGCCCAAACTTGAATGTTTTCAAGCGCAGATTGGATGATTATATGGGGATGGAGGGTTAATTTCTTACTTTTTGGTATGTGGATATGTTTCTTGACTCATTCCTGTGGATGCAGTTTCTTTTTATTGTATATTTTGGGGGATTTTGATTTTGTTTTTGACAGACTCCTATGGAGGCTTTAAATTATATATTGTAGATGCATGGTTGGACATTCCTATGGATTGTTAAATTGTATATTGTAGCTGCATGATCTGACAAAATCCTATGGATGCATTATATGGGTGGGATTTGATGGATACGGATGACCTTTGATAGGCCCTTGTGGCTTTTGTCATCCGTTAAATTATGTTATGTTATGTTATGTTATGTAATCTAAATGTGAAGAGACATAGTATTGAATGTAAACTTGCATGAAAAATCCAATTTGATGATATCATCAAAAGTTTGTTGCCATGAAAGTTTGAAAAGAATTATTCAGTATATGATTATTTTTTAATATTTTTTATTGTCCATTGTACTTGGATGGCCAAGAAGTCACTACTATTAAAAGAATTGCTACTGATATTTTTTGCTCCGCATTTACAGTGGTGGGCAGTCCATCAGTACTGATGACAGTACTGATGAAACTCAGGATCATCGTAGTGCGGTCCACGCATCGTGTTTAACCCCCCACAAGCCGTCCCCTATAAATGTACTCCAAAAACGTGAAACATTTTGGAACAGGGACGAAATAGTACATCTTATCAGCTGGGCCACTCATCTACATATTTACCATATATTGTAGCCTATAAACAGCGCCATCTATCATGCGCCCCGAAACTGAAGTGTTACCGGACTTTTTTCTAGGAAATATAGACGCCGTAGAGGTGATATGATTCAAGTTTATAAGCTTCTAAATGGATTGGAGAGAATCGACCCTGGCCTATTCTTCATACTTGAAACACAAGGACATTCCAATAAACTATTTAAATGCCATTGCCAGAAGATGGTGAGGAAAAATGCATTTGGCCAGAGGATTGTCAATGACTGGAATTCTCTGTCAGATTAAGTGATCACAGCCACAAGTATCCAGTCCTTTAAGAACAAGTTGGATAAACACTGGGAAGCCAACTGGTATAGCTCACGTAGCCAGCATCATAGAAATTTTCATAACAATGATCGGGCGACTACAGGATTACCTCATGGGCCCGTAGATGATATGCAGGGGCAGTTAGTTAGTTGGCGAGCTTGGTGCTGGAAGGTTTTGTGTTGCTCTCGTTCAAAGATGTCGATGCCAGCTGTCGTAGCGTGTTGATTCGTATCCTCTGGTTGCCTCAGCTCAGTTAGTATACGCGAGAAGTACTCTGATATAAATACTGTCTATAACCGGATGATCCTTGCATAAGTTAACATTATTCATACTATTTGGTCACAATGAGAGCACGTGATTTTGGCAAGCAGACCTTGTTTTATTTGGGTTTACATGATGCAATGTGTTACTTTGGTAATTGTGAAGACTATGGGCAGATCGTAGGCCTAGTTTTTTTTTTGGCTATTTTGGGCTACTTTTCGTTGTTACTTTTTTAGAGATGAAATCGAAGAATTTTATGGCGATTTTCGTTTTTATACTGGGGGCTGTGCCCCCCAGACCCCCCCCATAGAATGCTTTGAGGATAATTTTTGGCGTAATTGTGAAGACTATGGGCAGATGCGACTCTAGTTTATTTTTTGGGCTACTTTTGATTGTTTTTCTGCTATCGCACTGGCCAATCACAGATCTGGATTCAGTTTCATAAATGACCAATCAGAAAGCTGTATTTGTTTCAAGGCTTTTTGTGCTTTTTATATTTATCAAAACTTGGTTTTTCTTATATTTTAGATGTGTTTCCCCCTTATTTCTTTTCTATATATCCTACCTACCCTATGCCTGACATTATTTATTCTTTTTATTTACTTGTTACTTAATTTCCCATTGTTTAATGCTCGATTAAACCATATTTCGGTGTTGTTAAGGAAGTGTCACGTCTTAATTCTGACGAAAACAGTACTTTTTCATTTTTTCTGTTCCGTATTTATTTCTCTTCTTTGATTTTTTAACAGGTTTTTTACGACCTTCATTTTGATTAT
This sequence comes from Ceratothoa steindachneri, assembly GCA_963969495.1. NCBI lineage: Eukaryota > Metazoa > Arthropoda > Malacostraca > Isopoda > Cymothoidae > Ceratothoa > Ceratothoa steindachneri. The sequence continues at coordinate 69,190,692 of OZ018330.1, forward strand.
TGTTCCAAATGGATGCGTTCAGTATTAGTGTTTTTATTAAGAATATATGTGTAGTTCAGGAAACAAAAATGGTCAATTTCAGTAAAAAAAAAAGTCCCGAAATTTCCGGGAACAATGCTCTACTTTTCCGTCCGCATCTCTCATATTTAAACGACCACCCACGCCGTTTCCCGCTCATTTGTCAAAATTTCATTTTCGTGTTAAGTTTGTTTGTTACCTATTCAACGTTTCGGTGCTATTTTAACCGACAACGAGAAATATGTTGCGTTTCTCGAAGCCCATGGGCCGTGTAGTGGAAGGGCAGTGGGTTTTGGGAGGGTTCGAATGTGGAACAAAGAGAATTTTCATTGTTTCGGTGGCTAATCGAGATCGAGAAACCCTCCTCGCAGCGATAAAAAAAGTGGATTTTGCCGGGCACGACAGTCGTATCTGACGGATGGGCAGCCTATTCAAATTTGTCATCTGAAGGATACGAACATCTTACCAAATTCTGGCTTGCTGCCGGTAAACTCTACCCACCCGTCTGGCGTAAGTATTAACGATTATTTTGAGCGTCGGCTCGTTGTTGGGTACGGCTCGCCGCCGGGATAACACTGCGATGACCCTGAGTTTCAATCCTTTGGGGGGGTCTGGGGGGCACAGCCCCCCAGTATAAAAATGAAAATAGCCATAAAATTCTTCGATTTCATCTCTAAAAAAGTAACACCGGAAAGTAGCCCAAAATAGCCCCAAAAAACTAGGCCTACGATCTGCCCATAGTCTTCACAATTACCGTTACTTTTTGTTTAGGAGAGGGGGGGGGGGAGAGTACATATTTTGTCACCAATATCTTATTTTAAGTTTTTCTAAATTATTTTTTTCCGATGTTCACTCCAACAAAAATGGCGCCTTCGAATTTGAACGCAGTTTCATGCACGGATGAACGAAAGATGAAACACGATATCGTTCTTTTTGGAACGAACCCGAGTCGCTAATGTAAACAAAAATCAAAATATTAAGTGTGGTGGTCACTAAAGTGAGCTAAGTTAAATTTATAGATTATTTGTATATGCGTCTAGATACTAAAGTGCGTTATCGAGCCGTGCTATGGGTTACATTATGGGGAGAGCAGAGACCCCGCCCCCCACCGCTCGCGGAGCAGGAATAAGCAGTGTAGCGGTCTACACCCCTATAAATATTTATTTCTAACTGTATATATATATATATATATATATATATATATATATATATATATATATATATATATATATAAATTTCAAGAAGGATTGGTAACCCTAACTTAAATCGGGAGATTGCTACACCCTCTCTCCCAGGCGTCTTAAAATCAAGCCATGAGTTTCATTCGCTTTGCTGTCCCGCATCGGTGAAACAGGTCTGTAAATACTTGAATTGTAATTGTTTAGCTAAATATTTCCCAAAAGAATCCCGAATCAATGCGTGATTTTTTGTCTCATTTACAGACTCATTCAACTCTGTTATAATCTATTTAACAATTAACCAACTTATTTACCAATTACTATTTACAAATTACTATTTATTCAATTACTATAATCTATTTAACAATTATCCAATCAATTGACTTACAATCACTTTACCCATTCCAATTATCAATCATCATTTGTTATACTCTAATTAGGGCCATTAGGGCTGATTCTGATGCTGTTGTAATGCAGGAGGAATTGACCATTCTGTCCAATTGGGCCGAGAAATGGCAAATGAAGTTTAACATAGACAAATGTAGTGTACTTAGTATAGGTAGAAATAATCCATTGAATAGTTATAAATTAAATGGCAGAATTTTAGGGAGGACTGATTGTGAGAGAGACTTGGGTATTTTGGTAAGTTCAGACCTTCGTCCTAGAAAGCAATGTCTAAATGCTAAGAATAAAGCTAATAGGATATTGGGATTCATTAGGAGGAGTGTAAGCAATAAGAGTGCTGAAGTCATTCTAAAACTGTATCTGGCGCTAGTTAGGCCTCATCTAGACTATGCAGTACAATTTTGGTCACCATATTATAGGAAGGATATTGATTTGCTTGAGTCTGTGCAGAGAAGGATGACAAAGATGATTGGTGGGCTAAGGAACTTACCTTATGGTGAAAGGCTCAGAAAACTAAATCTACATACATTGGAAAGGAGAAGAGTCAGAGGGGAATTGATTGAAGTCTTCAAATGGGTAAAAGGATATAATAAAGGGGATCTGGGTAAGGTTCTTATACTTAGTGAACATGTCAGGACACGTAGCAATGGGTTTAAGCTTGATAAGTATAGGTTTAGGAAGGAGATTGGGAGGAATTGGTTTACAAATCGTGTGGTAGATGAATGGAATAGGCTCACTAGGCATGTGATAGAAGCCTCCTCTCTGGGTAGTTTTAAGAATAGATTAGATAAATATATGGATGAAGCTGCTAGATGGGACTGACTTTTTTTTATGTACATATGTATATATTTTTCTAAGGAGTGGGAAGATTATATTTTGCGGTTGCATGAATGGACATAATCCTCTGGATGCATTTTATGTATATTGTAGATTAGATCTGACGAACTCCTGTTAAGGGTGACAATGTTGATGACTTTTCTCTGGTAAGAAATCTTTTGTGTGTTGAATGGAACAGGAGCTGCCAAGTGTAGGCCATGAATGGTCTTTTGCAGTCTCCTTCTTTTCTTATGTTCTTAATTACCAAACCATATTTATCAATTGTAAATCCATTCCCGTTAACTCACTCAAATTTAATTCGCGCGTAATTCTCAATACAATCATAAACTGTTACTGTATAAATTCACCCTGAACTAATCTAACTGTTTATTCAATAATATATATTTTTCTTAACTCTTTGTTTTAAATTTACGTATTTCCCCAACCACACACAGAGTAGACCAAAGGAATTAGTATGCAAAATTTAGACTCGTATACATTTAACAATTCATTCCTTTGAATAACGAAATATACGTTTTTGTGTTTGTGATCTGACAGCTATCTAGGATATTGCCGCAATATTCATTTAAAACTTATAGCAGTACAACGAAATATTTTGGATCAAAGGACGAAGCATTATGAGATAAAAAGGGGGGAGGGAACCCGCCCGAGTCGGTAATGGAAAATAAATACTATTGTTTTATTGGCTGGCTTGCCTATCGTGACATGATCTATGTTAAATTAACTAATTTTTTTTTATTTGGGTTTTCATGATGCAATGTGTTACGGTTTTTTAGGGTGTTTGTTACATCTTTTATCGCCAATATCTTATTTTTAGTTTTTCTAAATTATTTTTCCCGATGTTCATTCCATCAAAAGTTGCGCCTTCAAATTCGAACGCATATTCATGCGCGGGAGAATGAATGATGAAACACGATATCATTCATTTTATAAGGAAACGAAACAATAAAAACACCCTAGTTGCAAATGTAAAAACTTACCTTAGAGTAATTCGTGGTCTCAGAAATGGCATATGACTTTTAATCTTTCAAAATGTGAAGTTTTGGTGTTAATTTGGGGATTATGCCCGCCCCAGAATTTTGCGGGCCCTTTATTATAAATAGTTTTATTAAAAAAATACGCAAATGCTGTAATATAAAGTATATCGTATATATACTCTATATCTACGATATTGTCTATAAAGCACTTTCACTACTTAATGTCGGCAAAATTCTAATTATGATGGTATGACGAACAATAGATCAGCCGCCATCTTGGGAGCCTTATATGTCTGAAGTCAAGCAAGGTTACGGTAGAAAAACTAGAGGCCTAACGACATTTATTAATCGCCTTTTGAATTCGAATCAAATGTTAGTCTTTCGAATTAGGAATATTACAAGTTTATTTAAAAATTGCGTGGTGTGCAACACCCCACAATTAAATGGGGAGTAGGAGGCGAAGCCCTCATTTCGAAATTACACTAAAAATGATATAAAAAAATAGGCCGCCAACTTGTGAGCCAGTAAGCATATCATTAATTGTAATTGCATCATATTATATTATATATCATTTAGAAGTGATTTTTTCTAAATTAAAACGTGATATAGACATTTCATAATAAGCAATTTTAAAGAAAATATGAATGATTAAAATAACATCAGGGGTAACGCTTATATGTCTGATGTCAAGGAATGCGATAGAAAAATTACAGGCATATCGACATTTAGCAATCGCCATTTGAATTCGAATTATAAATATTACTAGTTTATTTAAAATTTGCGGGTGTTGGGGTGCAACGACCCACAATTAAATGGGGCATAGCCCCCATTTCGAAATTACTTTAAAAATAATAATTTGGGGCGGAAATAGCCTAAAGTAAGCGGTGCTATCGTCTTCTAAATTTACCAAAATAAACTGAAGTTTTTAATCGTGGGAAGTAATAATAGGGAATTTAGCTATGACATGAATGTCCATTAACTAAATTCAGAGTTGAGGATGAGAAGGACAAGCGTAGTAGTAGGTAGGTCACTTGAGTTTTAGAAGCAGGGTATAGAGGCAAAAAATATAGCAACTAAGGTGCTAGGATATATTAGAACGAATGTTAGCTATAAAAGTAAAGAGGTTATCCTTAAACTCTAACACTCATATGCCAGGCCAGATTTAGAGTACAGTATAGAAGCATGGTCATCACATTTTAGACATGATATCAATCTGATAGAGTCAGTACAAAGAAGGGCAACAAAAATAACATCGTCCCTAAAACACCTTGAATATGGAGATAGACTGAGGCTACTAAATATGTTATCATTTGAAAGGTGTGTGAGGAGAGATATGATTGAGTTGGAAGGTAGTAATAGGACTAGGGGTCACCACTTGTAAATTAAAAAACAGAGGTGCAGGTTGGATGTTATAAAGTATTTTTTACCAACAAACTTCGGGAAAAGCCTATTTTGCACGTCTGCAGGAGCGATTTGTATGGCCAAAACAGTGACAGTGTAGGTAGAGGGGGCAAAGAAAAACGAAAGAATGGAAGTAGCGTAGGCGAGTTGCGAACAGCTTTCCGCGTCGTTGGACCACTGTAAACTAGCGGAAAATACACTGCCATCATGAACCTCAAAAAAGACTCATTCAAGCGAAGCTTTTAAGCTGCTCGCTTGCATTTCTCGCACGCTACACAACTCCCTCCTAGAAGCGGAGCGTATTTTGAAGAGAACGCCGTTTAGAAATGTTATCCAAGGGTAACCGTGCGTATTTTGAAGGAATGAAGAGAACACTTTTGGAAATGTTATTCAAGGGTTAACGCTCCTCATCCATGGTCTTGGTACCATTGTAGATAGAAGGGAGTAGGAGAGAGGAAAAAGAAAAAATAAAGAATGAAGGTAGCATAGGCGAGTGGGAATAGCTCCCCACGTCGCTGGACCACTGTAAGAGGCCATCCTGAGTCTCTAAAAAGACTTATTCAAGCGAAGCTTTTAAGCCCGCTCGCTTGCACTTCTAGCACGCTACAGAAGTAGTTTCACTTTACGAAGTGCCATGAATGGCTTAGCGCGGTAGCGATACCAAGTGAACGCCGTTTGGATCACGATGAAATGTGATGAATGTAGGGGTGAAGATCTAGGCCCCTCCTTGTTTTCTCATCAGAGAATCGATATTGAGCGGTTTTAGGTGAGACAGGTTTATATATATATATATATATATATATATATATATATATATATATATATATATATATATATATATATATATATATACAGTTATATATAATAACGATATGGCACTTAAATCTTCATTGAGTGTAGATTTGTAGTGTTTGATATATAAAGTTTCAAAGGTTCTTAGGTATTATTGGTTGTTATAAGGAGTTAATACTTCAAAATTAGCAATAGAAATGTCAATTTTACAAATTATGGTGTGTTCCCTAATAGAAGACTTCTTCTTACTTAATATTTTGACTGTGCATCAATTAATCCCCATATGGGCAGAGAACTTAGCTCCAAGAGACCTGAAAGTGCTGTCAATCTAAGAGGTACCTGTACAACTGGGAAACTTAATAAATTAACAGCATCACTGCGGAACAATTCATAGATAGGATCTTTAGTGCTGAAGAAACTCCCTCTTGATAATTTGTTAATAAAACTATTTGTGGGTTAATTTGGGGAACAAGCTTTTTAAAAATGAATAAGATTTTTATTTTAAAATTATCGTTGAAAAAAACATCTCTGAAATTAATAAATATATGGGCATTTTAGGATTTTTTATTGAGGGTTGAGGGGGTCAATGAGTTTATCAAGCAGCTTTTTATTAGAGGGAATATGTGGGGGAGGAGAAATAGAGAAACATTGATAGTACGCTTCCCTCCCCACTCTGGTCACCCTGAGAAGACTGGAGGGGAAGGGAAGGGAACCCACCCTTTCTAGAGTCCTGACAGGACTACCGGAGGAGCAAGAGGGAAAAAGAGAGGAAGAGTAGAAGGTTGAGCTAGCAAAGTTTGAAATAGCGTAGTAGACTTGAAAATGACCTAGTTGGTTGGTAGACCTACAGCTTTACGTGTATTCCAAACCACGGTGTGTATTATATAGTTTTACTACAGTGCTCCTGCTCCACGAATACTGTGTTTGTCCCTTTAGGCGTGAAGGATAAAAATAAAAAGTGTAGGAAGATGTAGTAAGGTGCATGGAAGCAATGCTAATCTCTTTCATTTTAGAATGTCTTAGCTTAGATATACGGTAGATTAAGTTAGTAGATGCCTGAGCTTCAGGCTTATCCTTCTTGGTTGTTTGTGATCTGTTGTGTTATTGTTTTATTATTAGGCCTTCAAACCGCTTTTGTTCTTTATATTTTTACTACTGGTAAAGTTTTTCTCCTTGCTATCTTTCCTTGTTTTACTTTAACTTTTTCTAAGTTTTATAAAGTAATCAATTTGTTACTTACTCTCTCTTTAACTTTCTAAGTTAACCCGTGAAAATTTTATCCTCTTCTTGGTCAATCCTTGTTGTATAAGTGGGGAAGAGGCTATGTGCTTCCCCCTCTTCTTGGTCAATCCTTGTTGTATAAGTGGGGAAAAGGCTATGTTCTTCCCCCTCTTCTCTTTAGGTGATCAAATTCGTGATCTTCTCTCCTATTTCTTGTTTTGTTTTCTGAATCGGTTTCTTTGCTCTTTCCTCTAGTATCTTGTTAAGTGGTTTCATCTTCACTTCTCTATGTTGGTCTCTTTGTCTTCTTGTGTCTCTCCTTCTCGTGCCGGGGATTACTGATACTACCTTGTTTTGAATACTCTTAAATTTTTCTACTTAATGGTTTCTCTATCTCGATGAATGCACGTCGATCCTTTACGTAGTTGCAGATTAGTCTTTCTATTTTGTTATCCATACGTAGTTGTAGTATTTTGCATTGCATTCTTCTAATCCAAACTCTCAAAAATGCTTTTGAAACGTCTCTGTAGACGATCTCAACGTTAGCCTTTTCTTTTTCTGCTTTGGCTATTTTTTCGGTAATGACCGTGAGGGTCATTTCCGTGCTCCTCTTTTTGCTAAATTCAAATTGAAATTTGTTCAGTAGACGTTTTTTTCAGGTGCTCACTTAGTCCATTGTTTATTATTTTCTCAAACACCTTCCCGATGAAGTCGAGTAGAGAGATTAGTCTGTAACTCTCCATTCGTGTTGGTGATTTTCCTGCTTTGCGGATAAAGATCATCCTTGCGACCTTTAGTTGATTCGGGAAGTAGCCGATGTTCAGGCTAGCGTTTAAAACAGAAGTAATTGTCTTCAGTCTTTTTTCGAGTGCTTCTTCGTAGTGTTTCTTATTGAATCCTGATCTTCATGGTGCCTTCTGTTTAAATTGCGGAAGAGTGTTTTTGACTTCTTTCACTGTGATATTTTTCGTCGTTACCGTTAAAGGTGTCTCTCTCTGCATCCACAGTTGGATGAGAGTGTGTTTTATATGCTTCCTCGTTGAGTGCTGCAATAATGTTGCGTTCAAAGTCGATGTCGAATTCTTCATTGTTTTCTTCGCATATATTAAATATCATCTTCCAGTGTTCCCCGAATATCTATCCTATCATGTCCTCGTCTTCTATGCTGTTTCTCTGGTTGTCTGTAATTACCATTTTCCTTGCTCCTGCTTTGCCTTCCATTTGGTTTACCTTTTTCCAAAATTCCTATACGCGTGCATCGTTGACGATTTTCTGGATTGTTTCATTCCAGTGTTCCTTTTGTTTTTCTATTATTTCTGTATTTAGTTCCCTCTTTGTCCGTCTCATTTCGGCGTGCAGCTCCCTCGATCATCCGTTTCTTATTATTTCCCCTGAGACCTCCTTTAGCCGTTTGCTACTGTACAATTTAGGAAGCACATGTGAAAGTCTTAATTGTCTTGTAGCGGTTTGAGGGGATGGCTTTATTGTCTGCTACTTACAGCGATTTCCTTATATTTTCTAATTCAGCATCTATCTCTTCTAAAGTTGCTCCTTCTAATGGATTATGTTCGTATGAGTTTAGTTCTCTTTAGTATCTCTCCCAATCTGCTCTACGGGAGGCTTTTCTTAAGTTAGCTGGGATTTGTATCGGTCTTTGGTTAATTGTGAGTGGAGTGACTGTGTGATCTGCACAAGGTATATCTCCCGCCTCATATAATAGGTATAAGGGAGATGCTTATTGCCTAGGCAGATATCTGGTTTTGTGGCTGTGGTCCCAGTCACAAAGGTTGGGTATTCGGGGCCCAGTCTTTGGCAGATACCTCTTGCGAATAGCGCCTCTAGGTGTCTTCATATTCCGTTCTTGGTTCTGTATCCACTCTCTTGGCAGTGAGCGTTGAGGTCTCTCAGGAATATTCCGGGTTTTTGCTATTAAATATGTTAATGAAGTTATTTATGGGCAAACGATCTCTCCTACCTGGTTGATAACCCGTTGCAATTATGATGTTCGTTAGTTCCATTTTTATTTCTATTGCGATGTAAGATTCGTCCAAGTCTTCGCGAGTTCTGAATTCGATGCATTTTTTAATTGCTTTTGCATCTCCGTCGTGTGCTTGTCCCGTGGGTTTTATAGCTATGACATAGTAATTCCATATTTTTATTTCTTCATTTACTAGGTTGACTCCGTGTTTCGAAATTAAGATAATGTCTGGGTCTAATCTTCTAAAAATGTTCCCGAACATTTGTCTTTTATTTCTCCTTCCGTTGAGGTCAATATGTAGTATGTTTAGATCTTCCTTGTCCATTGTAGATGGGTAATTCATATAGCATTGCCTGTCCATTTGATCATTTTAATCCGTCCGTAGAAATAAGTTGTACTTACTTCCGTGTATTTACCTGCTTCCGTTTGTATGTGTGTTTTTTCTTGTGGTAGTGGGAGCCGGGCTAGGTGAGTTCTTTCGCGTGGTCTGACTTGGGCTCCTCCCCGATTTGGATTTATTCCTTCGTTGGGTTTTCCTAGTTATCCTCTTAGGTTCCTCTTCCGCTGATTCTCAAGTTCCTTCCTCGCTGTCGCTTTCCTCTTCGGTTTGAGTTGCGCTCACTTCCTCCTGAGCGTTCTCATCAGCGTCCTTCCCTGTCGTCTGCATATTTAATATTGCTGTAGAGTTCACTTCATGGGGAACAATTATCGGTTCCAGTCCGTTGGACTTTAGAGAAGCGTTTATTGTTTTCTCGTATTAAGCAGGCCTTAGAGCATTCTGTACATGAGCATGGATCACGCATCTATATATTGTCCCAAACATGCCTCCTGAGATGTTGGGTAGTGTCGCTGTAGTTTTTCTCTTTGTTTTTGCTATTGCTGCATAAGAGGTATTGCCTCCCATGATATTTTCTTGTTGTTCTCTCTCCTTTCTTTTCGGATATTGCATTGCCATCGTCCGGTGGCTTCCTTCACAGTTAACACAACTTATTCGTAGTGTTATTGCGCTTCTAAAGTTGTGACCTTCTGTGGCGCACTCAGAACACATAATCTGTCCTTGGGGGGGGAGGGAGTTGGCCGAAGTGTGTTCTTCAAAGGCATAGCAGTTAAAGCACATTTGTATGTTCACAAATGTGTCCCATTTTATGTTAGCAGAGGGAATCATCATGCTGAAAGCTATCAACCGTTTTTCTTGGACTTTTGCTGCCATCTCCGTAGTCTCGTGCCCTACCTTAAATACGTGGGTGTGTTCTTCAAATTTAATAACTTCCTGAATCTTAGTATATCTCTGCTTGTCCATGATCTCTTCCTTAATCTCCTCACATCAGTGAGCCCCCACCCATGCTTCCACTTTCATACAGGAGAAGCTCCTTTTGCGGTGATTTGTGTGGGGGTTTGGCTTCAAGGTCTAGTTTCTTTAAAGTGGTGCTCTCTCCGTTAGGAGTTCAATTCATATAATTAGCGGTATTGAGAGATCCGTGAATATTGTTCGTACATCTTGTTGTGGCGTTCTTTTCCTCCCGTTCGGCACAAGTCGTCGGGGCAGTCTCTTAAGTTCTTCGGGGCGGACCATCTTGCTAACTCGTGGGCCCCACTATTGTTGGGCTCCTAGTAGTTAACTCTGGAAGGGAAAGATTATCTTGTTATACAGGTGGGGAAGCCATCTATATATCGTATTTATATCTCGCCTACCTTCCAATTTTCGTGTTCTCCTTGTTCACCCTACTTAGCTGAACCTAGCCATATCAGCAGTCCACAGTTGGGTTCGGGCTCGTGGCCGAGAATCGACTCACCTTTTGTAGCCCCCTAACGAGGTTCCCTGCAGGGGTTCACTACACCCTAGTACCAACTGCTTCTCAGACTTTGCCGGGGACCATGTTATGTAATGCTAGCTAGAAATAAGTAGAAGTAAAAAGATGGTTAAAAAAAGGTTCAATAGTAAGAGGAAAAGGCAGCAGCCTCCTGGGAAAGCTACTTCGTTCACAAGGAACAGGCGAAATCTCCAATCAACCCTGTGAGCGCATATATTTCTTCAAGTAGAACTTCTTCGGTACCTATGGAGAGTATTCTTCCGAAAATATTAAATAAAGCAAAGTTGTGTGAAAAAATTCACGTTTCTTTACCTTCTCTAACGGAAAAATTTACACGAGCGTAAGCGCGGGAAAAGAGTCAGATGATCCGAGCCGTCTGCTTTTTTAACACTATCATACAGGTCAGAGGGAAATAAATTCTTTATAAAATATATTTTTTTAGAAAAATAAATTCATTATGAATTAAATAGTAGGTAGACGTTAGAAAGAAACTTCTTTTTAGTGAGGTTTTTATTGTCGATATTTTGTATTTAAAATCACAGAAACTAAAGTAGTTTAAGCCTAGTCCTGTGAAAATCTTTTTTCGGTCAATGGTTGTTTGAATTTTTCTCTGCTCATTATCACGGGTGACTAGAAAATCAAGAAAAGTCATCATATCATTTGACCTTATTTTCATAGTGAATTTGATGTTGGAGTATAAAGTGTTCAAAAGATTTAAGAAAAGTTGGCTATGTGCATGGTTAACGAAAATTGCAAATGAATCATCAGCAAAACGGCGATAGAAGGATGTTTTATAATTTAAATTACTGGAAAACATTTCATTTTCGAGCTATATCATTAAAAAAATCAGCTGCAAGTGGCGCCATTGGAGAGTTCAATGCAACGCTATAAATCTGGCAATAAACTTTATTATTAAAGGTGAACCAAGATTCAGAAATCGCCTTTTTTTTAATTGACTTCGTGAAAATCCATGAAAAGTATTTTTGGAATGAAACACCTTATTTAATATTAAATTGATTGTATAATTGAGGGGAATGTTAGTATATATATATATATATATATATATATATATATATATATATATATATATATATATATATATATATATATATATATATATTGCGCAGGAAAAATTAAAAGATGCTTCCAAGTACTTTCTAACTTTATTGAGTTCATTCTCAAGGATAACTTCACGAGAAGGGTAAAACCCAAATGTTTTTAACATTAAAAGGGATAAGGGTAACATAGTTTATGGCCAATTTCAGAGATATTAGAGAATTCAGAATCCATATATTCAGGACTAACAACTTGTAAAGACCGTAAAAACATAGAGGAAAAAACGGAACGTTTGACTTTAGGACTATGTGTAGAGTAAAAATAAATATAAGAGTTTGAATTAGTAGGTTTAGGATAGATGGGGTATTTAAAACCAATCAGTGTTCTATGAATAAGAAGATCGAGAAAGAGAAGGCTTCTATTATTTTCAACATCATGACGAAATTTATTGGAAGGGACGAGTGAATTAATATTGGGTGAGTCTATTCAGTCGAATGTTTTGTTTGTCCAAGTAAATATTTTGGACAGACAGTAAAGCAATTATCGGTCCGTATCAATCAGCATCAATACAATGTTAGGAGAGCTGTAAATAATAGTGCGTTTTTGTGCATAAGTCCGAAAATAACCATTTAATTAATTGGAATCCAGCAAAATTTATTTTTTCCTCAAATGACTCATTTAAAAGAAACCTTGTTAAATGTTCCTGTATAAGCCAATTTAATAACTTTAACATTTCCCCTGGCCTTTTTAAGATTGATGTTGTTATGAAAAAACTCATTTTTAAAGAAATTAGCTTTGACCTATGTTCCTAATTTTTTTTTTGCAATTTTCATTTTTATGGGAACCTGATTTATCAATTTAATTATTGCATTGATTTTGTATTAACATTATTTTATTTGTCTTCCTCTGTCCTTGTTCCCCTCCCCTTCGTTTCAATTTACTTCTCGTGTCTCTTTTAATCTCCTTCGTTAGACTATCGCTTTATCCATTAATCATTTTAACCCTTTTGGCTCTGTTCTTGACTCTTTCTTGCCTCACGGTTTGACCTTGCTACCTATTATAGCTAAATCTTAATGTGAATTTACCTATCTCTCTCCTACTTCCTCATTGGCGATTTCTTGTCTTAGAGGCTGTCCTTTATCTTTTACTAGCTTATACATAACCTTATTATATTATTTTCTCTTGTACTTATCCTTGAGAATGAACTGAATTTAGTTCGGATGTACTTGGAAGAACCTTTTCATTTTTTCCTGCGGGACATTGCATTCATTGCGATCCTCACGTGCTACTTTTTGAGTTATTATATATATATATATATATATATATATATATATATATATATATATATATATATATATATATATATATATATATCACAAAGTGGTACGTGAGGAAAGCAATAATATGAAAATTAACCGACAGGAAAATGAAAAGATGAATCCAAGCACTTTCGAACTATATTTGTAAGTTAATTTTCAAGGAATAGCATGAAAATGGAGAAGACAACCTTATATAGGGTACAAAGATACGAAGGGAACGCCCATCACATAGTACAAACCAATGGAAAAACACAATAACAAGACAGAGAAATACCACTAAAAAGATCATTAGGCAACTAATAACGGACATATGCGTCCCCAAACGATATACACACAACAACGCCGTGTATATGAATGGAAATGGTGGGTGAAAAAAACAAAAACATTTTAAAGGATGATCATTAGAACGAAAACATTTAGGGCTAAGAGTTAATCTACGATCCTAGCAGAGACACGTGGTGGGGGAGGCAATGCGAATGATATTACACTAATAAAGAGTGACAACAGGCTACATTATGAAGTTATTTCATTTAGTACAAGTTTTTTTCAAAACAGGGTCGAGTTTAAATAAGCCAGGGGAGATATTTATATTAGGCAACATTCCCATTAATGAACACTCGACAATATTTCTTTTTGTGAAATCAGCGGAATGATAAAGGAATTTTGCAGGGTTCCAGTCAATGGGGTGGTTATTTTCGGATAAATGTAAAAATAAAGCGCTGTTTACTTCACGTCTTCTAATATTATACTTATGTTGGTAAATTCTAGTAGATAAAGATTTACCAGTTTGCCCGAAGTAAGGTAAATTGCAAATAGAACATTCTATAGAATATACTCCACCTTTTTTCCTTGTATTATTGTGGACTAACATTTTATATAAGTGGAATCATATCTAAAATTTACAGAGATATTAAGTTGCTTAGAAATATGGGTGAGACCAAAAAATGGTTCAAAGTATGGCAAGATAAGAGAATTTTTAAAACTGGAAACCGGTGGGTTATCAGTTCTATAAAAAGTTCTCTTAGCAAAGTTTAATGAAGTGTGCAAAAATGGAGGAGGTTAACAAAGTTTTCTACCTATTTCAAAGATATTGGACAATTCTTTATCCAAAAATTCCGGACTAACAAGGCTTAAAATTTTTAGATCTGTATTCACTTCTATGTTTCTGCGCTAGGTTGAGGATGTAGCTCTGGCGATCAGCGTCTTGGTCATATAAACGATGAGCGCTTAATGATACAGGTTCAAATCCAACTTCTTTATTTATTTTCATATAACGGTTAAAATAGTTTGTCCTATCTTTTCGTTCTCTACATCTCCCATTTTTCATCTTAAGCTTTTATTGGTTTATGTGATATTCTCCTAAGTCTTTTTTCCGTGTTGTGTTACTAATTTTCATTTCATTGGGCCTTTAAATACATCTATAAAAAATCACGTGTCATGTGATTTTCAATTTATTACAAAATAAGCCCGTGCCCCCTCTTACTAAAACACTTATCTTGTCTCTCAATGGATAAAAACCTACACTTCATTGTTCAAAAGGCTTCTTAAATCAATCTTTTGGGGGGTTAAGGATGGTAGCTCTGGCGATCAGCGTCTTGGTCATATCAGCGATGAGCGCTTAATGACACAGGTTAAAATCCAACTTCTGTATTTATTTTCATATAACGGTTAAAATATTTTGTCCTATCTTTCCGTTATATACATCTTCCATTTTCCTTCTTAAGTTTTTATTGGTTCATGTGATATTCTCCTAAGTGTTTTTTATGTGTTGTGTTACTAATTTTCATTTTCTTGGGCCTTTAAATATATATATATATATATATATATATATATATATATATATATATATATATATATATATATATATATATATATATATATATATATGAATGCAATATCCCGCAGGAAAAAATGAAAAGGTGTTTCCAAGTACTTATTAGAGTTCGAAAGTACTTGGAAACACCTTTTAATTTTTTCCTTTCGGGATATTGCATTCATTTGCCACCTTCACGTGATACTTTGTGAGTTTTTCATTTCATATATATATATATATATATATATACAGTGGCGGCAACAAAAAAAGTGACATTTAATATTGGCAACAGAAATCGATACACAAAATCGTTTTCACGATTTTACTTGCCAACTAGCCAATGAAAAGGTGCGGGGCTTATGCCGCAAGTGGACGACTCTCCTGAGCTAAGACAAGAGAACTGCGCTTTACTGGAACTCAGTGTCTCGTTTGAGCTCGTACAGTTAGGCTTTAGTGTATGGCACTCCAGCGTGCTGATTTCCTGCATTCGTGCCTACATTTGACGTGCTATAACTTCTGTGCAAATGGATACAATGGGGCGGAAAAAGCTTCCTATGACAGAGAAAAGCCGTGCCTTGACCCTATTAGAGCAGGGAAAGTCTTTTATTGATGTAGCAGCAGATTTAGGAACCTCAAGTGATACGATTTATTGCCTAAAACGGGCAGCTGAGTTATTGCCACCAGGTACCATACTAAAGATGAAGGAGGGCATTGGTGCAGCTAGGAAGACATCTCCAAGGACTGATAATATCCTAAGGCGTGAAGTGATGTCAGACCCTTCTGTAACCTCCGCTTCAATCAAGAAAAAACACCCAGACCTCCTCCAGAACGTCGCCCTCAGGACCATCCGTCATTGCTTACAGAAGGACTTATGCCTACCGGCTCGCCGCGCTGCCAAGAAGCCACTTCTTACCAAGACTATGAAGATGAAAAGGCTCAATTTTTGCAAGACCTATAAACATTGGACAGCTGCCCATTGGAAGAAGGTTATGTTCAGTGATTAAAACACCTTTAGGCTGGTCAGAGGAGAGTCAAAGATCGTGCGTCGTCCCAGCAATGTGTCTCGGTATAAACCAAAATATATCGTGAAAACTGTGAAGCACCCTGATAGTGTGATGGTGTGTGGTGCCTTTAGTGGAAACAAGGGCAGAGGGGTCTGTACTTCCTTCACAAGAATGTAACCATGAGGGGGACTAACTATCTGGAAGTTTTGAGGCAGCACATGCTGCCATTTTGGGAAATTCATCAGTGTGAATTTTTCATGCATGATGGTGCCCCTGCTCACAGGTCCCAGTTAGTGAAAAGGTTCTTCAATGATAATAATATTAGTGTTTTGGAGTGGCCTGGTAATTCCCCGGACCTAAATCCTATTGAGAATGCTTGGAATCTGATGAAAACCAAAGTTCAAGAGCCAGCACTCGGCAGCATCAAGGATCTGATAGAATCACTGAAGAAGATCTGGGTTACGATCGACCCCACCTACTTCGCAAACCTTACTGAATCAATGCCCAATCGACTCAGGATGATCATCAAGTGCAAGGGCAACATGACCAAGTATTAACTTTCATGAAATATTCATAATAAAATATGTAAGTTACATTTTTCTGTTTCATTTTCTCTGAATTGTCACATGTCACTTTTTTTGTTGCCGCCACTGTATATATATATATATATATATATATATATATATATATATATATATATATATATATATATATATATATATATATCAAAGTAGCGCGAGAGAAGGATGAAAATGAATCCATTAAACCGCATAGAAAAAGAAAACGGAATAATTTTTCCTTGGAGTAATATTTTTATTACCTTTTTACGAAAAAATCCATGCAGGAAGGCTATTCGAACCATGCACACTGAGGCAGCGAGCACCGCTTTGATGACAGTTAAAATTAATGCTTTTAGTACTCTATGCTATGAAGATAAGCAAAAAAATTATCTCAATAAAATAGCTTTTAAGGAACAATTTCGCAAGCTCGAACAGGGACTATGAAAGAAATAGAAAATTAATTGGGAATTCAAAGAATAAATGAGGAATAATTAAACGCGTGGTAAATATACAAATGTATATATCTCTCAAAGTAGCGCGAAGGAATTATGAAAATGAATCCTTTAAGTCACATAGCAAGATAAAACGGAATAATTTTTCCTTGCATTAATATTTTTATTGGCTTTTTTTCGAAAAAATCCGTGCAGGGGGGGCGATTAGAACCATGCACACTGAGGCAGAGAGCATCGCTTTGATCGCAGTTAAAAGTATGCCTTTAGTACACTATGCTACGCAGAGAAGCAAAAACATTATCTGAATTGAATAGCTTTTAAGGAACACTTTCGCAAGCTCGAACGGGGACTATGAAAGAAATAGAAAATTAATTGGGAATTCAAAGAATAAATGAGGAATAATTAAACCCGTGGTAAATATACAAATGTATATATCTCTCAAAGTACCGCGAGATAATGATGAAAATAAATCCATTAAACCATATAGAAAGAGAAAACGGAATAATTTTTCCTTACAGTAATATTTTTATTGCCTTTTTTCGAAATAATCCGTGCAGGGAGGCGATTCGAACCATGCACAACGAGGCAGCAAGCACCACTTTGATTATTCCGTTTTCTCTTTCTATGTGATTTAATAGATTTATTTTCATCATTATCTCGCGCTACTTTGAGAGATATATA
The DNA here is from genome assembly GCA_963969495.1 of Ceratothoa steindachneri. Taxonomy (NCBI): domain Eukaryota; kingdom Metazoa; phylum Arthropoda; class Malacostraca; order Isopoda; family Cymothoidae; genus Ceratothoa; species Ceratothoa steindachneri. Next base: position 69,208,195 of record OZ018330.1, read on the forward strand.
CATTTGCATATTTACCACGCGTTTAACTATTCCTCATTAATTCTGTCAGGAGAAAAGTGTTGTCCAAGAAATAAGAGTTATGTGACCCCCCCACCCAATGCACATATAAGTGTTGAGTACGATATAATACTGTTTAAGTCGAGCGAAAACCTATCGTTGTTGAGATACATACTCTTCTGAAGACGAAGATGGTACCAAAATGTCGTCTATGTAATAAAAGACGAAAGAAATACCTTTCAGGACTTGACCCATAAAATGTTGGGAGATCTGACCACTGTTCGAAGACCATAAGGCATTCGAGGCATCACAAATGATCACAATAGCGTGGTGAGAGAGGTCTTCTCGACTCGAACCAGGGTGAATCGAGAAAAGATAGAACAATCGAAGAGAGCAAAGATGAAGTGATAGATATAGGGAAAATGGAATATATCTAGGATATTACAAGCATTCAGACGCCTGTATCTCCCATAATACTGAGCTCAGCCGGATCGGACTTTGGTACTACTGCTTCATTAACGCGGATCTCTATGGGACTAAACGACGGGGGCTTAGTTGGAGGGAGACGGACAGATAGGAGATAATTTTGAGATGGAACAAGCTTGCAGTTGCGAGAATCAAATAAAAGGTCTTGGGTAGAGAGAAAATAGAGACCCAAAATAGGAACGACTACCCTGGCAGAGACCTAGAGACAAATGAATAACACTCCTCTATAGGTCTTCATGCCTGATGAAATTTGCGGTCTTAATGACAAAATCCAAGGAACAAGCTTTGTCGTCCTAATACGCTGGAATTACACGGCATTCAACATCGATGTGAACCAGATAGGAAAAACCACGAACTACTTTCGTCCCTAGTTTAAAGATGGTGAATAGTTAGAGAATTTGAAGAATGGTAAACAGAAAGAGAATTTTGAGGTTGAAAGATGCTGCAGCTGAGAGTGGTAAAAAGGGGCTGTGAGGAAGTTGAAATGGGTGAATAAAGTACAGGCTGTGAGTATATGCATGGCTGTAAATAATTTACAGCTTTTGCACCAAATTCGATGTAGTACGAACACCACTCCGCTGGTTGAGAATGATAAAAGTGAAGAGAAGATTGAGAAGGAAATTAAGATGGGAAAAAAAGGACGAAGGAACATAAAAGCATGACTGTTTACACTGCATAGCTTTATTAACGTAGTTTAATTGGTACAAGCACAGACCCGTTAATTGATATTGAGAAAATTGATGAGGGTGAGGATAGGTAGAAGAAGAAATTGAATGAGGATGCTATGCTTCACCATTTGTTTTAGGATGACATCGTTGATATGATGTTTGGAGGACGGGCGTCGCCTTTCGCTTCGCGCATCGTGTTCGTGCATGTGTTCCCACGTGTCCCTTTGCCGTATCTTCAGGTGGTCACGGACGTCTTTTTTTTTAATATTAATATGGTTGCATTCAGGTCGTTTGCTTGGAAAATTAGGTGAGACTTGGCCCTGCGAACAATTTACAATTTTAAGATTGTCGCAAGATTATTGGGGACAGCCCCCCCCCCCCCACACACACACTTCAACTACATGTACGGATTGCTCGATAATTCCTCTGCTACTTTAGCCATCTACCCCAAGTTACGTAGACCTACAACCGTTAAAAGGGGCCTAATGAGTTTCGACATTGCTCGCATGGAAATTTCCGTTAAGATTGGGTCGAACAGCTCTGATTATGAGGCTTCGGTCCTAACTTGTTAGATTTATTATACCAAAAGCAGGGCAAGGCCAAGCAAGTTAGTGGCGTTTAGATGAAAGGCGTTCGTCTCCGATTGATTTGGAAAGATAATTTTGTTTAGTTCCGAATTATCTCGTTAGTTAGATTTTAGTTTAAGGGTACGAAATATATAGAAAGTAATGTATGAATTTGAAGGATTGAATGTTAGAATGAATTTAGTAGACGAGAAAGAGGGCCATTGAGTTTAAGAGTTGATATGAATTCAAGGGAACTCCCAGAACCGATTCGAGAAAATGGGTATAATCTTACCTTGGTCGGAGAATAACACACGAGGAATTTACGCTAACGAAGGGGCCGTTTCCAGGTGGCACTGGAAGGATGAGCCTGAGTTTCTTCTTCAAAGTTCTGAGCGGGAGTCCCTCCTGCCAATGGGTTTTCAATGAACTAGGGGGGGGGGATGATATAGGTGGGAGGAGAGCAGGAGCGGCAGGCATCCTGAGGCCCAAAATATGTCTGCCCGCCCTCTCCCCCTCATATAACTATAAACCAAGGAATGGTGCGGTCAGAGAGAGGGGAGGGTAACCCACTACGGAAGGAAGCCAATCCAAGTTGTCCTCCCTCGCCTTACATGCATTCACACTCACACGAATACATGTGTATGACAGTGCAATAGACTGCAATCTTAATAAACTAGCTACTCCAGGCCTTCTAAGAAACGAGCCGGCCGCCTATCCCCAATAATCTGAGTAGCCAGGAGATCACATAACTTGTCCACCTCTCATCTCTCACATTCAAGGAGGAAAACCTTCCTTAATTCCTGCTATTTGGCATGCTTTTCATTTCTTTAATAATTCCTTTAAACAGTTTAGATATACTTAGAAAAATATGTTGTAAAATCTGCAGTAATATCTCTTGTTCGTTGATTAGATTACAGCTTCATGAGAACTTCTCATAAATCCAACCATTCAATCGGATCAGTCGAGTCGTATGGGGGAAGCCATGCTGAAAGTTAGGTATGTGGTACGCGCGTCTCAAAGCCGGAATTTAAGGGTGATGGCATGGACGCCGATGTTAGGGCCAAGATGGAAGGCATGGGTGACGATAGACAGCACATCTGGTCCTCGTAGATGAGCGGTCGAGAAGACACTCGTGTTACTTATGTTGTACATGTTTGGGTTAAATGAGCTCAGTTAATTTAAAGCTCTCAAGAAAGAAAACTGGAAGAGGAAGTGGAATTAAGAACACCGAGAAGGGTAATAGTACCCAGTCAACAAGAGGAAAAGTCTCTCCTATGACCTGTCGCATTTTGTGATAAGATAATAAATGGTTATTGCATTGATGGTTTTCCCTGGTTCAAATCATTACAAGTGCCTTTGAATGGCTAAATGAGGCTCCTTGCCACTAAATGGCGCTACCCAGTGCCGAATCCCATGGCAGATTTGAAATCTCAAGGGTGAATAACCATATGTACATGATCATATGGGTCATTTCATGGCTCTAAATGGGTACAATTGAACTTTACTCCTTTTTTAAAAAAAAGCGTGGCCTAGACCTGGCGCTTCGCCGCAGGTAAAAACAGGGCGGTCGCACAAATGATGGTGGTGAAAGAAAAATTGGAATTAAAGAAATTTTAATCAAATATAGGTTCCGTAAATGAACGAAATGTTATATTTAATCAACTCGGCTGAGGGTCACTTATTGGGTTATATTTCGTAATGGCTCAAGGTTCTCTATACCCACTCACCCCTCTCTTAGTGCCTTCGGCGATGCGGCGTTTGATGAACTATGGTGCGCTTCCATGCTTCTCTGTCCCTGGTTTGTTTCCAAAGCGTGTTCGTGGCGATGTTAAGATTGTCGAGAAAGGTTTTCCGCTGACCTCTTCTGGCCCGCTGTTCAGGGATTTTCCTACTGAGGCAAAGGCCTTTGAGTGCCCTCTTTATGATTGAAAGTCCAAGGAATTGTTTTTGACGGTTCATGATAATGTTCAGTAGTTCCCTCTCCACACCTAACGAGTCAAAACCTACTCGTTCCTGACCCTGCCTACAAATGAGATCCGCAGCATCCTTTGGTAGAACCAAAACTCTGCTGCCTCGATTTTACGTCGAGCCTTGGCCGTGAGTGTCCACGACTCGCAACCATAAAGGAGAGTTGACCAGATATAGGCTTTTAAAACACGCATCTCGACTCTGATTGACAGCTTTATATCTACAAAAAATGTTTTTAGCGGTGCAAATTCATCTTTGGCGATTCCAATTCTTCTTCTGATATCTATAACCATCATAAGATGAATTGAAAGGCCAGGAAGTAAATAAATCGACACACGATTACAGAAAATAAATATATTAGAAACAAAGGGAAATAATTCATATTTTTTGCAAATTCAATTAATTTAAGGATGTAAGATATCTATGAATGTAATGTAAATAATATAAGAGGGGCGGTCAATAAGTTTTGCAATTCGGATATAAGGAAACGAGATATGAGGAAAAGTGTTTTATTATTTTTCAATATAACTACCCTCGACTTCAATGCACTTGCGCCACTTATTCGTGAGGCTTCGAATTCCCGACAACCAGAAATCTCCCGACTGCTGTTCAATCCACTCCTGGACAGCGAGCTGGACATCTTCATCATCCCCAAACTGGCGTCCACGCAGTGCAGCCTTAAGCTGGCGGAATAAAAAGTAGTCGTTGGGGGACAGATCTGGACTGTAGGGGAAATAGTTGAGCTCCTCGAATCCGCACTCGAACAGGGCAGTTTGTGCAACTCTTGCCTTGTGGACAGGGGCATTGTCGCGGAGGAGCAGGACACCGCGTGTTAACTTGCCGCTCTGCTTCTGACGGATGCATTTCTTTAACCTAGCCAGTTCCTCGGCGTAATATTGGGCTGTGATGGTCCTACCACGAGTCGCATAGTTCACCATCAACACTCCCTCAGAATCCCAGAAGATAGTGGCCATGATCTTCCCGGCTGAAGGTTGGGTTCGGAACTTGATGGGGGTTGAAGAGGCTCTGTGCTTCCAGGCAATGCTTTCGAGCTTGGTCTCGGGATCCTAGTGATGGACTCACGTTTCATCACCTGTCACTATGTGTGACTCGAATCCCGCCGGGTCTCGGTTGTACAGGAGCAGCAGCTCCTCCGAACTTTGACGACGTTGAAGTCGATCATGGGGCGTGAAGTTCCTAGGGTCCCAACGGACAGATACCTTGGTCATGGCCAAATTGTCGTGGATGATGTTGATAACACTTCCATGTGATATTCCAAGTTCTCGCTCGACTTTTTCGACCTTCACCCGTCGATTTTCGAGGATCATCCTCTACACACGGGCTACATTGTTCTCGTTGATCACTTCTGACGGGTGTCCTGGACGGGAGTCATCTTCAAGGGACTCACGACCATGTTGGAACTCCCTATTCCAGTGATCAATGGTTGCATAGGAAGGGGCGGTGTCGGCGTACACTGCAACCATGAGTTCATGGATCTCTTTTGCATTCTTGCCTTCCTTGGTCAAAGATTTGATCACTGCGCGGTGCTCAACCTTCTCCATTGTTGAAAAATTTGTGACTGACGATCTGCGATCAACTACTGCTTCTTAAATAGACGAGGCAGGAGTGTGCGGCTGCAAGTCCTGACTTGCCATAACTTGTCTTAACACCCCCACAAACAGCCACCCCCCCATTCCTCTGTTTTGCCCTACCGATTCGAAAAAACTTATTGACCGCCCCTCGTAAGTATAAGGTTAGTTTAATTCCTGGACTGCAGAGGTCACATATCGGCTGAACATTGCGGTAACTATAAGTTGTATTTAACATCAGATGCCGTGATTCGCCTGTAGAGTGTTATATGCTGTTTTCCTTCGAAGGCGGACTTTCGCCACGGTGTTTTTTTTTAATCGGACTAGGCTTATGATTCTGATTGGTGGTACAGTATCATGGAGAATCTCCATTGTAGCAGGGCGAGGCATCGCCTCCCTATATTTGTGAGTAGTTGCGAAATCGGCAACTCTGCATAGAGGAGTGCAAAGCTCTCTCCGAGCCCGCAGGGCTTAATGATGGTGTCCGGCAGGAAACTGTCCTCAGCGTTTCTTTCTTTCTCGTGAGTATCAACGGCATCTCCTCGGTGCTCTCAGTATATTTTTGGGGTCCCCAAAATCTACTGAATTATCTCTGGGGTTTAAAGTTACGGCAAGGTGATAGACGAGAGCATTAGCCCTGCCAGAACAGGTATCATTAAAAGTGGAGCTCGTTCTCTCGGAGTAGAAGCAACTAACCATAACATCTCGCACTCCTTTTCTATATAATATATTGATTAACAGGGATACACACACAAATTATAATGGTGCTACAGAGAAAAATAATAAGGCGTACCTTCAATTATGAAGACTACTGTCAGCGGTCTAATTCAAGTAAGTATATTGAAGGGTGGGGTGCGAAAGAGATAGGATGGGGGTAAAAGACAAGGATACAAAATATTTATTGTACTATAAAATGTAAGCTGTATCTGCACTACAGCCCAATGCTTCTACTGCATCTGTACCTATTATATAACTGGAATATCATTAACAACCAGCGGACAATAGAATCATCATGAACGAGATTGTAAGACTCGCACTATGATTTGACTCTCTACTTATGACATCTGAATTAGTTGCCAAATAATAAATACAACATTTATGGATTATCAATCTATACAAGAACTTTGCAATAATATTTAATATTAATACACAACTATCCAAGACTAATTATAATGATATTATAATATAGTTATTTATTAGTATTACAGTAGCATTTATGTGCTACCAATTACTACTTAAAATAGGGTTGATGAGTAATAACTAAATGATGAATATAAAACAAACAGTTCAGATGCATTCACTCAATATAATACGCCCCCCTCCCTCCTTAGAAGTTACAAGTTTAGTTGCTCTGGAAGCTTCTGAATTCTTTAAGACTTTAAATTAGGTTTATATCGTTACTTTTTGTATTTCGAAAAACTGTGCCACCAACTTAATCTCCTCCCTATGTCAAAACCAGGATACAATTTCATAGATGATATCAAGTATTTAGCCAATATATTCTATTATAAATATAACAGCTTTAAAGTTTTCTGCCCTGTATTCAGTTTCAAAGATTTTAATATACCATCCAACCTCCGTAAAGATCATTCTATCGTGATATCCAAACCGGATAAATGGAAAGGTGTGGTCATTTTGAATCGGGCTGATTATATTTCTAAAATTCAAACAATTCTTTCGGACTCCTGTAAGTTTCTTAAACTGGATAAAGATCAATTTAAATACATCTTGCAAATTGAAGACAAAATAAACAACTTTGTTCGTGCTCTAAAAAAGAAAAATATTCTCTGTGATTTTTACAACCAACTGTTTGCTACAGGTACATCTCCAGGTATTATCTATGGTTTACCAAAAAACTCACATGGTAGGATTACCTCTCCATCCAATAATTAACACCCCTAGCTTTAACTTAGCCAAGTTTCTAGTCTCCATAATTGAACCTCTCACTCGCAACGAATTCACTTCGAAAGATTCATTCGAATTTGTCAGCTATGTTTCTCAATTAGATTTAAACCACTCGTTTATGACTTCAATCGATGTAGAGTCTTTATTTACAAATGTGCCTGACATGGAAACTTGCAAAATCATAACCGATACCCTTTTAGAATCAAATGATAGCATTTTAGGTCTAACCAAGTCTCTTTTTGCTACTTTATTAAAATTGTCCGTTGAAAATACAGTGTTCTTTTTTAATGAGATTTTATACATTCAACACGATGGAATGGCCATGGGCTCTCCATTGGGTCCCAGCTTCGCTAATGCTTTTTTATCCTACCACGAAATATAACTGGTTAAGGGACTGTCCCGTTGAATATAAACTGTTAGTTTTTAAAAGATTTATCAACGCCTGCTTCCTTATTTTTAAACACAAAGACCATGCCCCATTATTTTTAAATTATTTAAATCAACAACATCCTAATATAAAATTTTCCATGGAGACAGAATTAAACAATAAAATCTCTTTTCTGGATGTTACCATTTCAAAAATTGGTTGGAAATTTAGTTGTACTCCTACTCATACTAATTTTAAACATTCCGCCATCATAAACAGTATACGCAGAGCTTACAAAATCAGTTCAAATTGTTTTCACTTTCATTTCGAAATAGAATATCTTAGGAGCTTTTTTCATTTTATTTTTTTCCCAGACAACCTTTTTGACAGACTTACTTCCAACTTCTTATCTAAAAAGTTCTCTCTCAAAACCCCTCTAATAACTGTCCCTAAACAAAAAATATTCTTAAAACTGCCTTATCTTCCACTTGATAACACCAAATTTAACAAAGCTTTACTCTCGACTCTTAATAGATACTTTCTCCTAATTAATTATAATCCTCTTAGGGTTTATACTTTCCTACGACACAAAGAATCACTCCCATTGTGCCTGCGTTCCTCCATCATTTATGAATTGACTTGTGCGACCTGCCAAAGTTGCTATGTAGGCCAAACAAGTCTACAATTAAGATGTAGGATCGCTAAGCATATCAGAGCATCATACAGAACAAACATTCCTATCTCCAAACGCGAACATTCCTCTATACGAGAACATTCACTAAAACATAACCACCCGCTTGACCCTGATTCCTTTAGTATACTCTCTTCTGCCTCCTCTTCTCTGGATTTAAAAATTCTTGAATCACTTTTCATTAAACAAATAAACCCGGAACTCAATGATTATTCATCACCCCTCAAATTATTTACTATATAGACAAACGTACAACCAACCACATCCCCCATAATAGTTTTCTTTCTGCCTAATTCTGTCCGTAATATCAGTTGATACTCCCAGATACACCGAAATAAGGTTAGTACTCCTGCAGATAAATTTTTATTTTTATTTTAGTTTGTCCCATTAATATCCAAATGATCTAGTTTATAATTGACTTTTCCTTAATTTAATGTTTTAGTCGTCCACTTTGGCCCCTCTATTATTGATTATTTAAACTTTCATGCCTTAGCCTACTCGTATTCATTTAACGATCAAATCACTTAAAACTTAACTTTATTGAATTACTTGCTTCGCTCCATCTATTAATATCCGCTCTGATTACATACCCCCTGATCTAACTTATTTTGTATTGTTCGCCCTGCCCTTGTAATTCTCTCTTGCTGTGGTTTATAGTGAATTTCTTGCATTCTGCTTAAGAATTCGCTGATGATGGTCATCGTTAATGACCGAAACGTCCAGAAAATTAAATGATCGTAACCATCGCATATGTCTTCATAATCCTGCTACGAATAAGGTTCCCAAGGAACGACTCCATCACCAATATATATATATATATATATATATATATATATATATATATATATATATATATATATATATATATATATATAATACTGGTAATTGATTTGTTCCTTGGGAATCTGAGATGTAGCAGGAATATGAAGACCCAGGTGATTATACTAATCATTTATTAGCCGGACGTTTCGGACCTTTACTAGGACCATCTTCAGCGACTATATCGTCTAATGAGAGGGGGAAGGAACGTTAATTTATAACGGTTAAAATAATGCATTAAAAAAAAGCGGAAGAAGGCAAGTTAAAATAATAAACTTGACAATAATTAAAATTAAAGTACAATCACTAATAATATATAGAATTAAATAATATTACCCAGTGATATTTAAAAAAATTATAATAGAAAGTGAAATTATAGCAAACTGACTTGATTATCACATATTAAAAGTTACTGAATTAAACAAAAAATACACATATTAAATTGTAAAAACACACAAAAAAAAGATAAAAACCTGAAAACAAATCAGAATGAACAAAGGGACTGACCTTTAACGTGGGAGTTGAGAAATCAACTAACTAAACATATAAAATTACCGACGAAATTTATTCGGTTGGTCGGTTGGCTAGTTAATCTTTTGAAGTGTTGGTTGGCTATATTGTGAACAATTTAATTGAGGAGGCGTAATTATTTAAGTTAGGATTTATTTTAATGATATATAGTGACTCTAAGATTTTCAAATCGAGAGAAGTTAAGGCTGAAGATAATATATTAAATGAATTAGAATTAAGAGGATGATGGTGTTACTCTGAATGTTGCCTGATGGAAGAGGCTTCAGGTTTAGAAATGGGAATACCAGTCCTATGAGACAAACCCAAGTGGTTCGCGATCCTGCAGTTGAATTGTAAGCCAGTTTGGCCTACATAACGACTGTGGCAGGTCGTACAAGTATAATTGTAAATTATACAGGATCGCAAGCCCAAAGGGATTGGCTCCTTATGGAGAAAAAAGGAATTTAACCATACAGGGTTGGAGTTGATACAAATGAATTGGCATTGAGGGAAAGGGATGTTGAGGGTAGAGAGAAGGAATTTGTTAAACTCGGATGTCAAATGCTCGAGATAGGGTAGCTTAATGAAAACCTTCTGTTAGAAACAGTAGTAAGTAAGGGTCGAGGATAGTATTTTTTGGAGAGAAATTTGGATACTAACTGGTCGAAGATGAAATCGGGGTAATAATTAAATTTGAAGAAATCCTTTACATGCCGATTTTTTAGAGCCTACCATATATGCTCTAACTGGATATCTTTTCATGAAGAACTGGCTTATTTAAAGGATTTCTTCAAATTTAATTATTACCCCGATTTCATCTTCAACCAGTTAGTATCCAAATTTCTCTCCAAAATATACTTTTCATTTTCCAGTGGGTTAATTTTCATACATATATATATATATATATATATATATATATATATATATATATATATATATATATATATATATATATATATATATTGTTGAAGACAATTGTGTATGGTGCCTTAATTAATTTCCTTTGGCAACCTCCTCTTCTTCTAACTATCTTTTTTATTCCATCTTGTAGATGGTGGATTACTTGTCCTATATTCATCTCTCTTTTAAATGAATGGGTTTGGTAAAAACCAAACTAAATTGCTAAGCTTTCGATCTTATTCGATCCTCTTCGGACTGTCTTGAATTTTTTTTGCCTCCTGTACCGATTTAATGAGTGGAGTGAGGATCTGGCAGAGTGAAAGAAAACGATTTTTAAGGGGTATTTATTCCGCCATGGTTAAACGTAACGTTAGGGAAAATGGGCCACTCACAGCAATGGTCGTCCCTACATCACGCTATAAAGCTAACGGTAACGTGCCCTTCTTGCCTCAACATTATCTGGCAACCTCTACCTCTCTACCAATAAACTTGTAACTGGTGGTCGTTTCCCTTATACCTATAAAATCGGGTACTCCATAACTGGTATCCTACGGGCCCCCCTATAACTGGTGACCTTTACGTCGCGAACAGCTAAGGCATCGAAGATATGGACTCTGCAAGCAACCATCAGCCAGGCCTAGGCAAACGGGACTTCGTAAACGCCATTAACATCAAGCCACCCATCTTCAATGAATCAGCTGTCACAGGCCGGCCCTCCTTCAACCTAGAAGAACTGCAAAGAACTGCCCTTCCGGTAGGAGTAAGCAAGGACCTTGTTCGTCACAAATTTATACAACCCTTACCGCCGAACATTGTGCCTATAATTGCTACACAAAAAGAACTAGCCCTGGCTTAATTGGGCAAACTGGCAGAGGAGCTGATCGCGTTCGGTAAAGAGCAGTGTCATAGTGTAAATTCCGATAAATGCAGTGCCGTATCCGCGTCCGGTGCGTCTTCTAACAAAGCGCATGGTAAGTGCGTAAATAATTGGTCGGGCTTTGCACGATCGGTGCCTAAGGATAATTACAGTGCGCGTAATATACCGGAGGGATTGCGACCATTCCTGAGAAAACGGAAGCCTGTGATTTGCCGCTTGGACCTGTACTTTGGCGAGGAGGTCTAGTTTGATGAGCCCTGGTGCAGGTGGCCAAAAAGAGGCCAATGCTTGCAAATAAAACCTTCCTCCAGTCCATCTTCGCCATCTTTACGAGTCAGGCATGTAGTAGCGGGCGCGGCCGCTGGTATGCTATTAGTTTTCACCGTCCCCGCGAAAATGTATGATGAAAAGCGAATTTTTTTAACTGATACACGGGCAAGTGTCTCGTTAATCCCGCTGGTATTGGCTAGGTCTAGTGAATTGCGCAAATCCACTTGCGCCAAGTTTTAAATTATCTGGGTAACCTGCAGTAGCTCTGATCATAAATGACCTTCAGAACATATCCCCTCACCCAGTGCAGGGCCATTCTGAAAGAATATGGGGCTCTATACGGATCTGCTCCCGCTCACCCATCACCGCCATCGTCACACTTAGTATCTCATAAATCGACGGGCAGTGAATCACAGTCCTTTGCGCGGCCTAGGCCTCCGTCGGTAGAAAGATTAGAGGTTGCCAAAGCAACTCTCGAAGAAATATTGAAGGAGGGGGTCGTGCGTCCGTCGAGCTCGCCATGGGCGTCATTAGTCTACTTAAAATCCGATGCTAAGTTCATTAAAGAGATGGCATCGACAATGGCACAGATCGACTTCGCGAGAGTATCTTTAGGACACCTGCACTCGGTGCCTAAGCCTTACGTGCCCCGGTACCTGCGAATGCAACGCATGTTTTAGTCCTGATAGACCGCGTTCGCAAACCCTCGAAGCGCCATATGCTGGCCCCTTTCCGACCAGCGATCATGGCAGCAAGGTATTCAAGCTGGAATGCCCTGATGGAGGAAGAGCCACTAAGATAGACAGATTAACACCAGCGAAGTTGCCCACCTTACGCAATGAGGACGTGCCGGGTAATCAGCGACTCACAAGGACGCAGGATGAGCACAAGAGAACCAGTCATGTTTCGCCGCGTAGAAATCCTGCAACGCGTAAAACGCGAGAGCGAGAACCGGGGAAGAAAACGTGCAGCCGAGAATGGTCACGCACACCGGGAGAAGGATCTCGGTTGCAAGGAATAATTGGTATTATTATTATTATTATTATTATTATTGAGCTTTGCGTAATCATAAATAGATCGCCACTCTTGTATGTCATAAGAGGCGTAATATATATATATATTAATATATATATATATATATATATATACAAGCCTCGCTGATCCATGTTTTTTGTGTTATGTATACTAGAAGTTGTATGTTAAAGGAGGCATAAATATACATACTAGACTCGGTTAACCATTTTGGCCTTGTAACTTTGATCAATGTAGCGATATGACATGTATTTCAAGAAATATTTTGGAGTGTATCTCTATTAATACTTTCCAAAATTTTAATATTAGCCCTGGATTGTTTAGCCTAGATCCTATCCTATCTAATTATATTAAATGACAAATTAATGTGTTTAAAGAATTTGAACCCCCTAGTTTTGATGCAGGTAGCCTTATTAACCCTCCACTAATTACTATTTAAGACATTGTCTGTCCTGACCTATAGTATTCCATGAAGAGGTCTTTTAGAATCAAGACGAAAGCGCTCGGGATCGTTTTTCCATTTTCATTGTGGGTGTTATTTATCATACACAAGTGGCGGTCAATATGTTTTGCGAATCGGTAGGACAAAACAGAAGATGGGGGATGGCTGTTTGTGGGGGGTGTTACGACAAGTCAGGACCTGCAGCCGCACGCTCCTGCCTCGTCTATTTAAGAAGCAGTAGCTGATCGCAGATCGTCAGTCACAATTTTTTCAACAATAGAGAAGGTTGAGCACCGCGCAATGATCAAACTTTTTACCAAGGAAGGCAAGAATGCTAAAGAGATCCATAAACGCATGGTTGCAGTGTACGCCGACACCACCCCTTCCTATGCAACCATTGCTCGCTGGAATAGGGAGTTCCGCCATGGTCGTGAGTCTCTTGTAGATGACCCCGTCCAACGCCCGTCAGACGTGACCAACGAGGACAATGTGGCCCGTGTGGAGAGGATGATCCTCGAAAATCGACGGGTGAAGGTCGAAGAAATCGAGCGAAGGGCTTGGAATATCACATGGAAGTGTTATCAACATCATCCACGACAATTAAGCCATGACCAAGGTCTCTGCTCGTTGGATATCTAGAAACCTCACTCCCCATGATCGACTTCAACGTCGTTAAAGTCCACAAGCCGGAGTTGCACAAGCTGCCCTGCGGGAGTACGAATTCGAGGAGCTTAACCATCACCCCTACAGTCCATATCTGGCCCCCAGCGACTACTTTTTATTCCACCAGCTCAAGGCCGCACTGCGTGGACGCCGGTTTGGGGACGATGAAGATGTCCAGCTCGCCGTCCAGGAGTGGATTGAACAGCAGTCGGGAGATTTCTGGTTGTCGGGAATTCGAAGCCTCAGGGACAAGTGGCGCAAGTGCATTGAAGTCAAGGGTAGTTATATTGAAAAATAATAAAACACTTTTCCTCATATTTCGTTTCCTTATATCCAAATTGCAAAACTTATTGACCGCCCTTCCTATATATATATATAATATATATATATATATATATATATATATATATATATATATATATATATATATATATATATATATATATATATATATATATTATGAACTATTAAGTTTCTTCCAAATCGGAGTTTCAATAGGAAGGTGAAAAACAACCACGCTATTGATAAAAGCATCTTTATTTGTCATCATCGGCACTAAGAAACTAAGATGGTACAGGGTTAAAATATCTAGTTTTCATAAAATACAAAAATTGAATAGTTCAATTTAAGATTAGCTGCTTAATACAAGAATAAAATTTTCAATAATTTATGATATAATATAAAGATTGGATGCAGTTTGAGTTATATTTAAATTGAGTTTAAGTTTTATGATGTAAAGTGATTCTAATATTCGTAGTTCCTTCGGATGGGGGCTATGAATAAGTATTTTAAAATTATTCATATTAATTTCTGAATTACAGACTTTGATGTAATCTCGTTTGGGTGAGGGGTCTAGTTTGTTTAGAATTACTCCCATGCGGGTCGAACTTCCCCAGTGCTGCTCGATGCAAAAATGGATTGACCCAATGGTCAACAGAAAAAAATGCATCAACCTTCATTCATATGGATATAGTACCCCTTTTTAATTTCAATGATTTTAAGAAAAAACTAATATCTATAAGTTTGAAATATTTTTGTAACTTTAAGGCATACAATTTTTTTTTCCGATAGTTCGCCCTGGTGATATATCTCTACTTAAATCTCTTTGCGTACACATTGGAATTTACTGAAGTAGACTTCATCTATTTGGTTTTATATTTCACATCCACCTTTGATATTATTTTTCTATTTTGGATCCTTTCGTTCTACATGGGCAGGGCATTGCTCCTCTGTCACAATTGTTTTCGTTATTCCTCGATAATGACCTGCACAAGTTCGAAAGTACTTTTAATCCGCCTTTCATTTTCCTGTGGGATTTTTGCATATATATATATATATATATATATATATATATATATATATATATATATATATATATATATATCCAATTTACGTATTTTCATTTTTGATCCTTTTAATATCCCTTTTGTATTCAATTAATATCCATTTATCACCAATTAATATCCTGTGAATTACCTTTTTAATTCTTTTTTAAATATCCTTTAAATATCATTCCAAAATTCACATTTAAGCGTTCATATACCTCTTACTTCACCCCCTCGATGTATAACTCGTCGTAAACCAATATGCATCTAGTATATCCAATCAATTATCTCTTTGTGTTTTTATTTTTTAATTCCTAGATACAACTTATTTTCGTACGATCTCTGTATTCAATCCATGTGTGTGTTTACCGCAGTCTGTTACGTATGCCTGATTTCAATATTCTATCAAACACATTCATATGTACAAGGAATTATATTTATGTGCTATCTAGGTCAATAATGTAATAACCAGTAGACATAAAATGGTGCCCATAATTAAATAATCTCACGGCAATCGATAAATATCATTTCAAGCGTAAATAATAATTTTCTAAACTCCTCGCGGCCATTTACGTTTTCTCTTTTCGAATGCCCATTTCATTCACGTGTTTCCTTTTTTGTATCAAGTTTTATCGACTGTATTCTTCTTCCGCTGGGCGGCTGATTTCTCCAGTTGGTCAACATCGGTAGGTGATGGCATAAGAATCAGGGGCCTAATAGACTCTGGGACACTCCGCATGAAAATTTCAGTGAGAAGAGAGTCGAAAAGGTCAGATTGCTCGCGTTTACTCTGATAAGGTGAGACAGTTATCTTCCATCTCTTGAGTATTAAGGAGTTTCCTTAATTCTTCCCCTTAACTTCCCAAATTCCTTTCGGAAGGCCTCCTTCAATGCGTTATATGATCCCACTTTTCCCTATTAAATTAAATATTCCTAAACTTAATATGATACTTATGGGAACTTTTCAGATTATGACAGCTATCTTCTCTTCTTCTGTTATGGTATGGGGGTGGAGAATGGAATGGTTGAACCTTCCCTTTTTTGAAAAAGTTCGGTCATTCTCCGTTATTTTAGCTGATCTTTGGATTACTCTTGTGATCCCGTGATGTTGTATGTGATGTTTGTCAATGAAAGATAAAATAAATGGTAGAACGTATAAATTTTATTCATGTGCGTGAAAAAATAGCGAATAAATTCAGGTGCGTGTTTTTGTAGCAGGGGTGATTGGAAAAGTAATTTGGAGGTTATTTGGGTACATTCTGGACCATAAAGGGTTATAGTGGGAGAAGACGTGGGGAGATGAATGAGAAGACGAGGACAGCCAGGAAATAAATAGTCGACCAGGATGCGCCTGGTAATTCGACTTCGCGAACAACGAGTTGAGAAGAGTGATGCAGTGTTTGCGTGTCTTCATCATGTTCCTGGGCCATCGTTATTGTCGCATGAGCGATGGGTGCAGTGTGAGAGAGTTGCATGCCCGAAATCGCGGGAATATTGTTGATATAGGGGAGTATGAAACGGGGCATACTGAGTCTCAAAAAAAGACTCATTCAAGCGAAACTTGTAAGCCGCTCGCCTACACTTCTCGTACGCTACACAGCCCTCATCCTAGGCCGGCTGTATTTCGAAGAAATGAAGAGAACCCGTATTATCCAATTGCTAATGCTCCCCCTCCTGGGTCTGAGCACCATTATAGATAGAGGGAGTTAGGAAAAGGGACTAAGAAAAAAAAAAGCGCCAGCCAGTTGCGAACAGCTTCTCGCGTCGCTGGACTACTGTTAGATAGCCACGAAATCATTCGGCTATCCTGAATCTCATAAAATACTCATTCAAGCGAATCTTTTAATCTGCTCGCTTGCACTTCTCGTACGCTACACCGTCAAACTGTCTCATAATTTCGGTTAATTTGCAGAATATAAACAAGAAGTTGAGGCGGTTCAAAACTCACTGGCAGTTCTGGATTGATACAACACGTCCGTCTGATGCACTACACGAGCACACGTTGAGAAAGAACCAGTAAATCGAACAAAAAACAAACGGAATTGATAAACACCACAAGCAATACAGATGCGTGGTAAACAATCTTGTATCACCAGCGACACCGACGAACTCGCCTCTCACCTCTGTCGACCCGCACACCAAGCCTGCTTGTTAATTGTCCGTCGATTTCGGCGATGACGTCACTTTATGCCCTTAAAAAGAATATGTTGGGCATAGAGAGAAATTTGCACAAAAAATGCCTAGAGTATGAATAGGGTGTGCATTCTTCAGCCTACTATCTTGGCACTCCATAGTTGGGCTGGTGGCAAGGTGGTCCAATACGACTAGCCATTGTGGTGTGTTGCAGGAGACTGCCTAGTCGTCGGTCTAATAACGCTCGCCTAGTGTAGGTCGCCACACCAGATTTTGCATTAGGGGTTGACTCCCGTAGTCTTTGTCTAGGCAAAAACATCCACAAGACATTGGGTAAGGAGTGTGCAAGGGACCAGGGCGTGTCCACATGTTGGGTTTTGATGATATGCTCCTATTGCTCAAATACATTATACGATAATTTATCCATGACTCTGATTACTGTTTGTTTTAAAAAAAGTAACTTCAGCCACCCTATAGGAGATTTCAGTTACTCATAGGCTTTTATTTCTTCTTATAACGACCTTCTGCCCGCATTTAAATTAGTTTTTTTCTTGAGTACACTAGAGTAGCAGCTTTGCCACTGCTTATTCGTCAAGTTGAAGCTTGCTTATTTCACAGATACTCATCATATCTGATTGACGTTCCACAATCCGGCACCCGTAGACTCGCTAGGAAGCCTATGCACACATACATATACATACATATTCCGTATTTCTCCGCACAGCTGCTTTGCTCCTCCCCTTTTCACTCCTACATCACGGCTCCACATTAATAATACGAATTATTTTGTAAAATTTTTGCTATATATATGAATTCATTCTTGTATACTTACTTACTTAGTCATAGTTGAATTTCATCTTCTATCGATGAGGCTGATGTCGGCATCCACGCGCTGCAAGGCGCTCTTCCTCCCTCCTCTCTCTGGCAATTTGATTGATGAATAATAGTTAGGAAACCGATTGGTGTGGAAGATAAGATGATAGATTGTGGGTGAAGAGAGTTTGTAGGGTTTGCCTTGGTAGTGAGGGCTACGCTTTTCATTTGTTTAGATTTCGTATTCTTTTTCTATGACCTTCAATCCTGTAATTTGTATTTCTGGGTGAATCTTAATTTGTGTTTTAACGCATTCAAGCTTTTCTTTTATATATATTTTGCAACCTTTTTTTTCAAGTTTTGGAATACATTTTTTGCAATTATTAAAATTATTCTATTAATTTATATAACTAGTTTACATATTCTTATATATATATATATATATCTATATATATATATATATATATATATATATATATATATATATAAATATATATATATATATATATATATATATATATATATAAATATATATATATATATATATATATATATATATATATATATATAAATATATATATATATATATATATATATATATATATATATATATATAAATATATATATATATATATATATATATATATATATATATATATATATATATATATATATATATATATATATATATATATATATATATATATATATATATATATATATTATATATATATATATATATATATATATATATATATATATATATATATATATATATATATATATATATATATATATATATATATATATATATATATATATATATATATATATATATATATATATATATATATATATATATATATATATATATATATATATATATATATATATATATATATATATATATATATATATATATATATATATATATATATATATATATATATATATATATAATATATATATATATATATATATATATATATATATATATATATATATATATATATATATATATATATATACCCTTTTTGTTAACACTTCAGTTTCGGGGCGCACGATAGGTGGCGCTGTTTATAGGCTACAATTTTGGGCTACAATATGTGTCTTATTACGTCGGACGGTAGCGTCATATGTGAACAATTACGGCGTTATAGTTTTTTTTTATATGAGTATTCATGGAGAGCACGAAAACACCATAACGAAACAAAAACATTTGCAAAACGGGTCCTATTTATAAGCTAAACGTTGCCAGTAAGAAGCTTTTATCGTTCGCAGCAAACAAAAAATACGAAAACAAAACAAAAAAAATAAAAGACATCAAGAAACCTTACCTAACTTAGAAAAAACTATAAACGAGCAGACGCGCAGATATTTAGTAAACAATACAGACTAAAAGTTACAAATCCCCAAAACAACAAAAAAAATATAACGTTGGAATTGGTCACATCGGAAGCTACCGTATGACGTCATAAGCGATATATTGTAGCCCAAAATTGTAGCCTACTAACAGCGCCACCTGCCGTGCGCCCTGAATCTGATGTATACTACTTTTTTAGATATGTATTTTCTTAATGTTAAACTTATTTTAAGAGATTTGTTCAAGAGTCTAATTCTACTATATACATTTATTTAGCTTGCATTCGACTTATTCATTCTTGTTTGTGACTATATTTGTTAATATATCGTGTGTGTATTTGTTTGTTCAGTGTGGTCTTTTATGTGAACCACAGTGCCAACTGCTCTTCTAAGCTTTGTCTCGAAATTGAAATTGCCTCTTTATCCCTACTTTTGTTCGCTGGGATTTTTAGACCATCCGCGAGTTCAGGTGCCGTTTCATGCAAGATCCTCGGTAAACATGTAGACGAGCGGCCCGGCCGGAAAAAAATATTTTGTGTAAATATTATCGTTCACCCGTGTCATTTTTGACGTCATACCCCACCCCCAACCCCTATTATAATTCGCAAAACGATTAAAGTGGCTGACATGATGTAGTTAAAGCATTCACCAATACATTCACCTCTGTAAACGTCAGAACATTATAAAAATTAGGATTATATACTGGGAGGCTGTGCCCCCCAGAACCCGCCCCCCAATTTGATGAAACTCAGGATCATTGTAGTGCGGTTCACGCATCGTGTTTAACTCCCCACGAGCCGTCCCCTATAAATGCACTCCAAAAATGTGAAACATTTTGGAACACGGACGAAATAGTACATCTTATCGGCCGGGCCACTCATCTACATATTTACCAGATCCTCTTCTAAGTTCCTTTTGCCAAACTTTGAGTCGCCAGATTGATAGGTCTTTTTTGCGTCTGGCAATTTCTGGCAGGGTGACATAACATAATTTCATGGATGACAAAAGACACAAGGGCCTATCAAAGGTGTATGATATATATTTAAGTTTGGGACCAGTTTGCGATAAAAAAATAAGGTAAATATGTAGATTATCGGCGCGAACGATGGGACGTACTATTTCCTCTGTGTTCCAAAATGTTTCACATTTTTTAGTACATTTAAGTTGACGGCTCGTGTGGGGGTAAACACAATGGGGGGACTAGACTACGATGATCCTGAGTTTCATTAATTTTGGGGGGGGGGGTCTGGGGGGCACAGCCCCCCAGTATATAATCCTAATTGTTTATAGAATAATAATTCAAAAAGGACTCAAACGCGCATGAATATTCCGACACAAGTGAACAATAATATTTACACACAAATTTTTTTTTCGGCCGGGCCGCTAATCTACATATTTACCAAAAATAATTTTTAATATACTGGTGACTGTAAAGGCCTTTGACAGGGTCCACCATCAGACATTCTTAACCAAATTAAACAACATTGGCATATGCGACGGCTTATATCAATGGATTAAAAGCTTCCTTACCAACAGAAAAGATTACCAAACATCGTGTAACTTCCCTGACATAAATTGGGAATCTGTCACAACAACAAACACAAGGACCTAGTCTGAGCACAACAGGTTCATCAACCTGCTAAATGAAAACAGGTTGTCACAGCACACAAAGGAGGTCACATGACCAGATTCAGGAAACATATTAGACTTGGTGATGACAACAAATCATAATCTCATTGAAAAAGTCCCAAGTTTTACCAAGTATCAGTGACTACTACCTGGTGCTTTTTGACATCACTATGAGGCCCAAAGCACAAAAGAAGCCACCTAGAACAATCCGCAGGTATGACAAGGCAAACAGAGTGCTTATTAGAGAGAAACTATTAACAGCCTCCCAAGAGTACTTTGCCCATCCTCCAGAGCATCGCACAGTGGAAGAGAACTGGGGATATTTTAAGAAGACAATCAAAATGTGCAATCAGTCATTCCATCCAAGACTACAAAGGAGAAGCCTAGCTACCCTTACATCACTCGTAACATCACCAGGAAAATGAATAAGCGTGACAAGCTATACATGACCGCAAGAGAGAGAGGGACTGTATCATCATGGAATAAGTATAAAGCCAAAAGAAATGAAGTACAAAGAATGATGGAAAAGGCCTACCATGGGTTAATGAAATATAATTTAGTGACACTATAAGTGAATTTGATTTACAGGGCTATAATATGTACATTAGTCAAAGGACAGGTAGGATTGGTGGAGGAATAATTATCTATATAAAAAACAACATTGTTTCAAGTTTAAATACTTCAATAAAGCAGGATGGAGTTGAGTCACTTTGGATAAATATTAGGTTGAGTAAAAATAGAATGGTGCATTTGGAAGCTTTTTACAGGCCACCTGGGCAGACTGATGATATGGATGAACTAATGATAAGGGAAATAAGTAAGGGATGTGAAACAGATACAGTTATTATTGGGGACTTCAACTTAAACTCTGTGGACTGGAAAAATATGATAGGTAGGGATAGAACAAGTGGCAGGTTCATAGAATGCTTTGAGGATAATTTTTTGAATCAATTTGTTAATTAGCCAACAAGGGGGGACAATATATTAGATTTAGTACTTTCTAACAGTGATCATTTAGTTCAAGAATTGACTGTTGGAGAAGCATTGGGAAATAGTGACCATCAGATAGTTCATTTTAACTTGGGAATTGAGAAGTGTAAAATAACCAAGAATGCTGTAAAAGTTCTAAATTTTCATAAGGAAGATTATGTAAAACTCCGAAGCTTGCTAAATTTTGCAGACTGGGATGTAGAATTCAGAGGTAAAAATGCTTATGGGATGTGGGATACTTTCAAGCATATAATAAATGTAGTCCAAGAACAATGTATCCCAATGAAGGCCATTAGGAACAAAAGTAGGAAACCATTATGCTTCTCCAACAGTCAATTCTTGAACTAAATGATCACTGTTAGAAAGTACTAAATCTAATATATTGTCCCCCCTTGTTGGCTAATTAACAAATTGATTCAAAAAATTATCCTCAAAGCATTCTATGAACCTGCCACTTGTTCTATCCCTACCTATCATATTTTTCCAGTCCACAGAGTTTAAGTTGAAGTCCCCAATAATAACTGCATCTGTTTCACATCCCTTACTTATATCAGTTTCTCTCACAACCCCTTCATATTTGATAGGCCCTATTTTAACTCTGCCAGACTTATTATTAATTTTATAGTAACTAAAGAACTTTCTAGGATCTTTGTTGCTATCCTGAGCTAATTTAATTTCTGACACCCTTTCGTTCTTCTTTATAATCTTATTTAACTCATTCCTAGCCATTCTATAATCACTTAAATTTTGAATATTATTTTCTACCTGTAATTTTTTATATGCCCTTTTCTTCTCTGAAATGAAGGCCAGTCGAAGGTCAGTCTTCGACTGACCTTCGAACAGGTAGCACATGTTTCGTAGAGCTCTGAGAATATTTTGATTATTTGATATATTTTGGTGTGTGACATAAACATAAATATTAAGTTATAGTTATAAGATCATATATTTGGTTAATATAACAAAGTTAAATTGTGGTTATTTTGTATAAATTGTGGTTATTTTGTTTTGGTGAGAAAGTGACTTTTGTTTACTTCGGGGCCATCTTGATTAGCAGGTTTTAAACTTGCGTGCACAAATTTGGGTCAAATTCTTGTTGTTTGTAAGTTTTTGTTTCTATTATTGTTCTTGTTTAAGTATGGCTGACTGTTTGGATGTAGAGAGTATGCCTTTTGAAAGTAGTGTGTATGTAGTGTGCGATGTCTGTGGTGTAGAGAGGAGAGTGAATGTGTCTGAGTGCCATGTATGTGCTTTGACTGAGGAGGTGAGTCGATTACGTGCGGAATGCTTGAGACTGAACGATTTAGTGTCTGAAGTGAGAAGAGATGCAAGTGTACGTTTGAAGAGTCAGATTGGGACCAGGAGGGAGGAAGTTAGGCCTAGAACAGGGACTGGAGAGAAAGCAGTAAGTGAAGTAAGTGATGATGAGTGGTGGGTGAAAGTGAACAGAATAGATAAGTTAGGACAGGTTAGGTGTGTGAATGAGAGGGACATGGAACCTGTTAGGCTAACTAACAGATTTGATGTCCTGAGAGAGGAAGAATTTGAAAGAGATTTGTCTGGTGTGGCCGTGCCTGAAAGTAGAATAGGAGGTCGAGTGAGTGAGAGCAGGAGGGAGGGTAATACTAGGCCTAGAGAGAATAGGAGAATGACTGAAGTGATTGTGATGGGTGACTCTCAGATTAGGTATTTAGATAGGAAGTTGAATGAAAGTAAATGGAAGGGAGTGAGAGTTTGTCTGCCGGGTGCTGGTGTAAATGATGTGTGTGAGAGGTATGATAGGTTGGTGTCTGGGTGTGAGAGGGAAGCAGTTGTGATTACACATGTCGGAGTAAACGATGTAAAGAAGGTGGGTACTTGTGAGTTACGACAGCGGTATAAAAGGCTGATTGAAAGGATGTGTGAAAGTAGAGTAAAAGGCGTTGTTTCAGGTGTGCTTCCCAGAATGGATGTGGGGATGGAATGGTTGTCTCGTGCAATGGGGTTGAATGAATATGTGAAAGGTTTGTGCGAGGAGTCAGGATTGGTATTTGTAGATGTTTGGAGTGGGTTTTATGGGAATAAGGGTTTGTATGCGATGGATGGACTCCATCTGAGCCGAGATGGGGTTGAGGTTTTGTGGCGGGAATTAGATAGTGTTATTAGGTCTTTAGAGGCGGGAAACTAGGTTTTGATAGTGGTCAGGGAAATTTAATGGCTCAAAGTGAGGCAGGGAAAGGAAGCAAACACAGATTTGTAGAAGGTAGGCAGGCTAATGGAAGTGCTTTAGGGTTAAACTACTTGAGTAGTGATAGTGGTCAGGGAAATACAAGAGTACAGGGTCGGGGAAAGAGAGAAAGGAGATGCAGAGGAGATAGGCCCTCAGGTGCTTCAGGGATAGGTGGGCTGAGTTGTCTTTACACAAATGCTCGTAGTCTTAGAAATAAGAAGGATGAATTATTTAGTTATATCATTCATGAAGATATAGATATAATATGTATAGTTGAATCATGGGTTAATGAAAATATATTTAATGATAATGTCAGTGAATTTGAACTAGAGGGTTATACTATGTACATTAGTCAAAGGAGAGATAGGACTGGTGGTGGGTTGATTATTTATATCAGAAATAGCATTTCTTCAAATCTAAATAACTCTATAAAGCAAGGAGAAGGTGAATCATTATGGATAGATATTAAGGTTGGTAAAAATAGGAAAATACACTTGGCAGCTTTTTATAGACCACCAGGACAGACTGATTGTATCAATGAGTTAATGATTAGGGAAATAAGTAAAGGATGCAAAGAAGATACAGTTATTCTTGGTGACTTTAATTTAACTTCTGTAGACTGGGAAAATATGATAGGAAGAGATAGAGCAAGTTGTAAGTTTATGGAGTGTTTTGAGGATAACTTTTTGATCCAATTTGTTAATAAGCCAACAAGGGGTGCCAATATATTAGATCTAATTCTTTCAAATGATGATCACTTAGTTCAAGGATTGAGTGTAGGGGAATCATTGGGAAACAGTGATCATCAGATGGTTCGGTTTAATTTGCAAATAGTTAAGGGTAGAACAACGACAAACTCCACGAAAATTCCAAATTTTTATAGGGGAGATTACGATAAATTACGCAGCATGCTAAATCAGATTAGGTGGGATATAGAATTCCATGGAAAGAATACTTATGAGATGTGGGATATTTTTAAGACTATATTAAACATGGTTCAGGAACAGTGTATTCCGATGAAGTCTATTAGGAAGAAATGTAGGAAACCATTATGGTGGAACCAAGAAATAGCTAATAAAGTTTCAGAGAAAAAAAGGGCATACCAGAGATTACAAAGTGAGAGTAGTTTAGATAATTTAAACCATTATAGGTCAACCAGAAATGAACTAAATAAGATTATTAAGAAGACCAAAAGGACAGCAGAAATTAATTTAGCTAAAAATAATAATAAAGATCCTAAAAAATTCTTTAGCTATTATAGAATCAATAATCAATCTAACAGTGATAAAATAGGGCCTATTAAATATGAAGGGGTTTTGAAAGAATCTGATGAGGAAATAGTAGAGGTCCTTAATGTTCATTTTGCTTCAGTATTCACAGAAGAGAAACCAGTTAGATTAATTGATGATAATTCTAGGTCAAGGGAAGTAGTGATAAATTCTATTAATATAGACAGAGAAGAAATTAAAGGGCTTATAATTCAGTTAAATACTAGTAAGGCATCTGGCCCTGACAACATTCATTCTAGGATACTCAAAGAAGGTGTAGAAAGTATTGCAGTAGCTCTCGAGAAGATATTTATTAGATCACTAGAGTCTGGAGAAATACCAAATGATTGGAAATTGGCAAATGTAGTGCCAATTTTTAAAAAGGGAAGCAAAGAGGACCCAAATAACTTTAGACCAGTAAGCTTAACTTCTATAGTCTGTAAAATTCTTGAGAAGATGGTTAAGAAGGGAATTTCTGATCATCTAGAGAGTAGCAGGTTAATTAATGATGCTCAGCATGGTTTTAGAAAAGATAGATCGTGTTTAACTAATTTACTGGATTTTATGGATTATGTAACTAAAGAATTAGATAGGGGTGAGAAAGTTGATGTGATCTACTTAGATTTCAGCAAAGCTTTTGATAAGGTTCCACATAGAAGACTAGTTCATAAATTAAAGCTGCATGGGATATGTGGGAACGTTTTAAATTGGATAACTGAATGGCTGAAAAATAGGAAACAGAGAGTTGTACTGAATGGAGTGAGGTCAGAGTGGAGGAATGTTATTAGTGGCGTACCTCAGGGATCAGTTTTAGGCCCTTTATTATTTATAATCTATGTAAATGATCTTGGGCAAGGTGTAAATAGCAAAGTGTCAATTTTGGCTGATGACACTAAATTGGCAGCTGTAGTCAAAGAGGTTGAGGGTAGCTT
This sequence comes from Ceratothoa steindachneri, assembly GCA_963969495.1. Taxonomy (NCBI): domain Eukaryota; kingdom Metazoa; phylum Arthropoda; class Malacostraca; order Isopoda; family Cymothoidae; genus Ceratothoa; species Ceratothoa steindachneri. The sequence continues at coordinate 69,234,603 of OZ018330.1, forward strand.
TAAAGTGCAGGGTGACCTCGATAAGCTGTTAGCTTGGGCTCAGAAGTGGTAGATGACTTTTAACCTTAATAAATGCAAAGTTATTAACATGGGGAGAGATAATAGGGAATTTAGCTATGAGATGGATGGATATTGGCTTAATTCAGTTGAAGATGAGAAAGACTTAGGAGTGGTAGTAGATAGGTCACTGAAATTTTCAAAGCAGTGTATTGAGGCAAAAAATAGAGCAAATAGGGTACTAGGTTACATTAAAAGAAATGTTAGCTACAAGAGTAAGGAGGTCATCCTTAAACTATACAACTCTTATGTCAGGCCACATTTAGAGTACTGTATACAGGCATGGTCACCACATTTTAGACATGATATAAACTTATTAGAGTCAGTACAAAGGAGGGCAACAAAAATAATACCATCCCTGAAGCACCTTGAATATGAAGATAGACTGAGGGTATTAAATATGTTTTCATTTGAAAGAAGGTGTGTGAGGGGAGATATGATTGAGCTTTTTAAAATCTTTTCTGGGATGGATAAATTAGATTTCAGCAAGTTATTTGAGTTAGAAGGTAGTAATAGAACTAGAGGCCACCACTTAAAGATTAAAAAACAGAGGTGCAGACTGGATGTTAGAAAATATTTTTTCACTAACAGAGTGGTAGATTATTGGAATAGTTTGCCACCTGAGACTGTAGACAGCCCAAACTTGAATGTTTTCAAGCGCAGATTGGATGATTATATGGGGATGGAGGGTTAATTTCTTACTTTTTGGTATGTGGATATGTTTCTTGACTCATTCCTGTGGATGCAGTTTCTTTTTATTGTATATTTTGGGGGATTTTGATTTTGTTTTTGACAGACTCCTATGGAGGCTTTAAATTATATATTGTAGATGCATGGTTGGACATTCCTATGGATTGTTAAATTGTATATTGTAGCTGCATGATCTGACAAAATCCTATGGATGCATTATATGGGTGGGATTTGATGGATACGGATGACCTTTGATAGGCCCTTGTGGCTTTTGTCATCCGTTAAATTATGTTATGTTATGTTATGAAATTTTTCTAGCTATCCCCTGATTCCACCATAATGGTTTCCTACTTTTGTTCCTAATGGCCTTCATTGGGATACATTGTTCTTGGACTACATTTATTATATGCTTGAAAGTATCCCACATCCCAGTCTGCAAAATTTAGCAAGCTTCGGAGTTTTACATAATCTTCCTCATGAAAATTTAGAACTTTTACAGCATTCTTGGTTATTTTACACTTCTCAATTCCCAAGTTAAAATGAACTATCTGATGGTCACTATTTCCCAATGCTTCTCCAACAGTCAATTCTTGAACTAAATGGTCACTGTTAGAAAGTACTAAATCTAATATATTGTCCCCCCTCGTTGGCTCATTAACAAATTGATTAAAAAAATTATCCTCAAAGCATTCTATGAACCTGCCACTTGTTCTATCCCTACCTATCATATTTTCCCAGTCCACAGAGTTTAAGTTGAAGTCTCCAATAATAACTGCATCTGTTTCACATCCCTTACTTATTTCCCTTATCATTAGTTCATCCATTTCATCAGTCTGCCCAGGTGGCCTGTAAAAAGCTCCCAAATGCACCATTCTATTTTTACTGAATCTAATATCTATCCAAAGTGACTCAACTCCATCCTGCTTTATTGAAGTATTTAAACTTGAAACAATGTTGTTTTTTATATAGATAGTTATTCCTCCACCAATCCTACCTGTCCTTTGACTAATGTACATATTATAGCCCTGTAAATCAAATTCACTTATAGTGTCACTAAATTCTATTTCATTAACCCATGATTCAGTAACACATAATATATCTATATCCTCATTGCTAATATAACTAAATAGCTGATCCTTCTTGTTTCTAAGACTACGAGCATTTGTATAAAAACAATTTAACCTCCCTATCAGTGGGGTTCCTCAGGGATCAGTTCTCGGTCCATTATTATTTGTCATCTATATAAATGATCTTGGGGAGGCAGTTAATAATAAAGTGTCAATTTTTGCGGATGATACCAAATTAGCAGCTGTAGTTAAAAATATTGATGATAATTTTAAAGTGCAGGGTGATTTAAATAAATTGTTTTCCTGGGCACATAAGTGGCAAATGACTTTCAACCTTGATAAGTGCAAAGTTATTAACATGGGAAAGCTAATAGAGAATTTAACTATGAAATGGATGGGCATTGGCTGAGCTCAGTAGAGGATGAGAAAGATCTAGGAGTAGTAATAGATAAGTCATTAAGGTTTTCTAAGCAGTGTATTGAATCAAGAAATAGGGCAAATTGAGTGCTAGGTTTCATTAAGAGAAATGTCAGTTACAAAAGTAAGGAGGTTATTCTTAAACTCTATAACTCTTATGTTAGGCTACATCTAGAGTACTGTATACAGGCATGGTCCCCACATTTTAGACACGATATTAACCTTCTTGAGTCATTGCAACGGAGGGCAATAAAGATTATTCCTTCCCTGAGGCACCTTGAATATATAGATAGAATGAGGATATTAAATATGTTCTCGTTCAAAAGGAGGTGTGTGAGAGGGGATATGATTGAGATGCTTAAAATTTTTTCTGGGATATATAAATTGGATGTTAGCAAGTTTTTTGAGTTAGATGATGGAAATCTGACTAGAGGTCACCACTTGAAAATTAAAAAGCAAGGGTGTAGGTTGGATTTAAGAAAATATTTTTTCACCAATAGAGTGGTAGACTTCTGGAACAAATTTTTGCGGAGGGTAGTAGGTAGTCCAAATTTAAATGTATTTAAGAGTAGGTTGGATGAGTTTATGGGGAGGGAAGGTTGTGATGGTTCCTAAGTTTTGTATATATTAATATTGTTTGTATATATCTATAGCTGCATGATTTAGTTCTTGACAAGCCTTGATTGGTGATACCCTTGTTTCTGGATGCAATCCTCTGGATGTAGTTTTCCTGGGAGTTTGGGTGCCTTAAAAAAAGGTGCTGTTTAACACTGATGACCTCTTGGGCCCTTGTGGCTTTTGTCATCTGTTATATTATATTGTGGGGGACTGATTTTGTCTTCCCCTGGCGATGGTGCTCTTTGTGGGTGGGTTTTGATGCGTGCGGATGACCTTTGATAGGCCCTTGTGGCTTTTGTCATCCGTGAAATTATGTTATGTTAAAGAGAATTTAATTGGAAAATTAAATATTGGGGTTGATAATAGGTAATTATTAAGATTAGTGGCGCATTATTTTTCTTAGCAATTTTCGCATTTTTTGGTCACAGTATATTGTATTAAGTATCATTTTGAACAGAATTTTCAAATGTAGGTTTAACAACATAACATAATTTTACCGATTACAAAAACCCTAGGGCTATGAGGTTTTGCCCTTCAAAGCTTATGGTTCTGCCTTTTCTGGACCTCCTTAGCTGCGAACATAACCTTTTCCTCATTAACTTCAATCCTGAATACATTAGTAACCTACCTTTTTAAATAACAAATGCAAAGCATCCATATAGTAAGATTTATGACAGTCAGCTAAGCTGCCCCAGTTCACCCTTGGCTTCGGCCTCAAGAGTCTTACCTTGTAGGGCCTCCGGATCCAGAGTCCAACCACTAACTAGGTTGTAGAAGAGGGGACCTCAAAGAATTAGTTAGGAGTTACTGGGAAGAATGCAATTTACATTTAATGGTCTCTAGTCTCCATATTCATATAGATTTTCTAGAATGACAGGATGAAGCCGATGTTTGAATGCTTGTAGAGTTGGTGCTTCAACAACATGTGAGGGGAGAGAGTTCCAGAATGGGGCGATGCAATGTGAGAAGAATCTTCGGTGAGCTTCCATGCAAGCATGTTGAATTTGCACCTTATAGCGGTGGCCTTTGGTGTTGCGGTTGTGTGGAATTAGCCCTGAAGCCTTCAAAAATAATCTGGATAAGTGGCTTCAAGGACTAGAAGACAATCCACCAACACCAGGATACCCCAGCCGTCACCACAACACCTTGCCAGAAGTAATTCAAACTCTGGAAAGGGAGGAGAATGTGGGATCAAGCGGGTTAGGCGGAAGCCGACTTCAGCCTTGCCATTAACAGGCAGAATTCACCGAAAGTATACCGAAAGTAAGTAAGAAGTCTTTAGGATGGATTACACATAGGCCATGGAAGATCTGATGGCAGTATATTAGGTTGTCTTAAAAGCTGACCCTTGGTGGAGAACAGGTCTAGATTGTGGAGTCTGTCAGTATTGGAGGAGTCTTCTTGTCCAAGGATTTGCTTAGTCCATCTATGTGCCTCACAAAAAAGCCTGGAAATTGATGATAATGCTGATAGTTTTGGTAATTGTGAAGATTCACTGCTCCTGATTTCCTGCGCGATATTTGGGCTATTTTGCTATAGTTTTTAGATTTTTTCAACTATCCCACTGGCCAATCAGCGCCCTGTATTATACATTGTCATTGACCAATCAGAACCATTTATTTTCCCAACTTTCTTTTATATTTCTAAAGATGGGTAAAAAGTAGTTTTTTTTTGGTATTTCTATCTTTTTTTCATAAGTGTATTATCGATCTCGCTTAAATAATATATGTCTGCCGCTATTTTGTCTTATGACATAATTTTCTTTATTTTTTTTATTAAATAAAATCACTTTTCCTCTTGCCAAGGAATTATGTTCTCTGAATCAAAGTATGAAAAGCATTAACCATTTATTTCTCACAGCTTCCCTTTGTGTTTATAAAAACTGGTAAAAAGTAGGATATTTTTTTAATTTTCTATTTTTTTCTTAAGTTTATTATTGATCTCGCCTAAATAATATTTGCCTGCCACTATTTTGTCTTTTGACATAGTTTTCTTCTTTTTTTTTATTAAATAAAATAACTTTCCTCTTGCCAAGGAATTGTGTTCTCTGAATCAAAGTATGAAAAGCGTTACCTGTATATATATCTGGTGCTGGAGCTGGAGCCAGATAATTTCACCTTCAGTAGAGGTCATTCGATACCTTTACAGGTAATAAGACCTAATCAGTTCTTAACAGTCTATAGGTGCTTGTGGACAGTGAGATTTCACAAATTAGTATGAAAAGTTATACTGGTACAACTCTGGCCTGTTCTCCCACTCCTTGGCAAGTCTCATCTTGAATGTCTCCAGTGAGGTAGCATTAATGGTGTGTTGCGTTAACTTGTTTCAAACTTCCAAGACTCGAGCAGGAAGACAGCCTTTTCTTGGTCTGGGTTTGTGTTGAATTTGGATTTTCAAGTTGTGTCCCCTGGTGGTGTTACTTCTTTACTGTAGTTGATGTTATTAATATTCTTGAAGATCTTGAAAGTTTGGATAACATCTACTTGTAGTCTGCGGAATTGTAGGGTCAGAAGTTGAAGGCTTGCTAGTCGATCAGAGTAAGAGAGATTGGGACAGTCCCTGCACCAGTCATGTTGCTCTGCGCTGGACCCACTCCAAGTTGTCCATGTCCCTTTTGAATGATAGGCTCCATATCACAGAAGCCTATTCCAGGTAAGGTCTGATTAAGCTGTTGTATAGGTTGAAGCTGGAGCATGAGCCAGTCAAAATGTACTAGTTCCAGCTCCATACACTAAGAATCCAGCATAAATTTTCCTCTTTCTCATCAATAATAAAAGTGTATCACTTTGAAAAATCATTTTCATTATATCGTAATCTATTAAATTTAAACCATATTATTTTTCTAAATATATTAACTAGTTATTATATTTTTTTCTTTCACATAATAATATAGAATTAATGTTTTAATTTGTAACTTACAAAACTTGTTTTTTATTAGCTTGCATAATTTTTCTTAAATCCCATTATAATCAGGGTTGGCAAAAAACATAAAATTTTGAAAAGCCCAATAAAACCCGGGTTTTATTCTGCGTTTTTTCAAATCTCGGATATTTTCAAAAAACAAATGCTACAAGCATTAGAAGAATAACATAGAAAAAGAATAGCTATCTCTATTTTTATATAATATTAATAATTACTTAGTTTAATAATTTTATTATAGTAAGAACAGATCACTGATCGAGATTTGTGGGGTACCCATGATAACCATAACCTGTAGGAGAGATGAATTATTATGAGTCAGTATCAGAGAAATAACCTTAATTTGATACATATTTGTTGAAATTATAGACATAAAATGCATTTTTAATAAGTAGCATTTATTTCTTGAAAAAAAAAAGAGTATAATTTTGAAACCCCTCCCAAAACCAGGGTTTTATTCTGTTTTTTCAAATCTTAAGTTTTATCAAAAAAAAAATGCTACAATCATTTGTAGAATAGCATAGAAAAAGAATAGCTATCTCTATTTTTATAATAATAATTAATTAGTTTAATAATTATATTAAGGTAAGAATAGACCACTGATCGAGAATTGGGGGACCATGTTAGCCATAACCTGTAGAAGGAAAGATGAATTATTTTGAGTCAGTATCAGAGAAATAACCTTAATTTGATACATATTGGTTGAAATTATAAACATAAATATGCATTTTGAATAAAATAATGATATGTAGCATTTATTTCTTGAAAAAAAAAGTAATTGTGAAAAAAAACAACAAACAAACCCGGGTTTTTAAAATTTTACTTGAAAAAGCCCCCCAAAACTTACCAGCCCCGTCAGAGCTGGTTAAGCAGCATCCAACGGTCTTCTTGTTAATGGAGCAGGCAGGCAGCCTTCTCAGACTTATTTGTAGCTCCGGACATTCTTCCAATAATTTGCCAATTTTTGATTTGAATGAATTTATTGACCTTGCATAGACCGTTTGATTATCTAAATTGTTCCATTCATCAATAACTCTTTGACTAAAGGGCAACTTTCTGATATTCAATCTTGATCTATCCTTAAAGATTTTCAGGCCATGATCTCTAGTTCTTCTATCATCACTTATTGTAAAAAAACCCCCCTTCCTTTCTTAATCCTTCATAACCATGCATTATCTTAAAAATCTCTGTTAAATCACTTCTATATCGTCTCATTTCTAATGTCATAAGATTACAACTTCTTAATCTATTTTCATATGATTCATTTCTTAAATCAATAATCATTTTAGTAGTTCTTCTTTGCACTTTTTCTATATTATCTATGTCTTGTTGATTAGTAGGCCTCCACGCCTGTGAACAATATTCCAAAATAGGTCTGACTAAGCTTTTGTAAAGATTTATAATATTAAATTTTGACTTGTCAATTGTTCGTTTTATTGTCCCCAGAACATAATTTGCTTTATAAACAATTTTGGCTATGTGCTCACTTGGTTTTAAAGTATTATGTACTATTACACCTAAATCCTTTTCTTTCAAGCATATAATAAATGTAGTCCAAGAACAATGTATCCCAATGAAGGCCATTAGGAACAAAAGTAGGAAACCATTATGGTGGAATCAGGGGATAGCTAGAAAAATTTCAGAGAAGAAAAGGGCATATAAAAAATTACAGGTAGAAAATAATATTCAAAATTTAAGCGATTATAGAATGGCTAGGAATGAGTTAAATAAGATTATAAAGAAGAAGGAAAGGGTGTCAGAAATTAAATTAGCTCAGGATAGCAACAAAGATCCTAGAAAGTTCTTTAGTTACTATAAAATTAATAATAAGTCTGGCAGAGTTAAAATAGGGCCTATCAAATATGAAGGGGTTGTGAGAGAAACTGATATAAGTAAGGGATGTGAAACAGATGCAGTTATTATTGGGGACTTCAACTTAAACTCTGTGGACTGGAAAAATATGATAGGTAGGGATAGAACAAGTGGCAGGTTCATAGAATGCTTTGAGGATAATTTTTTGAATCAATTTGTTAATTAGCCAACAAGGGGGGACAATATATTAGATTTAGTACTTTCTAACAGTGATCATTTAGTTCAAGAATTGACTGTTGGAGAAGCATAATGGTTTCCTACTTTTGTTCCTAATGGCCTTCATTGGGATACATTGTTCTTGGACTACATTTATTATATGCTTGAAAGTATCCCACATCCCATAAGCATTTTTACCTCTGAATTCTACATCCCAGTCTGCAAAATTTAGCAAGCTTCGGAGTTTTACATAATCTTCCTCATGAAAATTTAGAACTTTTACAGCATTCTTGGTTATTTTACACTTCTCAATTCCCAAGTTAAAATGAACTATCTGATGGTCACTATTTCCCAATGCTTCTCCAACAGTCAATTCTTGAACTAAATGGTCACTGTTAGAAAGTACTAAATCTAATATATTGTCCCCCCTCGTTGGCTCATTAACAAATTGATTAAAAAAATTATCCTCAAAGCATTCTATGAACCTGCCACTTGTTCTATCCCTACCTATCATATTTTCCCAGTCCACAGAGTTTAAGTTGAAGTCTCCAATAATAACTGCATCTGTTTCACATCCCTTACTTATTTCCCTTATCATTAGTTCATCCATTTCATCAGTCTGCCCAGGTGGCCTGTAAAAAGCTCCCAAATGCACCATTCTATTTTTACTGAATCTAATATCTATCCAAAGTGACTCAACTCCATCCTGCTTTATTGAAGTATTTAAACTTGAAACAATGTTGTTTTTTATATAGATAGTTATTCCTCCACCAATCCTACCTGTCCTTTGACTAATGTACATATTATAGCCCTGTAAATCAAATTCACTTATAGTGTCACTAAATTCTATTTCATTAACCCATGATTCAGTAACACATAATATATCTATATCCTCATTGCTAATATAACTAAATAGCTGATCCTTCTTGTTTCTAAGACTACGAGCATTTGTATAAAAACAATTTAACCTCCCTATCAGTGGGGTTCCTCAGGGATCAGTTCTCGGTCCATTATTATTTGTCATCTATATAAATGATCTTGGGGAGGCAGTTAATAATAAAGTGTCAATTTTTGCGGATGATACCAAATTAGCAGCTGTAGTTAAAAATATTGATGATAATTTTAAAGTGCAGGGTGATTTAAATAAATTGTTTTCCTGGGCACATAAGTGGCAAATGACTTTCAACCTTGATAAGTGCAAAGTTATTAACATGGGAAAGCTAATAGAGAATTTAACTATGAAATGGATGGGCATTGGCTGAGCTCAGTAGAGGATGAGAAAGATCTAGGAGTAGTAATAGATAAGTCATTAAGGTTTTCTAAGCAGTGTATTGAATCAAGAAATAGGGCAAATTGAGTGCTAGGTTTCATTAAGAGAAATGTCAGTTACAAAAGTAAGGAGGTTATTCTTAAACTCTATAACTCTTATGTTAGGCTACATCTAGAGTACTGTATACAGGCATGGTCCCCACATTTTAGACACGATATTAACCTTCTTGAGTCATTGCAACGGAGGGCAATAAAGATTATTCCTTCCCTGAGGCACCTTGAATATATAGATAGAATGAGGATATTAAATATGTTCTCGTTCAAAAGGAGGTGTGTGAGAGGGGATATGATTGAGATGCTTAAAATTTTTTCTGGGATATATAAATTGGATGTTAGCAAGTTTTTTGAGTTAGATGATGGAAATCTGACTAGAGGTCACCACTTGAAAATTAAAAAGCAAGGGTGTAGGTTGGATTTAAGAAAATATTTTTTCACCAATAGAGTGGTAGACTTCTGGAACAAATTTTTGCGGAGGGTAGTAGGTAGTCCAAATTTAAATGTATTTAAGAGTAGGTTGGATGAGTTTATGGGGAGGGAAGGTTGTGATGGTTCCTAAGTTTTGTATATATTAATATTGTTTGTATATATCTATAGCTGCATGATTTAGTTCTTGACAAGCCTTGATTGGTGATACCCTTGTTTCTGGATGCAATCCTCTGGATGTAGTTTTCCTGGGAGTTTGGGTGCCTTAAAAAAAGGTGCTGTTTAACACTGATGACCTCTTGGGCCCTTGTGGCTTTTGTCATCTGTTATATTATATTGTGGGGGACTGATTTTGTCTTCCCCTGGCGATGGTGCTCTTTGTGGGTGGGTTTTGATGCGTGCGGATGACCTTTGATAGGCCCTTGTGGCTTTTGTCATCCGTGAAATTATGTTATGTTAAAGAGAATTTAATTGGAAAATTAAATATTGGGGTTGATAATAGGTAATTATTAAGATTAGTGGCGCATTATTTTTCTTAGCAATTTTCGCATTTTTTGGTCACAGTATATTGTATTAAGTATCATTTTGAACAGAATTTTCAAATGTAGGTTTAACAACATAACATAATTTTACCGATTACAAAAACCCTAGGGCTATGAGGTTTTGCCCTTCAAAGCTTATGGTTCTGCCTTTTCTGGACCTCCTTAGCTGCGAACATAACCTTTTCCTCATTAACTTCAATCCTGAATACATTAGTAACCTACCTTTTTAAATAACAAATGCAAAGCATCCATATAGTAAGATTTATGACAGTCAGCTAAGCTGCCCCAGTTCACCCTTGGCTTCGGCCTCAAGAGTCTTACCTTGTAGGGCCTCCGGATCCAGAGTCCAACCACTAACTAGGTTGTAGAAGAGGGGACCTCAAAGAATTAGTTAGGAGTTACTGGGAAGAATGCAATTTACATTTAATGGTCTCTAGTCTCCATATTCATATAGATTTTCTAGAATGACAGGATGAAGCCGATGTTTGAATGCTTGTAGAGTTGGTGCTTCAACAACATGTGAGGGGAGAGAGTTCCAGAATGGGGCGATGCAATGTGAGAAGAATCTTCGGTGAGCTTCCATGCAAGCATGTTGAATTTGCACCTTATAGCGGTGGCCTTTGGTGTTGCGGTTGTGTGGAATTAGCCCTGAAGCCTTCAAAAATAATCTGGATAAGTGGCTTCAAGGACTAGAAGACAATCCACCAACACCAGGATACCCCAGCCGTCACCACAACACCTTGCCAGAAGTAATTCAAACTCTGGAAAGGGAGGAGAATGTGGGATCAAGCGGGTTAGGCGGAAGCCGACTTCAGCCTTGCCATTAACAGGCAGAATTCACCGAAAGTATACCGAAAGTAAGTAAGAAGTCTTTAGGATGGATTACACATAGGCCATGGAAGATCTGATGGCAGTATATTAGGTTGTCTTAAAAGCTGACCCTTGGTGGAGAACAGGTCTAGATTGTGGAGTCTGTCAGTATTGGAGGAGTCTTCTTGTCCAAGGATTTGCTTAGTCCATCTATGTGCCTCACAAAAAAGCCTGGAAATTGATGATAATGCTGATAGTTTTGGTAATTGTGAAGATTCACTGCTCCTGATTTCCTGCGCGATATTTGGGCTATTTTGCTATAGTTTTTAGATTTTTTCAACTATCCCACTGGCCAATCAGCGCCCTGTATTATACATTGTCATTGACCAATCAGAACCATTTATTTTCCCAACTTTCTTTTATATTTCTAAAGATGGGTAAAAAGTAGTTTTTTTTTGGTATTTCTATCTTTTTTTCATAAGTGTATTATCGATCTCGCTTAAATAATATATGTCTGCCGCTATTTTGTCTTATGACATAATTTTCTTTATTTTTTTTATTAAATAAAATCACTTTTCCTCTTGCCAAGGAATTATGTTCTCTGAATCAAAGTATGAAAAGCATTAACCATTTATTTCTCACAGCTTCCCTTTGTGTTTATAAAAACTGGTAAAAAGTAGGATATTTTTTTAATTTTCTATTTTTTTCTTAAGTTTATTATTGATCTCGCCTAAATAATATTTGCCTGCCACTATTTTGTCTTTTGACATAGTTTTCTTCTTTTTTTTTATTAAATAAAATAACTTTCCTCTTGCCAAGGAATTGTGTTCTCTGAATCAAAGTATGAAAAGCGTTACCTGTATATATATCTGGTGCTGGAGCTGGAGCCAGATAATTTCACCTTCAGTAGAGGTCATTCGATACCTTTACAGGTAATAAGACCTAATCAGTTCTTAACAGTCTATAGGTGCTTGTGGACAGTGAGATTTCACAAATTAGTATGAAAAGTTATACTGGTACAACTCTGGCCTGTTCTCCCACTCCTTGGCAAGTCTCATCTTGAATGTCTCCAGTGAGGTAGCATTAATGGTGTGTTGCGTTAACTTGTTTCAAACTTCCAAGACTCGAGCAGGAAGACAGCCTTTTCTTGGTCTGGGTTTGTGTTGAATTTGGATTTTCAAGTTGTGTCCCCTGGTGGTGTTACTTCTTTACTGTAGTTGATGTTATTAATATTCTTGAAGATCTTGAAAGTTTGGATAACATCTACTTGTAGTCTGCGGAATTGTAGGGTCAGAAGTTGAAGGCTTGCTAGTCGATCAGAGTAAGAGAGATTGGGACAGTCCCTGCACCAGTCGTGTTGCTCTGCGCTGGACCCACTCCAAGTTGTCCATGTCCCTTTTGAATGATAGGCTCCATATCACAGAAGCCTATTCCAGGTAAGGTCTGATTAAGCTGTTGTATAGGTTGAAGCTGGAGCATGAGCCAGTCAAAATGTACTAGTTCCAGCTCCATACACTAAGAATCCAGCATAAATTTTCCTCTTTCTCATCAATAATAAAAGTGTATCACTTTGAAAAATCATTTTCATTATATCGTAATCTATTAAATTTAAACCATATTATTTTTCTAAATATATTAACTAGTTATTATATTTTTTTCTTTCACATAATAATATAGAATTAATGTTTTAATTTGTAACTTACAAAACTTGTTTTTTATTAGCTTGCATAATTTTTCTTAAATCCCATTATAATCAGGGTTGGCAAAAAACATAAAATTTTGAAAAGCCCAATAAAACCCGGGTTTTATTCTGCGTTTTTTCAAATCTCGGATATTTTCAAAAAACAAATGCTACAAGCATTAGAAGAATAACATAGAAAAAGAATAGCTATCTCTATTTTTATATAATATTAATAATTACTTAGTTTAATAATTTTATTATAGTAAGAACAGATCACTGATCGAGATTTGTGGGGTACCCATGATAACCATAACCTGTAGGAGAGATGAATTATTATGAGTCAGTATCAGAGAAATAACCTTAATTTGATACATATTTGTTGAAATTATAGACATAAAATGCATTTTTAATAAGTAGCATTTATTTCTTGAAAAAAAAAAGAGTATAATTTTGAAACCCCTCCCAAAACCAGGGTTTTATTCTGTTTTTTCAAATCTTAAGTTTTATCAAAAAAAAAATGCTACAATCATTTGTAGAATAGCATAGAAAAAGAATAGCTATCTCTATTTTTATAATAATAATTAATTAGTTTAATAATTATATTAAGGTAAGAATAGACCACTGATCGAGAATTGGGGGACCATGTTAGCCATAACCTGTAGAAGGAAAGATGAATTATTTTGAGTCAGTATCAGAGAAATAACCTTAATTTGATACATATTGGTTGAAATTATAAACATAAATATGCATTTTGAATAAAATAATGATATGTAGCATTTATTTCTTGAAAAAAAAAGTAATTGTGAAAAAAAACAACAAACAAACCCGGGTTTTTAAAATTTTACTTGAAAAAGCCCCCCAAAACTTACCAGCCCCGTCAGAGCTGGTTAAGCAGCATCCAACGGTCTTCTTGTTAATGGAGCAGGCAGGCAGCCTTCTCAGACTTATTTGTAGCTCCGGACATTCTTCCAATAATTTGCCAATTTTTGATTTGAATGAATTTATTGACCTTGCATAGACCGTTTGATTATCTAAATTGTTCCATTCATCAATAACTCTTTGACTAAAGGGCAACTTTCTGATATTCAATCTTGATCTATCCTTAAAGATTTTCAGGCCATGATCTCTAGTTCTTCTATCATCACTTATTGTAAAAAAACCCCCCTTCCTTTCTTAATCCTTCATAACCATGCATTATCTTAAAAATCTCTGTTAAATCACTTCTATATCGTCTCATTTCTAATGTCATAAGATTACAACTTCTTAATCTATTTTCATATGATTCATTTCTTAAATCAATAATCATTTTAGTAGTTCTTCTTTGCACTTTTTCTATATTATCTATGTCTTGTTGATTAGTAGGCCTCCACGCCTGTGAACAATATTCCAAAATAGGTCTGACTAAGCTTTTGTAAAGATTTATAATATTAAATTTTGACTTGTCAATTGTTCGTTTTATTGTCCCCAGAACATAATTTGCTTTATAAACAATTTTGGCTATGTGCTCACTTGGTTTTAAAGTATTATGTACTATTACACCTAAATCCTTTTCTTTCAAGCATATAATAAATGTAGTCCAAGAACAATGTATCCCAATGAAGGCCATTAGGAACAAAAGTAGGAAACCATTATGGTGGAATCAGGGGATAGCTAGAAAAATTTCAGAGAAGAAAAGGGCATATAAAAAATTACAGGTAGAAAATAATATTCAAAATTTAAGCGATTATAGAATGGCTAGGAATGAGTTAAATAAGATTATAAAGAAGAAGGAAAGGGTGTCAGAAATTAAATTAGCTCAGGATAGCAACAAAGATCCTAGAAAGTTCTTTAGTTACTATAAAATTAATAATAAGTCTGGCAGAGTTAAAATAGGGCCTATCAAATATGAAGGGGTTGTGAGAGAAACTGATATAAGTAAGGGATGTGAAACAGATGCAGTTATTATTGGGGACTTCAACTTAAACTCTGTGGACTGGAAAAATATGATAGGTAGGGATAGAACAAGTGGCAGGTTCATAGAATGCTTTGAGGATAATTTTTTGAATCAATTTGTTAATTAGCCAACAAGGGGGGACAATATATTAGATTTAGTACTTTCTAACAGTGATCATTTAGTTCAAGAATTGACTGTTGGAGAAGCATAATGGTTTCCTACTTTTGTTCCTAATGGCCTTCATTGGGATACATTGTTCTTGGACTACATTTATTATATGCTTGAAAGTATCCCACATCCCATAAGCATTTTTACCTCTGAATTCTACATCCCAGTCTGCAAAATTTAGCAAGCTTCGGAGTTTTACATAATCTTCCTTATGAAAATTTAGAACTTTTACAGCATTCTTGGTTATTTTACACTTCTCAATTCCCAAGTTAAAATGAACTATCTGATGGTCACTATTTCCCAATGCTTCTCCAACAGTCAATTCTTGAACTAAATGATCACTGTTAGAAAGTACTAAATCTAATATATTGTCCCCCCTCGTTGGCTCATTAACAAATTGATTCAAAAAATTATCCTCAAAGCATTCTATGAACCTGCCACTTGTTCTATCCCTACCTATCATATTTTCCCAGTCCACAGAGTTTAAGTTGAAGTCTCCAATAATAACTGCATCTGTTTCACATCCCTTACTTATTTCCCTTATCATTAGTTCATCCATTTCATCAGTCTGCCCAGGTGGCCTGTAAAAAGCTCCCAAATGCACCATTCTATTTTTACTGAATCTAATATCTATCCAAAGTGACTCAACTCCATCCTGCTTTATTGAAGTATTTAAACTTGAAACAATGTTGTTTTTTATATAGATAGTTATTCCTCCACCAATCCTACCTGTCCTTTGACTAATGTACATATTATAGCCCTGTAAATCAAATTCACTTATAGTGTCACTAAATTCTATTTCATTAACCCATGATTCAGTAACACATAATATATCTATATCCTCATTGCTAATATAACTAAATAGCTGATCCTTCTTGTTTCTAAGACTACGAGCATTTGTATAAAAACAATTTAACCTCCCTATCAGTGGGGTTCCTCAGGGATCAGTTCTCGGTCCATTATTATTTGTCATCTATATAAATGATCTTGGGGAGGCAGTTAATAATAAAGTGTCAATTTTTGCGGATGATACCAAATTAGCAGCTGTAGTTAAAGATATTGATGATAATTTTAAAGTGCAGGGGGATTTAAATAAATTGTTTTCCTGGGCACATAAGTGGCAAATGACTTTCAACCTTGATAAGTGCAAAGTTATTAACATGGGAAAGCTAATAGAGAATTTAACTATGAAATGGATGGGCATTGGCTGAGCTCAGTAGAGGATGAGAAAGATCTAGGAGTAGTAATAGATAAGTCATTAAGGTTTTCTAAGCAGTGTATTGAATCAAGAAATAGGGCAAATTGAGTGCTAGGTTTCATTAAGAGAAATGTCAGTTACAAAAGTAAGGAGGTTATTCTTAAACTCTATAACTCTTATGTTAGGCTACATCTAGAGTACTGTATACAGGCATGGTCCCCACATTTTAGACACGATATTAACCTTCTTGAGTCATTGCAACGGAGGGCAACAAAGATTATTTCTTCCCTGAGGCACCTTGAATATATAGATAGAATGAGGATATTAAATATGTTCTCGTTCAAAAGGAGGTGTGTGAGAGGGGATATGATTGAGATGCTTAAAATTTTTTCTGGGATATATAAATTGGATGTTAGCAAGTTTTTTGAGTTAGATGATGGAAATCTGACTAGAGGTCACCACTTGAAAATTAAAAAGCAAGGGTGTAGGTTGGATTTAAGAAAATATTTTTTCACCAATAGAGTGGTAGACTTCTGGAACAAATTTTTGCGGAGGGTAGTAGGTAGTCCAAATTTAAATGTATTTAAGAGTAGGTTGGATGAGTTTATGGGGAGGGAAGGTTGTGATGGTTCCTAAGTTTTGTATATATTAATATTGTTTGTATATATCTATAGCTGCATGATTTAGTTCTTGACAAGCCTTGATTGGTGATACCCTTGTTTCTGGATGCAATCCTCTGGATGTAGTTTTCCTGGGAGTTTGGGTGCCTTAAAAAAAGGTGCTGTTTAACACTGATGACCTCTTGGGCCCTTGTGGCTTTTGTCATCTGTTATATTATATTGTGGGGGACTGATTTTGTCTTCCCCTGGCGATGGTGCTCTTTGTGGGTGGGTTTTGATGCGTGCGGATGACCTTTGATAGGCCCTTGTGGCTTTTGTCATCCGTGAAATTATGTTATGTTAAAGAGAATTTAATTGGAAAATTAAATATTGGGGTTGATAATAGGTAATTATTAAGATTAGTGGCGCATTATTTTTCTTAGCAATTTTCGCATTTTTTGGTCACAGTATATTGTATTAAGTATCATTTTGAACAGAATTTTCAAATGTAGGTTTAACAACATAACATAATTTTACCGATTACAAAAACCCTAGGGCTATGAGGTTTTGCCCTTCAAAGCTTATGGTTCTGCCTTTTCTGGACCTCCTTAGCTGCGAACATAACCTTTTCCTCATTAACTTCAATCCTGAATACATTAGTAACCTACCTTTTTAAATAACAAATGCAAAGCATCCATATAGTAAGATTTATGACAGTCAGCTAAGCTGCCCCAGTTCACCCTTGGCTTCGGCCTCAAGAGTCTTACCTTGTAGGGCCTCCGGATCCAGAGTCCAACCACTAACTAGGTTGTAGAAGAGGGGACCTCAAAGAATTAGTTAGGAGTTACTGGGAAGAATGCAATTTACATTTAATGGTCTCTAGTCTCCATATTCATATAGATTTTCTAGAATGACAGGATGAAGCCGATGTTTGAATGCTTGTAGAGTTGGTGCTTCAACAACATGTGAGGGGAGAGAGTTCCAGAATGGGGCGATGCAATGTGAGAAGAATCTTCGGTGAGCTTCCATGCAAGCATGTTGAATTTGCACCTTATAGCGGTGGCCTTTGGTGTTGCGGTTGTGTGGAATTAGCCCTGAAGCCTTCAAAAATAATCTGGATAAGTGGCTTCAAGGACTAGAAGACAATCCACCAACACCAGGATACCCCAGCCGTCACCACAACACCTTGCCAGAAGTAATTCAAACTCTGGAAAGGGAGGAGAATGTGGGATCAAGCGGGTTAGGCGGAAGCTGACTTCAGCCTTGCCATTAACAGGCAGAATTCACCGAAAGTATACCGAAAGTAAGTAAGAAGTCTTTAGAATGGATTACACATAGGCCATGGAAGATCTGATGGCAGTATATTAGGTTGTCTTAAAAGCTGACCCTTGGTGGAGAACAGGTCTAGATTGTGGAGTCTGTCAGTATTGGAGGAGTCTTCTTGTCCAAGGATTTGCTTAGTCCATCTATGTGCCTCACAAAAAAGCCTGGAAATTGATGATAATGCTGATAGTTTTGGTAATTGTGAAGATTCACTGCTCCTGATTTCCTGCGCGATATTTGGGCTATTTTGCTATAGTTTTTAGATTTTTTCAGCTATCCCACTGGCCAATCAGCGCCCTGTATTATACATTGTCATTGACCAATCAGAACCATTTATTTTCCCAACTTTCTTTTATATTTCTAAAGATGGGTAAAAAGTAGTTTTTTTTTGGTATTTCTATCTTTTTTTCATAAGTGTATTATCGATCTCGCTTAAATAATATATGTCTGCCGCTATTTTGTCTTATGACATAATTTTCTTTATTTTTTTTATTAAATAAAATCACTTTTCCTCTTGCCAAGGAATTATGTTCTCTGAATCAAAGTATGAAAAGCATTAACCATTTATTTCTCACAGCTTCCCTTTGTGTTTATAAAAACTGGTAAAAAGTAGGATATTTTTTTAATTTTCTATTTTTTTCTTAAGTTTATTATTGATCTCGCCTAAATAATATTTGCCTGCCACTATTTTGTCTTTTGACATAGTTTTCTTCTTTTTTTTTATTAAATAAAATAACTTTCCTCTTGCCAAGGAATTGTGTTCTCTGAATCAAAGTATGAAAAGCGTTACCTGTATATATATCTGGTGCTGGAGCTGGAGCCAGATAATTTCACCTTCAGTAGAGGTCATTCGATACCTTTACAGGTAATAAGACCTAATCAGTTCTTAACAGTCTATAGGTGCTTGTGGACAGTGAGATTTCACAAATTAGTATGAAAAGTTATACTGGTACAACTCTGGCCTGTTCTCCCACTCCTTGGCAAGTCTTATCTTGAATGTCTCCAGTGAGGTAGCATTAATGGTGTGTTGCGTTAACTTGTTTCAAACTTCCAAGACTCGAGCAGGAAGACAGCCTTTTCTTGGTCTGGGTTTGTGTTGAATTTGGATTTTCAAGTTGTGTCCCCTGGTGGTGTTACTTCTTTACTGTAGTTGATGTTATTAATATTCTTGAAGATCTTGAAAGTTTGGATAACATCTACTTGTAGTCTGCGGAATTGTAGGGTCAGAAGTTGAAGGCTTGCTAGTCGATCAGAGTAAGAGAGATTGGGACAGTCCCTGCACCAGTCGTGTTGCTCTGCGCTGGACCCACTCCAAGTTGTCCATGTCCCTTTTGAATGATAGGCTCCATATCACAGAAGCCTATTCCAGGTAAGGTCTGATTAAGCTGTTGTATAGGTTGAAGCTGGAGCATGAGCCAGTCAAAATGTACTAGTTCCAGCTCCATACACTAAGCTGACTTCAGCCTTGCCATTAACAGGCAGAATTCACCGAAAGTATACCGAAAGTAAGTAAGAAGTCTTTAGAATGGATTACACATAGGCCATGGAAGATCTGATGGCAGTATATTAGGTTGTCTTAAAAGCTGACCCTTGGTGGAGAACAGGTCTAGATTGTGGAGTCTGTCAGTATTGGAGGAGTCTTCTTGTCCAAGGATTTGCTTAGTCCATCTATGTGCCTCACAAAAAAGCCTGGAAATTGATGATAATGCTGATAGTTTTGGTAATTGTGAAGATTCACTGCTCCTGATTTCCTGCGCGATATTTGGGCTATTTTGCTATAGTTTTTAGATTTTTTCAGCTATCCCACTGGCCAATCAGCGCCCTGTATTATACATTGTCATTGACCAATCAGAACCATTTATTTTCCCAACTTTCTTTTATATTTCTAAAGATGGGTAAAAAGTAGTTTTTTTTTGGTATTTCTATCTTTTTTTCATAAGTGTATTATCGATCTCGCTTAAATAATATATGTCTGCCGCTATTTTGTCTTATGACATAATTATCTTTATTTTTTTTATTAAATAAAATCACTTTTCCTCTTGCCAAGGAATTATGTTCTCTGAATCAAAGTATGAAAAGCATTAACCATTTATTTCTCACAGCTTCCCTTTGTGTTTATAAAAACTGGTAAAAAGTAGGATATTTTTTTAATTTTCTATTTTTTTCTTAAGTTTATTATTGATCTCGCCTAAATAATATTTGCCTGCCACTATTTTGTCTTTTGACATAGTTTTCTTCTTTTTTTTTATTAAATAAAATAACTTTCCTCTTGCCAAGGAATTGTGTTCTCTGAATCAAAGTATGAAAAGCGTTACCTGTATATATATCTGGTGCTGGAGCTGGAGCCAGATAATTTCACCTTCAGTAGAGGTCATTCGATACCTTTACAGGTAATAAGACCTAATCAGTTCTTAACAGTCTATAGGTGCTTGTGGACAGTGAGATTTCACAAATTAGTATGAAAAGTTATACTGGTACAACTCTGGCCTGTTCTCCCACTCCTTGGCAAGTCTCATCTTGAATGTCTCCAGTGAGGTAGCATTAATGGTGTGTTGCGTTAACTTGTTTCAAACTTCCAAGACTCGAGCAGGAAGACAGCCTTTTCTTGGTCTGGGTTTGTGTTGAATTTGGATTTTCAAGTTGTGTCCCCTGGTGGTGTTACTTCTTTACTGTAGTTGATGTTATTAATATTCTTGAAGATCTTGAAAGTTTGGATAACATCTACTTGTAGTCTGCGGAATTGTAGGGTCAGAAGTTGAAGGCTTGCTAGTCGATCAGAGTAAGAGAGATTGGGACAGTCCCTGCACCAGTCGTGTTGCTCTGCGCTGGACCCACTCCAAGTTGTCCATGTCCCTTTTGAATGATAGGCTCCATATCACAGAAGCCTATTCCAGGTAAGGTCTGATTAAGCTGTTGTATAGGTTGAAGCTGGAGCATGAGCCAGTCAAAATGTACTAGTTCCAGCTCCATACACTAAGAATCCAGCATAAATTTTCCTCTTTCTTATCAATAATAAAAGTGTATCACTTTGAAAAATCATTTTCATTATATCGTAATCTATTAAATTTAAACCATATTATTTTTCTAAATATATTAACTAGTTATTATATTTTTTTCTTTCACATAATAATATAGAATTAATGTTTTAATTTGTAACTTACAAAACTTGTTTTTTATTAGCTTGTATAATTTTTCTTAAATCCCATTATAATCAGGGTTGGCAAAAAACATAAAATTTTGAAAAGCCCAATAAAACCCGGGTTTTATTCTGCGTTTTTTCAAATCTCGGATATTTTCAAAAAACAAATGCTACAAGCATTAGAAGAATAACATAGAAAAAGAATAGCTATCTCTATTTTTATATAATATTAATAATTACTTAGTTTAATAATTTTATTATAGTAAGAACAGATCACTGATCGAGATTTGTGGGGTACCCATGATAACCATAACCTGTAGGAGAGATGAATTATTATGAGTCAGTATCAGAGAAATAACCTTAATTTGATACATATTTGTTGAAATTATAGACATAAAATGCATTTTTAATAAGTAGCATTTATTTCTTGAAAAAAAAAAGAGTATAATTTTGAAACCCCTCCCAAAACCAGGGTTTTATTCTGTTTTTTCAAATCTTAAGTTTTATCAAAAAACAAATGCTACAATCATTTGTAGAATAGCATAGAAAAAGAATAGCTATCTCTATTTTTATAATAATAATTAATTAGTTTAATAATTATATTAAGGTAAGAATAGACCACTGATCGAGAATTGGGGGACCATGTTAGCCATAACCTGTAGAAGGAAAGATGAATTATTTTGAGTCAGTATCAGAGAAATAACCTTAATTTGATACATATTGGTTGAAATTATAAACATAAATATGCATTTTGAATAAAATAATGATATGTAGCATTTATTTCTTGAAAAAAAAAGTAATTGTGAAAAAAAACAACAAACAAACCCGGGTTTTTAAAATTTTACTTGAAAAAGCCCCCCAAAACTTACCAGCCCCGTCAGAGCTGGTTAAGCAGCATCCAACGGTCTTCTTGTTAATGGAGCAGGCAGGCAGCCTTCTCAGACTTATTTGTAGCTCCGGACATTCTTCCAATAATTTGCCAATTTTTGATTTGAATGAATTTATTGACCTTGCATAGACCGTTTGATTATCTAAATTGTTCCATTCATCAATAACTCTTTGACTAAAGGGCAACTTTCTGATATTCAATCTTGATCTATCCTTAAAGATTTTCAGGCCATGATCTCTAGTTCTTCTATCATCACTTATTGTAAAAAAACCCCCCTTCCTTTCTTAATCCTTCATAACCATGCATTATCTTAAAAATCTCTGTTAAATCACTTCTATATCGTCTCATTTCTAATGTCATAAGATTACAACTTCTTAATCTATTTTCATATGATTCATTTCTTAAATCAATAATCATTTTAGTAGTTCTTCTTTGCACTTTTTCTATATTATCTATGTCTTGTTGATTAGTAGGCCTCCACGCCTGTGAACAATATTCCAAAATAGGTCTGACTAAGCTTTTGTAAAGATTTATAATATTAAATTTTGACTTGTCAATTGTTCGTTTTATTGTCCCCAGAACATAATTTGCTTTATAAACAATTTTGGCTATGTGCTCACTTGGTTTTAAAGTATTATGTACTATTACACCTAAATCCTTTTCTGTAACAGCATTTTCAATATCTTCTTGTGCTAGGCTATATACAGCATTTACATTATTAAATCCTACATTTATAGTTTTACACTTTCTAACATTGAAAATCATCTGCCAATCCTCTGACCATTTATGAAGTTTTTTGTCTTCTTGAAGCACTCTAATTTCCTTATCATTTGAGCTAGTCTCGAAGATCTTTATATCATCAGCAAATTTTAGAATATTTGATTTAATATTTTCCTCAATATCATTAATAAATACTAGGAATAATATCGGCCCCAATACTGAACCTTGCGGCACACCACTACTTATATTACTCCAAGTCGATTTTTGCCCTTGTATTACAACTCTTTGCCTTCTGGAAGTTAGCCATTCACCTATCCATCTCATGCTTCCTTCTCCAAAACCATGACGCCTCAATTTGAGTAATAATCTCTGATGAGGCACCATATCAAATGCTTTCTCAAAATCCAGGTATATGATATCTACTGGGTACCCTTCATCAACATATTTAGTTATCTTTTCAAAAAAGTAAGTAGATTTGTCAGACAAGACTTTTTAGGTAAAAAACCATGTTGACTATCTTTAATTATATTCCTTTCTAATAGGTGTTTTAACATATCTTTTCTAAGTAATTTTTCAAAAACTTTGCTGACTTGGGATGTTAAACTGACTGGTCTATAGGACGATACTGAATTTTTTGGTGCTCTTGACCCTTTATAGATTGGAGTAATGTTCGCTTCCTTCCAGTGACTTGGTATTTGTCCATGCACATAACTGTGATTAAACATAATTTCCAATGGCTTTGATATCAAATGTCTAAGGTTTCTAAGGACTA
Source organism: Ceratothoa steindachneri (assembly GCA_963969495.1). NCBI lineage: Eukaryota > Metazoa > Arthropoda > Malacostraca > Isopoda > Cymothoidae > Ceratothoa > Ceratothoa steindachneri. The sequence goes on from OZ018330.1 coordinate 69,257,925, forward strand.
TATTAAAAATTTGTTCATTTCCAGGTGCTTTTTCTGGATCTAGGTCTGCTAAAATTTTATGTATAGCAGTCTCGGATAAATCAACATCATTCAACATATCATTTCCATCATACATTTTTTTGGGTTGTGGTATATTTTCTAGCCTTTCACTTGTAAAAAAGATGTAAAATATTCATTAAATTTATTTGCCATTTGGAGATACTCTGTTACAGTTTCACCATTTTCATTTTCTAAAGGTCCAACCTCCTCCTTACATATTTATAGTAGATTTTGGGGTCTCTCTTAATCTGCCTTGAAATTTTCCGTTCAAACTTTCTCTTGGCTTTTCTTATTTCTTTTCGTAATTCTTTCATTGCATTTTTATATCTTTCATTGTGCTGAAAGTCTGGATTTTCTCTATATCTTTTCCACCATCTAGTTTTGTTTTTTCTTTTTCTTGCTATTTGTATATTCCACCAAGGTGGCTTAGGTTTCGCTTTGCTTCTTATCTTTACTGGAACACATAAATTTATTTTTCTGTCATGTTCTTTTTTAAATAAATCCCATATTTCATATACATTTTTATCTTTAAAAATTTTGATCCGAGCCAACTCTTCTAAATTCTTCTTCTAATTTTTTGAAGTCAGTATTCCTATAATCAAGATATTTTTCTTTCCAATTCAAATCCAACGTTGGCAAAGATATACTAAATAGCACAATATTTTGATCACTACTACTAAAATATGATTTTACTTTAACATTGTCCACTAGATTATCATTTGAGGTTAATACTAAATCTAAAATACCGTCCTCTTGTGTTGGTTCTCCTACATGCTGCGTGAGAAAATTATCCATAGTTAAATCAAGAAAGTCCCGGGCTTCTCCCTCTTCATGCAAAGAGTCCCAATCTATCATCCTATAATTAAAATCACCTGCGATAACAATATTTTCTTCTCTTTGGCAAACTGTTCCAAGAATTTGAAATAAACTATCTTTTTCTACTTGTGATGCTGATGTACTTAAATAACATCCTCCAATAACAATATTGCTGTTGTTTACATTACTTTTTATCTTACATCATGCTGACTCCGAGTTTTCATTGTTCGTCAAGTCCTCTATTAATGTTGCTTTGAGTTCTGATTTAACATACATCAAAACTCCTCCTCCTCTGTTACCTGTCTGTCTATCTTTTCTAAATGTGTCATAATTTCTCAGTTTTATTACTACTTCCCCAATTTTACTTGATGCCCATGATTCAGTAATTATTATTATATGTTTTTTTTTCATAAACATATGCATGTAAGTCAGGTACTTTATTGACTATACTTCTTGCATTAATCAAAACTGCTTTCAATTTTTTGTTTATCCTAGGACTATTTTCCTTAAAACTAAGTTTATTTACAATAACATCTTGCTGGCTTACTGATGCTCTCTTTGGTTCGGCACCTTTTGAACTACTTTTCCTCGACTTATTATCCAGTTTTTTTTATTTTGAGAACCTTGTCTCTTCTCTTTTAGCTGCTTTCTTAATTTAAAATCTTCTTCCTGCTGCTCCTTGGTTCTATCCGAGTCAACATAAATACCTTTCCATTCTGGTATATTATCAAGTATTTTTGTTTTATTCAAAATTTTGTATTTCTGGTCCCTATCCATCACTTTTACAAACATCATTTTTGGCTTATTTCTATAATTTTCCTTTGGAAACCTTTTTGCCTCAACTACATCAATATTTCCGACTTGTAAAATATCCCAGTTTATTCAATATATCTCTGTCATCATTCGCATTCTGCAAATTCTTTATATTAATTTCCTTGATGTCCATCTCACTAATTTGTTTCATATTCTTTATTATCAAGCAATTCTCTTTTTCTTGTCTTTGTCTATTTTCGATAAACTCTTCTCTAGCTATTTTCTTTATTTTTCCTCTGAATTCTTCATTTTTTACCTGAATCACATCTTCAACCTTATTATCAATTTCATCTACCTTTTTTTCTATTTTATCATTTTTTGTTTTAAGTTCAGTTACCAACTTTAAGACATCTACAGCCTTTGAGTCACAGTTTGAGCAAAACCAGTGAGTTTTGCCTTTCACAATTGTTTTCAAAGCATTGTACACATCATCCTCAATTTTCTCACAAAGTGTATGGAACCAAAGTCCACAATATTCACAAAGTAAAGCAGCTTCTGACTGTTTCACATTAATTTTACATTTTCCACATAAATCTGAAAAAAACTGGGAATAAAACCCACATTTTTTAGGGCTAGGTTTTTTTTATTTGCCCACCCTGATTAAAATGGCTACTGCATCTCAAACAAAAGCAAGATCTGCTGTGTTTGTGTATTTTATTGTCTCAAATGATGGCAAACATTTTATTTGCCATTGCAAGAAAGATGACGATACTAATGTTGATGAACAATTTTGTGAAACCAAAATTAGTTCCTTGATCACTATAAGCGACACTACCAGCTCTGGTTCAAAAAGACTATGACTGGAAAGACATCAAATTTGAAAAGGCATCTAGAGAGATTTCATCCAAAGATATATGAAATCGTCAACAAGAAAGACACTCAAGTGACTACTTCAACTGGAAATATGAAACATACTGTTGGACAAATGTGACCAATAACAAGTTTTTTTTGTAACAAACAAAGTTACTGTCACAATGACCTCTGATAAATTTAATTAGCATATTATAGAAATGGTGCTAAAAAAAACAGTATACCTCTAATTTTTTCCTCAAAACCAGCATTCTTAGGCATGATTGGAGAAATGGCTAAAAAACTTGGAGTGTCTAGGTAAAGATAACATTAGGAAGATCATACTTAAAGAAGCTACACAACAAAAAGAAGAACTTGAAAAACTCTTAGGCGGCGCTGTATCTTCGTCAAACTGGATGAATGGACTTGATACAGTTAATTATTTTGCGATTAGTGTCAGATTTATTAATGATTCTAATAAAGTGGTGACTCAAATACTGGCAGTTAAAGATACACATGCAAACCACACAAGTGAATATCTTTCAAAATTGGTGAAAATATTTTTACAGGATTTTGAAATTAAGAAAGAACAAGTTCTATGTATTATCACAGACAATGATTCAAATATGTAAAGTACAATTGAAAAAAATAATTCAGCAACAGTGAATGAAATGTCAAATGATGAAGACATCTCTGAAAATGATGATTTAATAACACCTGAAAACAAATTTTTAGATCTTTTGATTGAAGAAGTTTATAAATTATCTTTCATCCAACATCAGAGTTGTGTTGTGCATACACTACATTTAGCAATAAGAGATGGTTTAAAAGGATACCCTGTAGCAACTATGATTAGCAGAATCAGGCAGGTACCCACTGCAGCTAGAACACCAAAAAATTTACTCTATTTTGAAAAGACATTCAGGTTTGGGAGCCATTTTAGATCAAGAAACACAGTGGGGGAGTACCTATATGATGATCAAAGTTTGTTAGAGCTGAAACCATATCTTGAAGCCCTAGCTAATAAAGATGTCTCACTCACTGAATATGAATGGATGCAATTTGTCAGAATTAGAAGTTTTGCTTCACTTTCCTTTTTCCACCACAAAAAACTTTCAAGCTGAAGATTTAACCCCTGGAGAATTCTTGCTGGCCTGGAAGGAATTATTATAATGCCTTGGTCAAATTGGTGGACTGCTTGCAGATAAGAATTGTATCTTCAATGAAGAGAAGGGAGGAACTACTTTTACAAAATAAAATCCGATTAGCTGCTGTTTATATAGACCCAATGAATAGAGTCCTATTGAATGATGATCAGAAGGATAAAGGAAAAACAGTACTTTATGAAATAGCAATTCACATGAGAGGACTGAGATCAGAAAATTGAGAAGACCAAGAAGAAGAAAATCCAATTAGAAACGGCCAATCAGAGTCTTCACATGATAATGAAGATTTTTCAAATTATTTAGACAGAATTGAAAAGGCAAATATAAAGCAGCACATTACTGAAGATAGAGATAAACCTCTTAATATAGAAGAAACTAGATTTAAAGAAGATTTTTTGATAGGGTTAAAGGAAGTGGAAAAATAGAACCTCTCATCAAAACTGACTATAGAAGAAGTCCTACCCCTGTATCCAGAGATTATAAGAAATGTAGCTAGGACTAACAGTAATGAGTCCCACCCAAGTCAGTGTACAAAGACTATTTTCTGCATCAATGAAAGAAGACTTGGCAGAAGCAGTTTTATTTTTGAGAACAATAATGAATTAAAAATTAAGAATATAAGAAGCTAATTTAAAATTAACAATCAAATATGTCTATTATTTAAACTAAAAAATATTAATTTTTATTGGAGTAAAAGTTAAGACAAGAATAAAAATTAAATTTTTTGTTAAAGTTAATATTAAATAAAGATTTTAAACTCATCCGAGTAAGTATAAAACATTTTTATACATTTCTTACAATTTTCACTTAAACATTGGACTTATAGTTAACAAAGGATAGTTGTTGTAAATAAAAATATATGTTGTAAACTTTATATTATTATCAATAATTAGCTATTATTGATAATATTCTAATCTATAATAGCAGATTAGCATATCTGAGGTATAGCTATCAGAATTTAGATTAATAGCCATCTATTATGGCCTATGAATAGCACTGAGCAAAGTATAATTTCAGTAAGCAAATCAATCATTAATATATGGTGAGATAAAATAAAGCTGGAGGTGGAGCCAGAAATTTCAAAACGTTGGAGCTGGAGCCAGTAAATTTCAAACTGTTGGAGCAGGAGCTTAAGATTTAGGTATCAGCTCCACAGCCCTGATATATACACGCATGCATGAGTTTGGCATTAGTTGTTTCCAAATAGAAAGTGTGTGCGTTGTCTGCTCATTATCTTTGGTTTTAACTGACCACAATAAAACAAACAAATTTTTAACTAACCATCAGTTAAAATAAGATAGGGTATAACTGAACTTACAGTTAATAAGGATGTTTTTTCTGTTGCTGTAAATATTTTGTTGCGTTGGAGGCATGCACAAACGGTGCAAATTCAAATGTCCTGCTCGACTTTTGCATTTGAATCTCATGTTTGGCTTTTTGAATTTGGAATATTACAAGTTTTTTAAAAAGTTGCAGGGGGTTAGTGCAACCCCCACAATTAAGGGGATATGGGTAGCAAAGCCCCCCATTTTGAAACTGAGTGAGACAAAAAAAAAGTAGCTAAAAAAATCATGCAGGAAATCATGGGCCATAAATCTCTACAATTACCATATTTTTTGTCACATGCTATTTCAAACTCCTTTTCTATCCTAACTCAACTTGACCAAACCATTTCAGACCAATTTGATCTGAGCCTTATGTTACCCTCTCCCCCTAAAGCCTCTCGCTCACTTGTAGATAAAAAGTCTAAAGCAAATATCCTAATCAGCTCTCAGCCTTCAAAAGATAGGCCTAATATTTCCCTTAACAAAGAAGATATACAATCATATATATCTTGTATTTTTCTCTCTGCTTCAGACTCGGGAATTCATTTGTCAAAATGCATACATGCAATTCTTTCAGCTAAAATAATCCACAACATTTGTAGCAAAGTAAAAAAAATATCGCTCACTGTCCATCAAGTTAACCTTTGATTGAAACTTCAAATCATTCACAGCTTAGAGCCCTTCTAAAACTTAAAACCTTCCTTGATGGTAAAGGAAATTCCATTCCAATTAACAGTGCCCTTGCTCTTAACTTGGACAAATTACAAGGATCAATTTATGCTCCAGAACTCCTTACGTGTAGTAATGAGGAAATAGGTAGTTGGAGCACTGGTTAATCAAAGTGTCTTGGCATGCAGAAGAATAACAAAAGGTAAAGAAAAAATTCAAATTAGTATTTTAATATTAACTTTTGGAGGCAAGAATCTTCCCCAAAAGATTCTCCTTGACTTACCTGGATGGGTTCCACCAGTAGGGAACTCCATAAGTCCAACATGCTCACAGAATGAAGGTTAAAATTTGCTTATTGTACTAAAACTTATGAGCATCTGCTGGAAGGTGTGTTGATACCACTAAGTAATGACTAGATTATAGTATTATAATTAGGATAGTTAATTATGAATGTTATATGTGAATATATTGTTATTACTATGTAGCGGGTTAATATTCGTATATATTTTGACTGAGGTGCTCCGCTAGTTTACTCTTAAATATAGTTAATGATGGTGACAGGATAACTGCATCTGGCAGGCTATTCTATGAGGCAATCACTCTTACTGAGAAATATTGCCTGTATAATTCTGTGTTGCTGTGGGGCAGGGATATTCTCTGCGAATTACTGTGGGTCCTAGAGGATGTCTAGAGGGAAATCAACTGAGAGGGTTTCACAGGGTTAAGTCATTGAAAATCTTCCAGACTTTGATTGTCAGCTCTGAACAGCCTGCCAGGCACAGATAAGATACCCAAGGCATCGAGACAGGAGGCATAGTAAAGACGCGAAAGTCCAACAATTTCCTTAGTCCATTGTCATTGCACTCTCTCAAGCATGTCAGCGGCACCCACATATGCCAAACAACAGCTAAATTCTAGTACAGGATGGATATGGGAGGTGAGAAGAGATTTTATAAACTCAGGCTCACGGTTAACTCTGCTCTTAAGTAAATTTGACACGATGCCTGTAGCTTTATTTGCAAGAGAGCATATGTGGAGATGAAATTTTATCGAAGTATCCACTTGAACCCCTAAATTTTATGCTGATTGTACATACAAACTGTAAAGGATTACCTCTAATGCAGTAGTCAGACTATGGGCCAAGATTAGGAGCAGATCCCTGGCAGAACCTAAGAACAAGTCTTGTCTGAGTTGTTCCTGAGACCCTATGACTCCGCACGTGACACCATGAGTCTACATCTCTGCATGGAGGTAATATCTAACATTGTAAGAGAAAGTATAAGTATATTAATATTTTGGTATATTTTCAGATCATCAGTCAAAGTTTTGTATTAACAGGTCAAACCATGAGCCACAAAGTTAATATAAATTAGAAATAAGGTTGGTCCAAGGACAGACCCCTGAGGAACTCCACTGAGTAGAATCACTCTCAGAACCCCTGACCACAACCCTCATTACTCTACCACTCAGAAATCGATATATTCAAGAGAGTAAGGGATCCCCTATACCAAGTTGGGAGAGCTTGCTGATCATGAGGGCATGATTGACAAGGTTGAATGCCTTACTAAAGTCAAACAATATGAGGTTGACCATGTGCCCTTGATCAAGCCAGCAGGTGACATCATCGTATGTTGTAAGGAGCTGATCATCAACCGAGTGGGCCATGCAGAAGCCAAACTGGTTAGAATCTAATAGGTTGTTATCCATGAGGAAAGATGTCAAATTGTGACTTATGCGTCTGTAATTTAGGGGGGGAAAGTACGCACACCTTTCTTAAAGATGGGGACTACTAGGGAAAACTTCGAGTGATGGGAGTTCTCCAGTTTGGACAGATTTGTGGAAGAGCCAGAGAAGTGTGTATGAAAGGGATGAGGAGCAGTGTTTGGGCAGGGGTGGATTCCATCAGGACCCATACATCAGTCCAACATACATCGATCCAACACGCTTCCTACACTAATCTGGACGTGAGAAATTGAAGGAGAATGAAACGGATTGTATGTAGAGTCCTTTACTAACAAAAAAATACAATAATATTTACAAAAATATGGGTAAATATGCACACAATGAGCCTATTTATATATAAATAAGACAATCCTATCTTGGAACCCTATCAATCAGAAATATATATATTAATACTAAAGAGACAGCAAATACAAAAAGAAGGGACAACAAAAAGAGGAGTTATCTTACGTGGTACCACAGTTTATGATTTGCTGGCCCCCCGGGGGAAAATCTTGCCGGCAGTCACTCTTGTGACAAAAATTGGGTGCGCGCGTCTTATGGGGCCTGGCGCCTCCGAGCTCAATTTTCGCCAAGATCCAATAACTTTTTTAGGCTATTAAAGCCCTCAGCAATCAACTACTATTAGAAGACTTCTTAAATTTTATTTAAATTTCTTCAAAATGTTTTTATTCCAGTCGCTCTTACAAAATGCAGGCAATGTTTATTTATTCCTTTACTTGAGTGCTGTCTCAGAAAAATCTTTAACATTTAGTAGCTAATTTAAAGAAAAAACATGATGTTAAATAACCTTTTTCATACAACATGAAATCAAATACATATGTACAAAAGAAAATATAATAAAAAAACCCATTCCCACTCACACACACATTCTTACAGAGGGAGGGAAAAGGGGTGGGAGAATGGCCCTTCATACACACTCACATTCACTCCACCACAGCGTTATTCTGTAAAACTCTATATACCCCCTCTTTTACAATGCTATGAATGTAAAAAAATTGGCCATGTTTCAAAGACTTGCCATGGTAATGAAACCTGCTTGAATTGTGGAGGTCAACATATATCTAATAATTGCCCTGCTAGAACAGATAATTGCCCTAACTGCAATATGAATCATAAAGCCAATAACATATAATGTCCCATCTATATCCAAGAAAAAGAGATCACATATCTAAAACATCCGCAAGGAATATCACATTGAAAAGGAAGGGAAATGTACACACAAAACCACTGCTCTTTAAATTTTAAAAAATACTTATGCCAACATTACTGCCCCATCTCCAAATTTCTCTCTTCCTATATCTGAATTACCAGTTTTAATATCTAAATTCTTAATGAGTGAAATTCAAAGAATAAATAAAAGATTAGATAACCCCAACCCAACCAATGTCCCTACAGAAAAACACTCCACCACCACACCTCATACTAGGTTTACAACCAAAAATAAATAACCATCAAAGGGTTTAGACAGTTTTTTTGGAATTTGTCACAGAAATGCAAATAATCATTGGCTCTAACCAAATATCACAACAATTAGCTAGCAAAATTGCCAATATACCAATACAAACAAATTAGTTAATAAGAGAACCACTGGTAAGGAAGGACTTTCAATCTTCTTAATAAACCCTAATGTCGATCTTACAATGGAATATAATAGGTCTTTTTTCTTGGTTTACTTCAGTTCAACATATTTTTTCTCAAAAATCAATCCTCCTAGATGCTTTCTAAGAAACTTTTCTCAATAACAACTTTAATTATAAGCTTCATAATTACATGATTTACCATAAAGACAGAGACAACCATGGTGGAGGGATGGCTATCCTAGTCCATAGGAGTGTCCCTTCCACTCTTTTAACTTCAAACCAACCTAGAAGTTGTGGAGCCCAAATATTCTATCAAGGAATATACATTAATGTTTGCTCTGTCTATATCCCCAACCCTGCAAACATATTGTAAAGAGATCTAAAAAATATAATTTCACAACTCCAAAGACCCTTCCTCCTTCTGGGTGACTGTAATTCCCTTCACCACCTCTGGGGCTCCCCCAAAATGTGACCCCTTTGGGGTCATTCCCCCCAAATCAGGCAAATTTCAAAAACACTTGCCAGGTGACGATCTTGGATTTTCTTCACTTTTGGATATGTTGATACATGTCATAAAAAGAACTTCACATGCAAAATTATAGCTCTGTACCTCAAACAGTTATGTAGATATGGCCCACCTAATTTTTTTGCTTTTTAAAAACTAAGTCAACATGCAGTTTGAAAGATATAGGTCTGAAAAGTTCAGGGCCATAGATTTTAAAAAAACAGTATCTCTAACCATCAAAGAGTTATAAGCTAGCAAAAACCAAAATATTGAACAAATCGTCACATCTGAATTAACTTCTGATTTAAAATATTCATACTTAGAATCAATACTAAAAGTTATAACTGATAGGGTATGATGATATATGACTTTTTATTATATTTAAAACCATTTCTGGCAGAGAAACATACATAGCAGCTGAGAAATAGTATTTCAAATATAGTCAATTTTCATGATTTTCAGAAAATGACCTTGACCTTTTTGACTTCATGGAAACATGAGGACCCCCTTCAAATTTTTTGTGATTGAAGGGGAAGGTCTATACACTAAGTATACTAAATATATTATTTGTTCCATTATTCCTTCCTTCATTTTTACAATGCTGAATTCAGGACACTATCAGCATTACAGCAGGGTCCCTTTATATCGTGAATTCTTTATAACATAGTTTCTATTTGAAACCTCTGATATTTTTGGCTTCTAATCTATTTTGGGCTGATATTTAGGGATGCTTGTAATGATACTTCAATGTTAGCATTGAAATTCCAATTTGCTTAGCAGGATGAGTTTTGCAGGATGGCTGATGCAAAAACTGAGTCTAGCAAATGCTGTATTGGAAATTATCTGAAGGAGGATTGCCACAGCACTAATTTTTCACGGAAAAAAGGTGTTTTATCTTTGGAAGACTTATCCAATGACTTAAATTGTCAGAAGTAAGAACTGGATATAAATGCAAAGAAGGTGACTCACTTTGTTATCATCATGAGAGTCTTTTTGAGTAGATATCAAAGTTTGCAGATAAGTTGTGCTGACCCATTCCAGAAGCATAAAAAGCAAGTGACTGGTAAGTAGAAATTCATTATTCTTTATGAAAATTTAATTTATGTAAAGTTACATTTTAGAAATAAGTTTAATTTCACATTATAGGGGCCTTGATATGATATGATTTATTTATACACTAAATACGAAACTCATTATATTTATCTAGTGCGGGAAATTCAATAGTTCTTTATGTAAAATTAAATTTATGTAAAGTTACATTTTAGAAATAAGTTTAATTTCACATTATAAGGGCCTTGATATGATATGATATGATTTATTTATATACTAAATCATAGATAACGAATACTTGATTAGTAGCTCAAAATCAGGCGATTCCATAGTTGGGCTAGCCAGGGAAAAACAAATATCATTCTCATTTCTTTATTTTTAAAGATATTCACCCCAAATTTGGCATGAAGCACCCTGGGACCAATGTACTTCGAGCTGTGAAGTCAAATTTCTATTCGATGAACACATTCGGCGTGATGAACGAAAATGTGACTTATTTAATGAAAAAGAAAAAAATAAAAACCTTATATTTATAACCGATGTTGCTTATATTCCATTCAATTTTATTTAATAAGGCTATGTACAATGGGATTCTTAGATACTACAGTGTGTCTAGTAATATCAAATTTCAAAATTCCATAGGATTTCCAGGTACGTAAAAAAAAAAAAAAAAGGCAAAATCTCTAATTAAAACTGTAATGAAAAATGGGTATATTAGATTTAACTACAAACATATTTCAAGGTATATTCTAATAAATAAAATAAAGTAGGTAGCATCAATTAAAAAAAAAAGAAGAAATCCCCCTCCAGGGCCCAAACCTGACTAATCTAGCAAACAATTATATTTCCATTAGGTATCATTTAGCTAGACCCCCTCATTTAATTTCATTTTTTTTAACTTTATAAATCTTTTTCCTAGCCCATGGGTGAGTACTGACTATATTTTTCTGAAATAGGTATAATAAAGTAATAGTAAGAATCTAAGGTGTGAACACCCTGTACTAGTAACCTATTTCATGGTTAACCTGGATTCTAATATCTACCCTACAAAATAAAGATATATAACAAATGTCAGTGGCTACGCACACTTAAATTGACTTAGGACTTTTTCTCACTAGAAAGTTTCTTCTTCTTGTAGTCACTTTTGCTCCTGGTAGCTTTCTTGGGTGCATCCGGATTACCTCTTTTTATGACTCTTCTTTTGACTTTTGCATGGGCATGACTGTTAGCTTTTGACACCATATTTTTGCCCATGACATGGAAGAGGGACCTGGTGATGGCAGGAACAATGGTGTTGACCAGGCTGTAACCCTTTTCACAGTCCAGCAGGGACATGCCTAAGTCATTGCTCATTATTTTCTTGTAGAAACTCACAATCACTTCTTCTGAAGAGTAGGCTACCAGGAACTTGGCCCTCCTTTCGCCTGGTGTTGTAATCGCCTTGAAGACTTCCACGGCCATCATGACCATGTGGATGCACTCGTTTGAGGGGTAGAGGAGACTGCCGCGGTCCTGGAATTCAATCATCTCTGAAAGTCTCTGGTAGCTTGTCGGGGTCGGCCACTTGCACTGAGGGCATAAGGGTGTTGCCTTCTACCAGAGCCTCCTGGCAAGAAACACCTCAGGAGGCTGCGGGCCTTTCTGGCAAAGTAATACACCATTTGTAATCATATGAATAACGGTACAATATTATTAATTAGATTTTATTGCTGTCTTTGACCCCGTGTTGAATAAATTTACCAGGCAATGGCTTCGCTACTAAGATTAAAATTTAAAATCTAAAAAAAAAGCAGCCATGGTTAAATTTTTATAAATTTTCTGAACTTTGCCAATTATAGTAATTTTAAAAAGGAACTCTAAACTAAATTTCCCCCCTTTCAAAATATCACGTTGCTAAAATACAGTTATAGAAGAAGACATATAAATAAATTTTCTGAATTTCACCATTTGGATTTTTAAAAATTCGCAAAATTTTGATACTTATATTTTTTCTGAACTTCACCATTTTGTTTTTGATATTATAACAGAATTATTAGAAATAACTGATAAAAAAAAGAAGTTATTACCAAACTAAGATGAAATTATTATTCGAATACTCAGAAAAATCCCCTTCTTAAATTATAGAGTTAGTGATGATGATAAATGACAATAAAATATAATTTTACTGTAATAACTAGCCAGAGATGATTTGATCATCCCAAGGCATCAGTGAATGGAGGAGCTTGTTAAGCCTAATCGTCCTTGTTTGTTTACAAATGTATACAATACTATGAATAATAGAATCATTCGATAATAGTTAAGTTTATTGTAGCATAAATGCAATATTAATTTAAATTAGTGTATTATTTATGTAATTATTTCTATAACTTTTAAGTTTTTTATAGAAATTAACGCGTGCATTCTGAGGCTTAAGGCTAAGTTTGCAATTTCTAGATCATTATAGCGTCCCTCCCCAAGCAACATATATGTATTATATTCTGGCTTCCCTTATTTAACACACATTATAACTTATTCACTTAAATAGCAGGAGTCCACATCTTCACTACTTACAAGTACTAGAGCTAACAGGCCTACAATGGCAAATAAATACAATTAACTTATGATTTCAAAACTTTCCAAGATGGCAGCAGCGTCTCACCCAAAGTAAATCGTAACAATGACTGGAATCGCCCCCTGGCAGGCATAGCTGCAAACAACCGTGCTGACTTATCGCCCAACTATTGAAGTAACAGAATCCGGAATTTGGTGAAGCTACCAATGAAGTATTCATTATCTATGACTAGATACAAAACTCATTACAGTTTTTGTGAACAGTATTTACAATTATCTAGTGCAGGAAATACCCCTAGCTCGAAAGCTGTACAATGTCAAAAAAAATGAGATGAGTGGATAAGCCTTGTGTGTTATTGAGTAGTAGAAGTTCTATCTATTTACTTTCCCCATCTTTTTCAGGATCATTGCAGGTTGTGAAAAGCCCAAGAGCTGAAAGGTACAACCTTAAACCTGGGCAGAAGGTCTGTCCATTTTGTGATACCTAGATGAAAGCACCTTCAGATTAACTCACGTATGAAGAAACAATACTCAATTAAGACTAACATAAGAATGAGAGACAAGGTAAATTATGGTAATTGGAAAGTATCGGAGGTTCAAGAAGTTGTAGCAAAAAAGGTAGCCACTGTTCTCAACATTACCAAAGAATCGATACAGTCACAGGATACCACCAAAGAAGCCTGTACAAAATGTTCTGACTTAGACAGACTGATTTATTTGATGAAGGAGAAATTGAAAAATTGCAAATCCAAACCGGACAAAATTCAAATATTGACACTTGTTCCAGAAAGCTGGACTATTGAAAAAATATGCAATGAATTTGACATTTCAAAATATGTAATAAACCAAACTAGAAATCTAAAAAAGAAATCTGGAATCCTTGCACGACCTGACGCCTATCTAGGGAGTAAGACACTGTCACAAGATATTATTACTGCTGTTGAATTGTTGTATCAAGATGATGGAGTTTTCCAGAATGTGCCCAGGAAAGAAAGACTGATTTTGGTAAACATCGCAGAATTGTATGCAATTCTCAAGGCGAAGTTCCCCAATTTTAAGATTGGTATATCAAAGTTCTTTGAGCTTCGGCCCAAATGGTGTGTGCATGTGCTGAGTATGAGCTCTCACTCTGCTTGTGTGTGTGAGAATCTATGCCACCCAAACTTTTTGTGACATGTATCAAAATTCCCCAAAATGAAGAAAATCCAAGATAGTCATCGGTTTGGCATTGCTTGATTTCATGCAGAATGACTCTTTGGCTCTCTCATAGTAGATTTCTTAAACAAAGAAAACAAGCATTCAAAATGAGGGTTTCCCCAACATATACCTCAGAATCTAATCATAAATTTTCTCATATTGATTTATTTATATGTTCAAATGATATCTACACTAGGTTTTCATGGAAAACTTTTGCAACCCCAATGGATAGTGATCACTTCCCCATCTCTATCTCATTCTTAGAACCAACCAAGATTAAAGTCTCCTCTCCCAGGTAGATGGATCCTAAAGAAAGCAGATTGGAGTGCTTTCCAAGCTAATATTAATCTTCCCAATTTACATTCTGATCTCTCGACCATATGATCACAAATTTTCACAATGCTGACAAAACCTATATATCCAAAAGAAAGCCTATGCTTCACCTAAAGTATTGTAACTCTTGGTGGTCCTGAGAATGTGAGGAAGTAGTCAAAGCTCGCAAAGCAGCATGGAGAGTTTTTTTCCATAGAAGTCTAGACAACTTCATTACGTACAACCCCGTAAGGGGCGCGGCGATTTGCCATCCTGGCCGCCGTGTTGATGGGATCCAGCACTCCGTCCGGCCCCAGCTTAGCCTCTCTTCCTTCCTTCAGATAGCCTGTATTTATCCCCTACTTTGTTGCTTTTTAAACAACCTCTCCCACAGCTTTCTCTGGTCAGCCTTTAATTTCACAGGGTAGATGCTGACCTTCTCAGCCAACCATCCCGGATCGGGGCTGAGGGGAGAGGGGACAATGTTCCCTAACCCCTGAGTTCCGGTCTGGGGTGGTTGGTTTTTAACAACGTGCATCATCCCCAACCATACCTTTCTCAGATCCCTTTTATACTCTCTTCTTCACAATCTATCTTTTTACGCCGTGTTCAAGGTGGAGTCGCAAGGCCGATGGAGGGGTGGTCCTGAATGGCAGTGCCTGGCTCTGCCAGACACTGCCATTCGCCGTGCGGGCAAATGCGAGAGGTGATGAGCTATTACGTTGCACAGAAAATACAGGGTCACGATGCACAACTTTAAAAAAACCCCTCAACTTCCCCTTGCTCATCAACGGAGCCGCCCTCGGGCAGCTCCCCTGAAAAATGGAGGTCTCCCCCCCCCCCGTGTGCTTGCGCAGGGGTCCCTTGATATTTCTTTAACTGGAGAGGAGGCTTACTCCTCTCCTACGGCTACGGGTGTAGGGGACTCCCCCTCACCCCTTTCTCTGGAGGTGCTTTCAGGCACCTCCCTGCTTCTAGCAGCAGTCCCTCCTTTTCTTTCCACGGGGACTGCCAAGAAAGCCAGCAGGCAGCCCATAGCGAACCGCTCCCCATCAAAGCGGCTCGGTAGGGCAAACCCCCTTAGGGGAGAGAGGGAAGCCAGGCCCCTTCGGTCGCTTCCCTCAAAAGACCTGCTGGCAAGAATATTAAACCTTGCCGGGGTCAAGGCCTGTGCCTCCCCGCACAAGACTGGTGACGCTGCCAAGGGGACCTGCGATGTCATAGGAGGGGATGGCCAACTGGAGGCCCCTCCTGTGATAGACATGGTCCTTGAAAAAATCCAGCCTCAGACGGTAGGGCCTTCCCTGGGGGGGAATCCGGGCTCGGGGCCAAGCCCTAAACCCAAATCCGCCCCTATGCAAGGTCCTCCTCAAATGGCTGAGGGGTCTGAGGCAGTACAAGGAGTGGGGGGATCTCCTCCAACTGGTGCCCCTGCGACCACCAGCACCTTCTCCATTTTAGAGAAGGACCTGGCTGAGGCCGGTCCATCTGGCCTAGGGGCTCCTTCCGGTGAGAAGCAGGTTCATTCCCTGCCCTCCTCTCCTAAAAAGAAGAAGAAAAAGACTAAAAATAATAAAAAGATTCTGCGCTCCTCTCCATCCGCAGGGGCTTGCGGGGACAGATGGGTCTGCTGCCACTTTGGTAGGCGACCAAGCCAAGATCGGCACATTCTTCCCCTCTGCCCCACCTGATCCGGAGCCCCTGACTAATACCCTAAGTGCACAAGGCGGAGCATCGATAACGTCGGGACCCCTCATTCAGAGGTTACCTGTCATTTTCGAGCCCGCTGGCTTCAAACGCTTCCTCGTTATTCGCTCCACTGATGGCACCATGTTGGCCAAGGGCAACATGATCCATCGGAGGAGAGGATTAGCTAGTGCAATTGGTAGAGAGCCGAAGGTGATCCGTTTCTCGGACGGGAGCCTTCTGGCGAATGCGCCGAATCCCGCTGAGGCAGCCAAGATAAGTGCTCTTCGGACACTTGATGGCACCCTGGTGAGTGTGACACCGCGCTCTATCATGAACTTTGTGAAAGGAGTAGTTTATGTGAGGGAATTCGTTGACTCCTCCATTGAGGACATCACCCTTGAGCTGGCCGACAATGTGGCAGTCAAGGTCGAACGTGTGATGAGAAAACAAGGAGGGGCTTCGAGACCCACCCCTACACTCTTCATCACATTCAACAGTGACAAGCTCCTTGAGTCGGTGTGTGCTGGTTGGTACTGCTACCGTGTGAAGGCATTCGTGCCAGCCACTGCCACGGCGGTGCTATTACTGTCCCTGCTATGGCTATTAGCACATTAGAATCGTTCTTGTAGACGTGCAAAGTCGGGGTCACCCGAAGTCTGTGTAAATTGCTCCAAGGCCGCACACGTGTATCAATTGCAGAAGCTGCACCCCGCTTCTTCGAAGCAATGTGGTGCATATCTCCTTGAGAAAGAAATCCTGGCCGTTCAGCCCAGCATCAACTCTCATTGCGTGAGGCTGTTATATGCCTCTTCCAGGGTTCCTAAAGCTGTCCCCGAAAGGAGGACAGCAACAAAGGAGCTTGGGCTCCTTCGCCCACGCCTAGGATTAGGGCGAATGGCGCGGAGACGGTGGTTCTTCGAAAAGAAGGCTCCCCCCACCTCCGAAGCCACAACGCCCGCCTAAGGTTTCGAGGCGGAGGGAGGAAAAGACTCGCATGGCGAGCCCAACCTCCCCTAATAAGTCCTCAAAGTCGACAGCGCCTTCAGCGCTTTGTCCGGCCAACAGCCCCCGGGGTTCTGCCTCAGGGAAGCGTATGGCCATTCCCCTGAGGGTCTTCTGTTCAAGGAGGGCCCCTGCGTCTCCTCCGAGCTAGGCCTGGAGGGCATATTCCTTCCATGGAATTGCTGTGGACCCCGAGCCAACTGGGAGGAGCTGTAGAGGCTCGTCTCATCCTGTTCCCCGTTAGCTATCTTTTTGCAGGAGACCATGCTAGGCGCGTGCCCCCTGCCCATCCTCCCGGGGTATAAGGGTCTTGCGACCCTACCACCGCGGGATGGCCGGGCTGGTGGATGCACGGTTTACACCCGGCATGATGTGTTTGTTCTCTCTTTCACTTTAGGTACCTCCTTTCAGGCAGTGGCTGTGCAACTTCAACACGATAGGAGTTATACTATCATTTCTGCAAACATTCCACCGTCAGCTGACTTCCTCGCGGGGGCCTTCCGCCGCGTCGTGGCCCTTTCTCTTGCTTGGAGATCTGAACGGCAGGCATCCGCTCTCAGGAGATTACTCCATAAATCCCAGGGGCCAAGTCCTTGCTGATCTGATCGAAGAGCTTGAGATGGGTGTCCTAAACGTGGATGAGTTTACGCATCACTGTCCGAGAACCGCTTCATTTTCTTGCCTTGACCTATCTTTGTGCTCTTCGGATGCATAGCCTGATTTTGATTGGGGGGGGGGGGTTGATGACCTCCATGGTAGTGATCACTTTCCCATTCAAATATCATTTTCAGGGCAACTGCCGCCTGAGAGTCAACCTCAGTGGTGCTTGGCGCGGTGGCCTGCATTTCAGGAAATTACTGAATTCTCTATCTCAGTCGAGGAGTTTAGGTCGGTAGTGTAGGCCGTTGAGTTCTTCTCCGGCAACCTCATCGCCGCGGGCCTGACTACTATTCCTAGAACGTCTGGCATTTTTGCACACCCTCCACTCCCATGGTGGTTGGCCGAGTGTGAGACGGCCCTCAAACAGAAGCGTTATGCCTACATGCGCTATAAGCGTTGCCCGAACGATTTCACTGTCGCTGAATTTCGTCGGGCTAGGGCTAGGTTCCGGTATATTTTGAAGCACGCCCGCCGCTCTTCTTGGTGGGCATACGTGTCTTCACTTAATGAGAAGACCCCTTTAGCAGAGGTGTGGAAGCGAGTCAAAAGGATTCGGGGCAAGTTCTCGCAGGACCCCCCCCTCCAGGAGAATGGGACCGCAATCTCGGATCCCGCGTCCGTGGCGGAATCCTTCGCAACCGCTTTCTCCACATTCTTTAGCCTGGTTCTGCACCGCCAGCATTCAATGCACGTCGTGATGTCGCGGAATGCCACCAGCTGGACTTTACCTCCAGAGGCGGAGAACCCTTCAACGACAGGTTTACTGTCAGTGAGTTGTGCTTCGCTCTTGCTTCATGCGCGGACGCCGCCCATGGTCCGGACGATGTCCCGTACGCCATGCTTCGACACCTGGGTGAGCGAGGCATGGCCTTTCTGTTAGATTTGTTCAACAGGATCTGGGTGGAGGGTCTTCTCCCAGATTCCTGGCGAATCGCTACTGTTCTCGCCTTTCGCAAACCGGGGAGAGATCACTCTACTCCGACTGGTTTCCGCCCAATCTCTCTAACCTCTTGCGTGTGCAAGTTGATGGAGAAATTGGTAAATGTTAGATTAGCCTTTTTCCTCGACAGTGGAGGCCATCTGTCTTCTGCACAGTGCGGCTTCAGCAAGTTCCACTCCACATCGGATGCTCTTCTCCGACTGGAAAATGCCGTCTGCGAGGCTTTCCTTCGTAGACAGCACTACGCCACAGTGTTTTTTTTGGATCTGGAGAAGGCCTCTGATACCGCAATGCGATGTGGTATCTTGGAGACTCTCCACATGATGGGGGCGAGGGGACGCCTCCCAATGTTTATATCTGAATTTTTGTGAGATCGTTGATTCTGCGTACAGGTAGGGGGAGCCCTCTCCGGCCCAAAGGAGCAGGAAGAGGGTGTCCCGTAGGGAAGTGTCTTCAGTGTCACACTCTTTGCCCTGAGCATCAACGGAATCACCTCAGTGCTGCCGGAAGAAGTTCTCGCTACGCTCTACGTGGATGACCTTTCGTTCTCATTTGGCGCGGACCAGATGCCAACTCTGGAGCGTTGACTCCAACAGGCATTGAACAGCGTCTCTCTCTATGCCGAAGCGCACAGGTTTTTGTTTTCTTTGGCCAAGACTAAGGCGGTGCAGTTCTGCAATCATCCACAGCTCCACTCTGACCCAGATTTGTTTCTTAATGGGGGTGCGCCTGGATGTATTTGAATCTCACCGTTTCCTTGGTCTTGTATTTGACCGATGCCTCACCTGGGAGGCTCATATTCACAGCCTTAGGGTCTATTGTACCCGCGTTATGGATATTCTCCGTTCCGTGAACTTTCAGCGCTGTTTGGCTACTGCCCTACTTTTTTATCGATCCTTTGTTCGCTCGAAGCTCGACTACGGATTCGAGTTTTATGCATCCGCAGCCGAGCATTTATTGTGGGAGGTGGATTCGATCCACCACACTGGCCTTCGCCTTGCGACTGGTTCCTTCCGCACTTCCCCTATTGAGAGCCTGTTGGTTGATGTTGGGGAGATGCCACTCGCTCTGCGCCGCGTGCAGTGCATCACTCACCTGTATGCGAGAGCCCGTTGCCTCCCTCAGTCGCCAACAGCTCTCACTTCATCCGCAGCTGATCTCGTCGGTGCCTATGCCAGTGAGAGACGCCAGTGATGCCCTAAACTCTACCCTAGTTCCTTTGGGTTTAGGGCCAGGAAACTCCTTCGAGAGCTATATATAGCTCTCGGGCCAGTGGCGCCCCTGGTTCTGCCCAGGACGCCACCCTGCAGGGTACCACATTTGGCTATTTATCGCCATGCCTCTGCTCCTAAAGCTTGTACAACGCCGAGAGTATTGCGTTTGACCTTTTTGGAACACATCTCGTGTCACGCTGGAACCGTGCCAGTTTATACGGATGGCTCCAAGTCTTAAGAAGGGGTCGGCTTCCACGCCCTGTTCCCTATGTTTGAAGTCAGTGGGGCTCTGCGTCTGTCTTCACGGCCGAACTGGTTGCAATACACCACTCGTACGGGAGATTATGCGACGTGCCCAGTCCGGAAACCGGATTGTGATCTATAGCGACTCACAAAGCACCCTGAGTGCTCTCAGGGTATTGGAATCTCCGCATCCCCTGGTTCGCGATATCCGTGATGCCACGGTTTTGGCGAGCCGAGTTGATGTTCAGATTATCTTCTGCTGGGTTCCTGGACATGTAGGAATTGCGGGTAATGAGGGTGCCAAAGAGTCTGTGAGGACTCTGCGACCGGACCAGCGTTTCACTCTTCCTCACACAGACTACATGGCAGGAATACGGGCAGCTCTTCGGACTGCTTGGCAAAGAAGATGGGAGACTGTCGAAGGGAACTTAAAGTTGCGTGCCATTGCGCCGCGACTGTTTCCTTGGACCTATCCCCCAATGCCGCGACGGCTTAAGCTCGCTTTCTGTCTTCCCCGAATCGGGCACACTCGTGTGACGCATCGCTATCTGATGGAGCGCTCGATAGCGCCCTATTGTGACGACTGCTTCGTCCCCCAGACTGTTCGGCACATTCTTGTTGAATGTCCCAGTCTGGGTGATCTTGGTGCACGATACCTCTCCCTGTACCGGGATGGGCAGGGTCGCTACCGCCTGTCTCCTGTACTCTGGACGAGTTCGTGCACATTGACTTCTGGACTTGTTGACTTTTATGGAAAGGCCGTGCTTCTTTCCTTTATTTAAGTAGGTTTTATTTTTATGTTAGTGTTTTCTTTGTAGGTTGCATGCTACAGCGCCGGGGTGAAAGGGACCTCCCCCGGATGCAGGAGATTGCTTTCTAATTGTTACATTTATCCCATTTTTATCATTGTTTTCATATTCTTATTTTAAAGTAGCCTAGTA
Organism: Ceratothoa steindachneri; assembly: GCA_963969495.1. Taxonomy (NCBI): domain Eukaryota; kingdom Metazoa; phylum Arthropoda; class Malacostraca; order Isopoda; family Cymothoidae; genus Ceratothoa; species Ceratothoa steindachneri. Next base: position 69,279,168 of record OZ018330.1, read on the forward strand.
CAAGGGTATCGTGATTCCGGCGACTTATGCCCAAGTGTGCAGTCGGCAGATGGGCTCCTAAAAAAAATAAAAATTATAACACTATGTTTTGCCAAAAGTTCGGCTTCGTGCGTATGGGAGATCATATTACCTTTAAATCGATATCTAAATCTTTTCCGTACGATAAGTAGTACCGATTTTATATTCAATTATGTCTACCGGGTAAGGGTCATCTTCTCGATTTTGGGTCCTCGAGCGAAGGTTCAGTGTCAATAACTTTGGTAATCTTCTGGAAATAGTGGATTTTCATACACCGGCCTGAGGAACGTAAGTACCCGCCCCGCGTCTAATGATTTGTAATACTCTAAAATTTAGTTTTATTTTACAGGACAAACCTTGCTTCGAAGCTCAAAAATAGGGTCAAACAATTTAGCCCCCAGTCCAACTTAAACCTAATTTTCTCCCGGAAAATTTCATTGGACATGTAAGCGATTTATACATTAAATAGAGATTAGAATATGCCATCTAACGGTTTATAACACATTATCCATCGCATGGTCGCTCGGGTAGAAAATAAGCAATATATGCAAAAATATAAAATTTCCAATTTCTTCTCTCAGGTTTTTTTTTTGGCGGCATATCACTGACTCCCCCATCCTTAAAACTAGGAATAATGGGACAACCTTGATAAGCTGTATATAAATGGATGTGAAGTTTCTTTTCCCTTTCGAATGACCTTGGTTTCGTTCAAATCGGCAGTTTAGTTTCCGAGATATTGGCTAAAATTTGGGCCAATTTTTTTTAAGCGATAATTTTGACCCAAAATTAGCGATGGGAATGCACTAAATTATGTAAACGGATATTGTATAGGGGTATCTTGAGGGTTAACTTAATTTTTAAAATTTAAATGTCTAGGATTTAGTGATCCGAAATCCAGAAAAATCCAAAATCCGGTACAGTCTTGGGCCTGAGGAAGCCAGATTTGGGATCTTCAACCTGTACCGGCAAAACCAGACAACAGTTTTTAGCGTATATAGGGATATTGTTCAGAAATAATCTTAAATTTGATGAACATATTGACAAAGTAGTATCCAAGTTCAACAGCATCTTGCGGCTCATCTATATAACTTTCAAGAACTGGGCCGAAGAAGGGTTTGTGACCATCTACAGGACTTTATTCAACCTCATCTTGAGTATGTGGTGTAAGTATGGTCTCCTCAACTAAGGTGGAACATAAAATTGAGAAAGTGCAACAGAGAGCAACAAAAATTGTACCCAGACTCCAGGGCCTAAGCTATGTGGAACGCCTGAAAAAACAACATGCCCAAATTGGAGGATCGATGTATACAAAGCGACATGACAGAGGCTTTTAAAATTATAACTGGATTGGAGAATATTGACCCCACAGACCTTTTTCAACAAAATAAGACAAATTTAAGGATACTCAAAGCAATTTTACAAGACCAGATTCAACAAAAGACAAACTGGAACAATTTGCCAGAAGATGTAGTGAGTGCTCTGTCAGTAATATCTTTCAAAAACAGATATAAATATAAGGCACAGTCAGAAATGGAATCGGGCAGTAGGATCTATGTAGATTATTAGTAAACCTGCATATCTTATTGGTAAGTCTAGATTAAAATTCAAAGGTGATTGCCAGATGTTGTTAGGCGCTCTAATGTTCATTGTTTTTCTGCCATGTTTCTTGACTTGAAACATATAAGCCTTGCCCACAAATGCTATTTAAATCAATCAGGAAATGTGCAAAACATTGCTAAATGCCATGCCAAGACATGTTAACCCATTCGCTGCTCGAGGGCCTTTCAAGGTCACCGACTCAGTGCTTCCTAATTGCTGGAAGCCCTTTTGTGGCCTTTGAAATTAGACTTGTTAGCGCTTTTTTTTAATGATTATTCCTCCATTTTTTTGTTTCAAACTCTTATGTTAGTGATTGATCATTCAATTAAAATACAGAAATGCCTTAGATCGGTCCTGTAAACAGAGATTTATGAATGAGAGTAACATGACTCAGTTTCATCAAATTTTGTTTGACAGCGACCTCACGACACTTGATTTATGATTCAGCCATTTGTAAACACTTGTCTTTTTCTCACTACTCTTTTTCATTTTTTCAACCAATTAAAATCCAGAACTGCCTTAGATTAGCATGTTGTTCAAAGTGCACGAACATCAGCAAAATTGGAGCATGTGTGGGAGCGGGAATAATCTAAAAACATAAATTTCAAGAAACTGAAGATATTTTCAAATATAGAAATGTTTCCCATAAATTGAAGCAGTTTTCTATAAAATAGAAGTAGTTTTATGCACTAACTTAAATTAAAAAAATGATTTTTGATGCAAAGTGGAAAACAAATGTTTGAGGGCCAATTGAGAATAATCCAGTCATAATTCTAAATATGTAGATGGTCATTAGTAATTTTTAAGTTAGATCAATAGAAGAATTCTTTTCATTTAAAATGATATACTAGTTGATTTATAAAAAAGGATTTAAATATTTTATTTTATTATTTCCCTAACGATGTAGCTAGGCTAAATTCATTTCCAGCGATTTTGAGCAAATCCTTTGGCACTTTAAGGGTTAAAGCACTCATGCATGCTAAAGGTGGCCAAATTGCTTAGGTACTAATGAATGTAGAAGACAACACTGTGCCCATGTATCAAAATAAATCTATTTGCATTCAATAAAATTAGTTTTATTAACATTTTTATAAAAAAATTTAAATATTTTTAAAAATCCATAATAATTCTACCAGTGTTGTATGTGCTGTAGGCTTTATCTCTATTGTTGTCATTATTGTTATAAGTGAGGGTGTAGGTGCCTTCTTTTTTTATTGTAGGGGTTTTACCACATATGTATTCATTTAAACCACCTTTATTTCTCTGTGGGTACCTACTGATTTATGTGTATTCTAAACCATGGGTATCTACAGCATATGACAGTGGTTGTTGAATGCAAGTGCAGAAACTGTGTTGAGAGGCATCTTGTGGGATGTGGGGGCTTATTTTGTCTAGTACTAAATGTTACAGGATTTTTGAGGGAAGGGGGTATAGAGTAGAGAGATTGGGTGGTATGGTGCAGGATATGTGGGTGGCTTGTTTGCCTTGAGAATGCATATGATATGAACAGATTTCCAGCCATTTGGAATCAATGTATGGAAGAGAGACATTCTGAAAATTGGTTTGAGGGCATTTTGCCTCTTGGACCAAGGTTTTTTAAGGGAATGTTTGAGGTTCATAAGTTGGGGGAAGGTTTGCCTGTCATATAGCCTGGGATACAATTTATGTGGTGAATTTTCTTTTCTGGGTGGCATGCTCAATTGAAGGTGGCAGGTATCTTTATGAGATTTTTGCAGTGGTGTTATATGAGGGTCTTTGTCTGTCTGGTAAAGTCAACCCCTTTTTGCATTTGAGTAGAGGGCTTCATATGTGTGTTGTTTGTTGCTCTTTGAGTTGGAAAGTTCCCTAATTGTTTTAGAATTTTTTTGCTTTCTATTTTGTATTTAAGGATTCCAGGAAGGTTTGTTGGTATTGTCTCTGTTGTTGTTGGATCAGTGCCAAGGATGTTTTTTTGTTGTGTTTTGGCCTCAGTTGTTTTTGTAGGGTGTCCCTGGTGATTTAGAGCTCTCTGATTTCTGGGGAAAAGTTTTGGCTGTAGTGTGGTATGTTTTCCCTAGTGATGTGTTTGTTGTTATTGGCAAAGTGCTTGTAGACCTTAGTTGAAGTTAATGTGAGTACATGGGATGGGGTATGTATTTCTTGAGAGAGTGCTCCTTCTATGATGATTAGAAGGTGATCAGAGGATAATGCATTGTGGGGTTCCATGCTCAGCATGGGCTTAGATCAGGTAGATCATGTTTGACTAATTTACTAGACTTTCTGGAGTTTGTAACAGATCAAGTAGATAAGGGAGAGAATGTAGATGTAATTTACTTGGATTTTAGTAAAGCATTTGATAAGGTACCACATAGGAGACTAGTTCATAAATTAAAAATGATTGGGATATGTGGGGGTGTTTCAAATTGGATAGCTGAGTGGCTGAAAGACAGGAAGCAAAGGTTAGTGCTAAATGGTGTAAAGTCAGAGTGGAGGGATGTTATCAGTGGGGTTCCTCAGGGATCAGGGATCGGTCCATTATTATTTGTCATCTATATAAACGATCTTGGGGAGGCAGTTAATAATAAAGTGTCAATTTTTGCGGATGATACCAAATTAACAGCTGTAGTTAAAGATATTGATGATAATTTTAAAGTGCAGGGGGATTTAAATAAATTGTTATACTGGGCACATAAGTGGCAAATGACTTTCAACCTTGATAAGTGCAAAGTTATTAACATGGGAAAAGATAATAGAGAATTTAACTATGAAATGGATGGGCATTGGCTGAGCTCAGTAGAGGATGAGAAAGATCTAAGAGTAGTAATAGATAAGTCATTAAGGTTTTCTAAGCAGTGTATTGAAGCAAGAAATAGGGCAAATAGAGTGCTGGGTTTCATTAAGAGAAATGTCAGTTACAAAAGTAAGGAGGTTATTCTTAAACTCTATAACTCTTATGTTAGGCCACATCTAGAGTACTGTATACAGGCATGGTCCTCACATTTTAGACACGATATTAACCTTCTTGAGTCAGTGCAACGGAGGTCAACAAAGATTATTCCTTCCCCGAGGCACCTTGAATATATAGATAGACTGAGAGTATTAAATATGTTCTCGTTCGAAAGGAGGTGTGTCAGAGGGGATATGATTGAGCTGTTTAAATTTTTTTCTGGGATAGATAAATTGGATGTTAGCAAGTTTTTTGAGTTAGATGATGGAAATCTGACTAGAGGTCACCACTTGAAAATTAAAAAGCAAGGGTGTAGGTTGGATTTAATTTTTTTTTTTTAACCAATAGAGTGGTAGACTTGTGGAACAAATTGCTGCGGAGGGTAGTAGGTATTCCAAATTTAAATGTATTTAAGAGTAGGTTGGATGAGTTTATGGGGAGGGAAGGTTGTGATGGTTCCTAAGTTTTGTATATATTAATATTGTTTGTATATATCTATAGCTGCATGATTTAGTTCTTGACAAGCCTTGATTGGTGATACCCTTGTTTCTGGACGCAATCCTCTGGATGTAGTTTTCTTGGGAGTTTGGGTGCCTTAAAAAAAAGAAGCTGTTTAACTCTGATGACCTCTTGGGCCCTTGTGGCTTTTGTCATCTGTTATATTATATTGTGGGGGACTTTGATTTGTCTTCCCCTGGCGATGGTGCTTTTTGTGGGTGGGTTTTGACGGATGCGGATGACCTTTGATAAGCCCTTGTGGCTTTTGTCATCCGTGAAATTATGTTCTGTTCTGTTCTGTTATGTTATGTTATGTTAGTTTGGAGGAGCAGAGTGTGATGTCCAGGGATGTCTTCACGCTTTTATATAGGAGACTGTTAATCGGTAGTCAACCCCCTTGCATTAACAAAATATATATATATATATATTTAAACCTAATTTTGAAACCTTTTTTCAGAATTTTTTGTTTTATTAAAGTAGAAGAATTTCCTGTTTTACTAAGTGCTTGCAATGAAAATTTTTATATGCAAAATAATGATGGAAACAAATTTATAGCTCTCTAAATGATAGCCCTAGTGTTAAATTATAGTTTGATTTAAATTTGATAAAATTGTCAGATCAATAAAATATATAAGTTTAGGACAAAAGTATAATCTTTAATAAATGTTATTAAAGTCTTAACAAATGCAAGAATGGCTGAAATGGGGGAAGCTGTCCAGTTAGACTTCAACCAGGCTATGCAAGACTTCCGCATCATGTTTCCTGACATGGATGCTGATGTCATTGAGGTAAGTCTATCTTTCCTTCATACCTGTGAAAGCTGTTGTTCTTTTTAGTTTGTTTTTTTTTTTTAGTTTTATTGTCCCCTCCGTAAGGGTCAGGGTGATTTGCCATCCTGGTCACCATGCTGACAGGATCCAGCGTTCCGTCCGGCCTCAGCTTAGCCTCTCTTCCTTCCTTCAGATAGCCTGTATTTCTCCCCTACTTCGTCGCTTTTCATACAACCTCTCCTACAACTTTCTCTGGTCAGCCTCTAATTTCACAGGGTAGTAGATACTGACCTTCTTCTCAGCCAACTGTCCTGGATCGGGGCTGAGGGGGGGAGGGGACAATGTTCCCTAACGCCTGATCTCCGGTCTTGGGTGGTTGGTTTTTAACAATCTGCTTCATCCACACCCATACCTTTCCCACATCCCTTTTCCTTTCCTCTTTGCAATCTATATTTTTATGCCGTGTCTAAGGTAGAGCCACCATGCCAATGGACTGCCAGGCCATCAGGCGGGAGGGGTGGTCCTGAATGGCGGCACCTGGCTCTGCCAGGCCTGTATGCACCCATTGCAGTGCGGGCTACTGCTAAGGGTGATGAGCTGTTGCATCCCATAATAAGAGGGTCACCATGCCCAATGATGAGTCCAACCCCCATCCCCCTCTTTAATTACCCTTATACCATTGATGGAACCACCCTCGAGCAGCTCCACTGAAAAAATGGAGGTCCCCTTCCCTGTGCTTGCGCAGGGGACCCTCCATATTTCTCTAACTGGAGAGGTCCTCTCCTACGATTACAGGTGTAGGGGACTCCCCCCCTCACCCCCTTCTCTGGAAGTGCTTTCGGGCACCTCCCTGTTTCCAGCGGCAATCTCTCCTTTTCTTTCGAAGGGGACTGCCAAGAAAGCCAGCAGGCATGCCATTGCCGACCGCTCCCCATTGAAGCGGCTCAGTAGGGCACACCCCCTTAGGTGGGAGAGGGAAGCCAGGCCCCTTCGGTTGCTTCCCTCAAAAGACCTCCTGGCAAGAATATTGAACCTTGCCGGGGTCAAGGCCTGTGCCTCCCTACACCACATGGCTAGTCACAATACTGCCAACAGGACCTGCGATGTCTTGGGGGGGGGATGGCCAACTGGAGGCCCACCCCTGAGGTAGACATGGTCCTTGAGGCAACCCAGTCTCAGATTGTAGGGCCTTACATGGGGGGGAATCCGGGCTCCGTGGCAAGCACCGAACCTGAATCCGCCCCTATAAAAGGTCCTCCTCAAACAGCTAGGGTTTCTGAGGCAGTACAAGTAGGAGAGGGATCTCTTCCGACCGGTGCCCCTATGACTGCCAGGAGCTTCTCCATTTTGGAGAAGGACCTGGCTGAGGCCGGTCCATTTGACCTGGGGGCTCCTGCTGGCTGAGGGGAGAAGCGGGTTCATTGCCCGCCCTCCTCTCCTAAAAAGAAAAAAATAAGAAAGAGACTAAAAAGACTCAGGGCTCCTCTCCATCCGTAGGGGCTGTGGGGACGGATGGTTCTGCTGCCACTTTGGTAAGTGACTAAGTCAAGATCGGCATATCCAGCCACTCTCACCCCCCCCCTAAGGTGCGGAGCCCCCAACTAAGACTAAAAGTGCGCAGGGCGGAGCTTCGATAACATTAGGCCCCCTCATTCAGAGGTTACCTGGCTTTTGCGAGCCTGCTGGCTTCAAATGCTTCCTCGTTACTTGCTCCACTGATGGCACCATGTTGGCCAAGGGTGACATGATCTATCAGAGGAGAGCATTAGCTAGTGTAATTGGTAGAGAGCCGAAAGTGACCCGTTTCTTGATGGGAGCCTTATGGCAAATCCCTCCAAGATGGCCAAGATAAGTGCTCTTTGGACACTTCATGGCACCCCGGTGAGTGTGACACCGCACTCTACCATGAAATTTGTGAAAGTAGTTTATGCGAGGGAACTCGTTTACTACTCCATAGAGGACATCACCTTACTGCTGGCCGACTATGGGGTGGTCAAGGTTGAACGTGTGATGAGATAACAGGGAGGAGCCTCGAGACCCACCCCTACACTCTTTGTCAGTTTGAGTGTGACAAGCTCCTTGAGTCGGTGCGTGCCGGTTGGTACTGCTACCGCATAAAGGCATTTATGCCACTACCACGGCGGTGCTATTACTGTCATCGCTTTGCCCATACAAATTGTTCTTGTAGATATGCAAAGTTGGGGTCACCCTAAGTCCGTGTAAATTGCTCCAAGGCTGCACATAATAAGTCTAAATCGTTTCTGGCCAAGTGTCTCAATTGCGGAGAGCCGCACCCCGCTTCTTTGAAGCACTGTCGTGCATATCTCCTTGAGAAAGAAATCCTAGCTGCTCAGGCCCAGGAGCGACTCTCATTCTGCGAAGCTAAGGACTTAGTCCTGGTGCGCCTGGCTCTGCCTGGGATGTCTTATGCCTCAATTATTAGAAAGGCACCCTCTGCCATTGGCCCATCCAGGCTAACAAGCACAGTTGTTTCCGTGCCCATTTGGAGCCCTTCTGCGGCTTCTACTCAACTCGGACGCTCCCCTGGTAAAGCTGGCAGCAAAAAGGGCTCACATCCAGCCCCGGCTAAAACCAGGGCTCCCCCACCTCCTCGAGCATGACAGTTTCTCGTAAGGCGAAACAGCCACGCGCCTCCACCAAGTCGTTAGACTCACAGGAGGCAACACCACTGAAGTTGGTCGCCAGGCTATCTTCCAGGGTTCCTAAAGCTGTCCCCTGAAAGGAAGACAGCAACAAAGGAGCTTCGGCTCCTTCGCCCACGCCTAGTGGTGGAGGGAGTGGCTCGGAGACGGTGGTTCCTCGAAAAGAGGGCCCTCCCGCCTCAGAAGCCGCAACGCCCGCCTAAGGTTTCGAGGCGGAGGGAGGAAAAGACTTGCATGTCGAGCCCAACCTCCCCGAATAAGTCCTCGAAGGCGACAGCGCCTTCAGCACTTTGTCCGGCCAACAGCGCCCGGGGTTCTGCCCCCGGGAAGCGTACGGCCATTCCCGTGAGGGTCTTCAATTCGAGGAGGGCCCCCGCGTCTCCTCCGAGCTAGGCCTGGAGGGCATATTCCTTCAATGGAATTGCCGTGAACTCCGGGCCAACTGGGAGGAGCTACGGAGGCTCGTCTCGTCCCGTTCCACGTTAGCTATTTTTTTGCAGGAGACCATGCTAGGCGCGTGCCCGCTGCCTGCCCTCCCGGGGTATAAGGGTCTTGCGACCCCACCACCGCGGGATGGCCGGGCTGGGGGATGCGCGGTTTACACCCGGCATGATGTCTCCGTTCTTCCTTTCTCTTTAGATACCTCCTTTCAGGCAGTGGCTGTGCAGCTGCACCTGGATAGGAGGTATACTATCATTTCTGCGTACATTCCACCGTCAGCTGACTTCGACGCGGGGGACTTCCGCCGCGTCGTGGCACGGTTGCCGAGGCCCTATCTCTTGCTTGGAGATCTGAACGGCAGGCATCCTCTCTGGGGAGATTACTCCATAAATCCCAGGGGACAAGTCCTTGCCGATCTGATCGAAGAGCTTGAGATGGGTGTCCTAAACGTGGATGAGTTTACGCATCACTGTCCGAGAACCGCTTCATTTTCTTGCCTTGACCTATCTTTGTGCTCTTCGGATGCACAGCCTGATTTTGATTGGGGGGTGGTCGATGACCTCCATGGTAGTGATCACTTTCCCATTCAAATATCATTTTCAGGGCAACTGCCGCCTGAGAGACCACCTCGGTGGTGCTTGGCGCGGGCGCGGTGGCCTGCATTTCAGGAAATGACTGAATTCTCTATCTCAGTTGAGGAGTTTAGGTCGGTAGATGAGGCCGTTGAGTTCTTCTCCGGCAACCTCATCGCCGTAGGCCTGACTACTATTCCTAGGACGTCTGGCCGTTTTGCACGCCGACCACTCCCATGGTGGTCGGCCGAGTGTGAGACGGCCCTCAAACAGAAGCGTTATGCCTACATGCGCTATAAGCGCCGCCCGAACGATTTCACTGTCGCTGAATTTCGTCGGGCTAGGGCTAGGTTCCGGTATATTTCGAAGCACGCCCGCCGCTCTTCTTGGCGGGCATACGTGTCTTCACTTAACGGGAAGACCCCTTTAGCTGAGGTGTGGAAGCGAGTCAAAAGGATTCGGGGCAAGTTCTCGCAGGACCCCCCTCCCGTTCTCCAGGAGAATGGGACCGCAATCTCGGACCCCGCGTCCGTGGCGGAATCCTTAGCGACCGCTTTTTCCGCATTCTCTAGCCGTGATGCTGCTCCGCCAGCATTCAATGCACGTCGTGATGTCGCGGAAGGCCGCCGGCTGGACTTTACCTCCAGAGGCGGAGAACCCTTCAACGACAAGTTTACTGTGAGTGAGTTGCGTTCCGCTCTCGCTTCGTGCGCGGACACCGCCCATGGTCCGGACGATGTCCCGTACGCCATGCTTCGACACCTGGGTGAGCGAGGCATGGCCTTTCTGTTAGATATGTTCAACAGGATCTGGGTGGAAGGTCTTCTCCCAGACTCCTGGCGAATCGCTACTGTGCTCGCCTTTCGCAAACCGGGGAGAGATCACTCTACTCCGACCGGTTTCCGCCCAATCTCTCTAACCTCTTGCGTGTGCAAGTTGATGGAGAAATTGGTAAATGTTAGATTAGCCTATTTCCTGGACAGCGGAGGCCATCTGTCTTCTGCACAGTGCGGCTTCCGTAAGTTCCACTCCACGTCGGATGCTCTGCTCCGACTGGAAAGTGCCGTCTGCGAGGCTTTCCTTCGTAGACAGCACTACGCCACGGTGTTTTTTGATCTGGAGAAGGCCTATGATACCGCATGGCGATACGGTATCATGGAGACTCTCCACACGATGGGGGCGAGGGGACGCCTCCTAATTTTTATATCTGAATTTTTGCGAGATCGTCGATTCCGCGTACGGGTGGGGGGAGCCCTCTCCGGCCCAAAGGAGCAGGAAGAGGGTGTCCCGCAGGGAAGTGTCCTCAGTGTCACACTCTTTGCCCTGAGCATCAACGGCATCACCTCGGTGCTGCCGGAAGATGTTCTCGCTACGCTCTACGTGGACGACCTTTCGATCTCTTTTGGCGCGGCCCAGATGCCAACTCTGGAGCGTCGACTCCAACAGGCATTGAACCGCGTCTCTCGCTATGCCGAAGCGCACAGGTTTCGGTTTTCTTTGGCCAAGACTAAGGTGGTGCACTTCTGCCGCCATCCACGGCTTCACCCCGACCCAGATTTGTTTCTTAATGGGGTGCGCTTGGATGTGGTTGAGTCGCACCGTTTCCTTGGTCTTGTATTCGACCGACGCCTCACCTGGGAGGCTCATATTCGCAGCCTTAGGGTCTCTTGTACCCGCGCCATGGACATTCTCCGTTCCGTGACGTTCAGCGCTTGGGGCGCTGATAGGGCTACCGCCTTACTTTTTTATCGATCCTTTGTTCGCTCGAAGCTCGACTACGGATGCGAGTTTTATGCATCCGCAGCCGAGCGTTTATTGCGGAAGGTGGATTCGATCCACCACACCGGCCTTCGCCTTGCGACCGGTGCCTTCCGCACTTCCCCCATTGAGAGCCTGTTGGTCGATGCTGGGGAGATGCCACTCGCTCTGCGCCGCGTGCAGTGCATCACTCGCCTGTACGCGCGAGCCCGGCGCCTCCCTCAGTCGCCAACAGCTCTCACTGCATCCGCAGCTGATCTCGATGGTGCCTATGCCGCCGAGAGACGCCAGTCATACCCTAAGCCCTTTGGGTTTAGGGCCAGGAAACTCCTTCGAGAGGTAGATATAGCTCTCGGGCCGGTGGCGCCCCTGGTTCTGCCCAGGACGCCACCCTGGAGGGTACCACATTTGGCTATTTGTCGCCACGCCTCTGCTCCCAAAGCTTGTACTGCGCCGGGAGTATTGCGTTCGATCTTTTTGGAGCACACATCGTGTCACGCTGGTACCGTGCCAGTGTATACGGATGGCTCCAAGTCCCAAGAGGGGGTCGGCTTCCACGCCGTATCCCCTCTGTTTGAAGTCAGCGGGGCTCTACCAGGCGCTGCGTCTGTCTTCACGGCCGAGCTGGTGGCAATACACCACTCGGTACGGGAGATTACGCGACATGCCCGGTTCGGAGACCGGATTGTGATCTATAGCGACTCACAAAGCGCCCTGAGTGCTCTCGGGGCATTGGAATCTCCGCATCCCCTGGTTCGCGATATCCGTGACGCCACGGTTTTGGCGAGCCGGGCAGATGTCGAGATTATCTTCTGCTGGGTTCCTGGACATGTAGGAATTGCGGGGAATGAGCGCGCCGATGAGGGCGCCAAAGAGTCCGCGAGGACTCTGCGACCGGACCAGCGTTTCGCTCTTCCTCACACCGACTACATGGCAGGAATACGGGCAGCTCTTCGGACTGCTTGGCAAAGAAGATGGGAGACGGTCGAAGGGAACTTAAAGTTGCGTGCCATTGCGCCGCGACTGTTCCCATGGACCTATCCCCCAATGCCGCGGCGGCTTCAGGTTGCTTTCTGTCGTCTCCGAATCGGACACACTCGTGTGACGCATCGCTATCTGATGGAGCGCTCGCCTGCGCCCTATTGCAACGACTGCGTCGTCCCCCAGACTGTTCGGCACATTCTTGTCGAATGTCCCAGTCTGGTTGATCTTCGCGCACGATACCTGTCCCAGTACTGGGATGGGCGGGGTCGCTACCGCCTGTCCCTTGTGCTTGGGACAGATTCGTGCACACTGACTTGTGGACTTGTTGACTTCTTGGGGGAGGCCGGCCTTCTCCCTATTATTTAAGCAAGGTTTGTTTGTTTGTTTTTTTTGTTGTTTTTTTGCATTTGTTTTGTTTTTTGTTTGTTTTTTTTTCTTTAGTTGCACGCTCCTGCGCCGGGGGGACCTCTCCCCGACGCACCAGCTTGCTTCCTTTCCCCCTTTTGGGGTGTTGTTGTTTTTTTTTTTCTCTCTTTAATTTCATTTTAAAGTAGCCTAGAACTAGGCCAGTTTTAATACGGCGACTAATGCCCAAGTAGGCAGTCGCCAGATGAGCTCTTAAAAAAAAAAAAAAAAAAAAAATCGCATGTCGAGCCCAACCTCCCTCAATAAGTCCTCGAAGGCGACAGTTCCTTCAGCGCTTTGTCCGGCCAACAGCACTCGGGGTTCTGCCTCCGGGAAGCGTATGGCCATTCCCGTGAGGGTCTTCTGTTCAAAGACGGCCCCCCGCGTCTCCTCCGAGCTAGGCCTGGAGGGCATATTCCTTCAATGGAATTGCCGTGGACCCCAGGCTAGCTGGGAGGAGCTGCGGAGGCTCGTCTCGTCCCGTTCCCCGTTAGCTATTTTTCTGCAGAAGATCATGCTAGGCGCGTGTCCCCTGCCCGCCCTCCCGCCCTCTCGCTGTATAAGGGTCTTTCGACCCCACCACCGCGAGATGGCCGGGCTTGGGGATGCACAGTTTACACCCGGCATGATGTCTCCGTTCTTCCTTTCACTTTAGATACCTCCTTTCAGACAGTGGATGTGCAGCTTCACCTGGACAGGAGGTATACTATCATTCCTGCGTACATTCCACCGTCAGCTGACTCCGACGCGGAGGACTTCCGCCGCGTCATGGCACGGTTGCCGAGGCCCTTTCTCTTGCCTAGAGATCTGAACGGCAGGCATGCTCTCTGTGGAGATTACTCAATCAATCCCAGGGGACAAGTCCTTGCCGATCTGATCGAAGAGCTTGAGATAGGTGTCCTAAATCTGGAAGAGTTTAAGCATCACTGCCCGAGAACTGCTTCATTTTCTTGCACAGCCTGATTTATATTAGGGGGTGGTCGATGACCTCCATGGTAGTGATCAGTTTCCCATTCAAATATCACTTTCTGGGCAACTGCCACCTGAGAGCACACCTCGGTGCTGCTTGGCACGGGCGCGGTGGCCTGCATTTCCGAAAATGACTGAATTCTCTATCTCAGTCGAGTAGTTTAGGTCGGTAGATGAGGCCGTTGAGTTCTCCGGCAACCTCATCCCTGCGGGCTTGACTACTATTTCCAGAACGTCTGGCCGTTTTGCACGGCTCTCAAACAGAAGCGTTATGCCTACATGCGCTATAAACGAACGCTGCCTGAACGATTTCACTGTAGGTGAATTTCGTCGGGCTAGGGCTAGGTTCCAGTAAATTTCAAAGCACACCCGCCGCTCTTCTTGGCGGGCATACGTGTCTTCACTTAACGGGAAGACCCCTTTAGCAGTGGTGTGGAAGCGAGTCAAAAGGATTCGGGGCAAGTTCTCGCAGGACCCCCTTCCCGTTCTCCAGGAGAATGGGACCGCAAACTCGGACCCTGCGTCCGTGGCGGAATCCTTCGTGACCGCTTTTTCCATATTCTCTAGCCGGGATGCTGCTCTGCCAGCATTCAATGCACGTCGTGATGTCGCGGCTGGCCGCCGGCTGGACTTTACCTCCAGAGGCAGAGAACCCTTCAACGACAGTTTACTTTGAGTGAGTTGCGCTTCGCTCTTGCTTCGTGCGCGGACACCGCCCATGGTCCGGACGATGTCCCGTACGCCATGCTTCGACACCTGGGTGAGTGAGGCATGGCCTTTCTGTTAGATTTGTTCAACAGGATCTGGGTGGAGGGTCTTCTTCCAGTCTCCTGGCTAATCGCTACTGTGCTCGCCTTTCGCAAACCGGGGAGAGATCACTTTACTCCGACCGGTTTCCGCCCAATCTCTCTAACCTCTTGCGTGTGCAAGTTGATGGAGAAATTAGTAAATGTTTGATTAACCTTTTTCCTGGACAGCGGAGGCCATCTGTCTTCTGCACAGTGCGGCTTCCGCAAGTTCCACTCCACATCAGATGCTCTTCTCCGACAGGAAAATGCCGTCTGCGAGGCCTTCCTTCGTAGACAGCACTACGCCACGGTGTTTTTCGATCTTGAGAAAGCCTATGATACCGCATGGCGATGTTGTATCATGGAGACTATCCACACGATGGGGGCGAGGGGACGCCTCCCATAGTTTATATCTGAATTTTTGCGAGATCGTTGATTCCACGTACGGGTGGGGGGAGCCCTCTCTGGCCCAAAGGAGCAGGAAGAGGGTGTCCCGCAGGGAAGTGTCCTCAGTGTCACACTCTTTGCCCTGAGCATCAACGGCATCACCTCGGTGCTGCCGGAAGATGTTCTAGCTACTCTCTACGTGGACGACCTTTCGATCTCTTTTGGCCCGGCCCAGATGCCAACTCGGGCGTCGACTCCAACAGGCATTGAACCGCGTCTCTCGCTATGCTGAAGCGCACAGGTTTTCATTTTCTTTGGCCAAGACTAAGGTGGTGCACTTCTGCCGCCATCCACGGCTCCACCCCGACCCAGATTTGTTTCTTAATGGGGTGCGCCTGGAAGTGGTTGAGTCGCACTGTTTCTTGGTCTTGTATTTTACCGACCCCTCACCCGGGAGGCTCATATTCGCAGCCTTAAGGTCTCTTGTACCCGCGCCATGGATATTCACCGTTCCACGACGTTCAGCGCTACTTTTTTATCGATCCTTTGTTCGTTCGAAGCTCGACTACGGTTTCGAGGTAGACTCGATCCACCACACCAGCCTTCGCCTTGCGACCAGTGCCTTCCCCACTTTTCCCATTGAGAGCCTGTTGGTCGATGCTGGGGAGATGCCACTCGCTCTACGCCGCGTGCAGTGCATCACTCGCTTGTACTCGTGAGCCCGGCGCCTCCCTCAGTCGCCAACAGCTCTCATTGCATCCGCAGCTAATCTCGACGGTGCCTATGACAGCGAGAGACGCCAGTCATACCCTAAGCCCTTTGGTTTTAGGGCCAGGAAACTCCTTCGAGAGCTAGGTATAGCTCTCGGGCCGTTGGCGCCGCTGGTTCTGCCCAGGACGCCACCCTAGAGGTACAACATTTGGCTATTCGCCGCCCCACCTCTGCTCCCAAAGCTTGTACAGCGACGGGAGTATTGCGTTCGACCTTTTAGGAGCACACCTCGTGTCACGCTGGAACCGTACCAGTGTATACGGATGGCTCCAAGTCCGAAGACGGGGTTGGCTTCCACGCCGTATCCTCTCTGTTTGTCTTCAGCGGGGCTCTGCGCGGCTCTGCTTCTGTCTTCACGGCCGAGCTGGTGGCAATACACCACTCGGTACGCGAGATCACGCGACGTGCCCGGTTCCGAGTCCGGATTGTGATCTATAGCAACTCACAAATCGCCCTGAGTCCTCCTTCGTGGCATTGGAATCTCCGCATCCCCCTGATTCGCGATATTCGTGAAGCCACGGTTTTGGCGAGCCGGGCGGATGTTGAGATTATCTTTTGCTGGGTTGGACATGTAGGAATTGCTGGTAATAAGCGCGCCGGTGAGGGGGCCAAAGAGTCCGCCAGGACTCTGCGACTGGACCAGCGTTTCCCTCTTCCTCACACCGACTACATGGCAGGAATACGGGAAACTCTTTTTTTTCCCTTATAGGTCGCACTCTCTTGCGCCAGGGGGACCTCGCCCCGATGCAGGAGTTTGCTTACTGCTTGCTTCCCTTTTCCTTTTTGGGGGGGTTATTGTTTTTTATCTTTTTGAATTTTATTTTAAAATAGCCTAGTACTAGGCCAGTTTTTAATTTGGCGATTAATTCCCAAGTAGGTGGTCGCCAGATGAGCTCTTAAAAAAAAAGTTTTATTGTCGTGCCCAGGATTCAAATCTCGGGTCACTCACTGTTCTATATACCAGCTGCTGCATTAGTTGGCCTAAACCTGACCACCAATCTAGCAATTGGCCATATCCATGTTACCTAACTTGGTTCAATGTGAGATGTCCCTAATGCTCTTTGTTTTATTTTTTACTTCATAAAATAATTGATTAAAATTGTTGATTTGATTATGTATGCTTGTCTGGTAAAGACTAAACCTCCAATTATTTTGTTGACTTTAGAAGTCATCACTTTGTGGCTCAGAGATATCTAACCTTATCTTTCCCTTAATAGGCTGTCTTAAGGGCCAATCGTGGAGCTGTGCATGCTACCATTGATCAACTTCTCAGTATGGTGACTGATGTTGAAAATCAGAAGAGTAATTTGCATCTGAGCACTTGTCAGTCAGAGAGCTCCTGTGGTGAAAGGAGTGGCCCAAATTTAGGAGCTGCAACTTATGAGTTACCTCCATCTTATGCACTTTCGGCTACACCACCACCTTCCTACCACCAAGCTGTGCCTTTTCCTTATCGGTCACCTGGGTAAGTACTCAAAACTTGTCACTTGCTCAAGAAATAAGTACTCAGCTTATATTGAAAGATGTGCAATAATAATTTATTTAAAAATTATTTTAGACTCATTTATACAATATTAAACTTTTCAATATCTATGGAAAAGGATTTATAAAAGGTGTAGAAAGTTATATATGGCTTATTTTTTTGTTTATATACTTTATATTTTAAGGCTTAAGATTCCTGGATTTGTGCTGCCAAAAGACTTTGTAGAATCTCTATATTAAGAATAATAATTTAACCCAGATTCTGCTTTAAGGATAATTTGTAACATATACAAGTTAAAGTCATTAAACAAACTAATTTTTGAAGTGATTTAAGCAAGAAATCCCAAACTAGATTGAGACTACCAAGACTTTTAAAACGGTTTCATTATACCCATTTTTGCTTGCAACGAGGTTCCCAATATAGATTGTTGCACCTGGTACCACCTTTAAGGGGCACAGCAATGTGTTTTCCGGGCTCCCATGCTGACAGGACTCAGCGCCACATCCAACCCTAGCTTAGCCTCTCTTCCTCTTCTGATGACATCTCATTTTTTCTTTTTTCTACCAACTATCCTCATCTCCTTCACCACAGGGAGGGCGGGGGGGTACCCTGTTACACTCGGTTCTCCTGGCCTCATTGAGTACTTTAAGTCTCTTAATAGGGCTGTGGGAAGTTGTTGTGCTCCCACCTGATTCCTTTTTTTCTCAGTCTATCCTCTTAACCCTCTGTCTATGCTTAAGGACCTTACCAGCTACCCCATGCCATGTCAGGAGAGAAGCTTTGAAACCTTTATAAACAATGCCTGCAGGTCTCAAGAGACCAGTCATTGGGGCACAAATAATAGGAAGATTGTTTTTTCTCAGATAACCACTTCCCCCAATGTATTGGACTGACCATATTCCCTCTCTGGCTCTGCCACAACAGGTCTTCAGATCTTGGCCATACTGTCAAGTATCAGTACATCTGAATAAGGATATCCACCCTGACCCTGTCGCCCTGCCTCTCTGGCTACTCAGTTGGGGGCTGCTGCCTTTGGGGAAGGACAGGCCACTAGGCAACTTCTGGTCAGTGTGCATCACTGTACAGTTTAAGAACATCATAAAATACACCAGGATAGACTCCTGAAAAGTCTGAAGACCTAAGATGGGAGTGTTGGGACCTGAGATATAGCCCCCCCCCTCCTTTCTGTTCAGTTCTCACAAGTGTAGGAAATTTTCGTGTATTAGCAGGTTTTTTAAAGTATTTTGCCAAGATTTCGGACCTCATCCTTCTCAGTAAATCCTCACCCAACCTTAATGTTTGAGTGGATGAGGAATCTAATGCCAGCACCACTCTGACTGGTGGAGGGGGCTCCCCTACCTACAATCTTCTGACTGTGCCAAAGGGGTTTCCTCTTTGTTATCTCTAGAGCTGGTCATGTGCAGCTACACTTATGTGCTTTCTCAGGGGCCCCTCCAAGACACTTCTAGTGGAGACAATGCATTTTCTTCTCCATTTTCGATGGTTCAAGGGTTCCTCCCTTATCCCCTTTTACATAGTTGCCTCCAGCAAACTTTTCACTTGCAGAAGGCCCCTCTACTTTCTCAGGAGCATGGCAAGACTGAGGATATGCCTCCTCGGTCCTTGCCATTTCTATTGAGGTCAACTGACCCACCACAACTCCTTTAAAGGATTAAGATGCAGCATTGTGCTGTTGGCCTTGCTGAGTCACCTTCCTTTTAGATCTGAGGTTTGTCATTTGATAGGAGCTGGCATGCTCACTCTCCCTTTCTTCCCATTGCAGGTCCTCATGCCAGCCCCAGTGATGTTTGCCATGGGCCATATGCCCTATGCCTCCCCAGTCAAGATGCCCAACACCTTCAGTGGGTGGGGGCAGTTGATCCTGGTGGTGCCCCTGCCTCAGATGGCAGGGTCTTCTATGCGGCCAAACTTGGGCTTGGTGTCAGACACCAAACCTGAGTCCACCCCTGTGCAAGACCCTCCTCAGCTAGCATGAGTCCTTGAGTACTCAGAAGGAGAGGAGGGACCCCCTTTCCTGCTTAGTTCCCCCTCGATGCCCAGGATCTTCTCCCCCGTAAGGGGCGCGGCGATTTGCCATCCTGGCCGCCGTGCTGACGGGATCCAGCGCTCCGTCCGGCCCCAGCTTAGCCTCTCTTCCTTCCTTCAGATAGCCCGATTTCTCCCCTACCTCGTCGCTTTTCATACAACCTCTCCCACAACTTTCTCTGGTCAGCCTCTAATTTCACAGGGTAGAATGCTGACCTTCTTCTCAAGCCAACCACCCCGGATCGGGGCTGAGGGGGGGAGGGGACATTGTTCCCTAACCCCTCAGCTCCGGTTCGGGATGGGGTTTTTTTAACAACCTGCTTCATCCCCACCCACATCTTCCTCACATCCCTTTTCCTCTCCTCTTCACAACCTATATTTTTTACGCCGTGTCCAAGGTGGAGCCGCCATGCCGAAGGACTGCCAGGCCACCAGGCGGGAGGGGTGGTCCCGAATGGCGGCGCCTGGCTCTGCCGGGCTTGTAAGCACCTCTCGCAGTGCGGGCAACTGCGAGAGGTGATGAGCTATTGCGTCCCGTAATCAAAAGAGGGTCACCATGCCCATGTATGAAAAAAAACAAAAACCCCAACCCCCAACTTCCCCAAAAACATCTACGGAGCCGCCCTCGGGCAGCTCCACCGAGAAAATGGAGGTCCCCCCCCTTGTGCTTGCGCAAGGGACCCTCCATAATTCTTTAACCGGAGAGGAGGCTTACTCCTCTCCTACGCCTACGGGTGTAGGGGACTCCCCCTCACCCCCTTCTCTGGAGGTGCTTTCGGGCACCTCCCTATCTCCAGCGGCAGTCCCTCCTTTGCTTTCTAAGGGGACTGCCAAGAAAGCCAGCAGGCAGCCCATTGCCGACCGCCCCTCGTGCAAGCGGCTCGGTAGGGCAAACCCCCTTAGGGGGGAGAGGGAAGCCAGGCCCCTTCGGTCGCTTCCCTCAAAAGACCTGCTGGCAAGAATTTTGAACCTTGCTGGGGTCAAGGCCTGTGCCTCCCCACACCACCTGACTAGTGACAATACTGCCAAGGGGACCTGCGATGTCCTGGGAGGGGATGGCCAACTGGAGGCCCCTCCTGTGATAGACATGGTCCTTGAGGAGACCCAGCCCCAGACGGTAGGGCCTTCCATGGGGGGGAATTCGGGCTCGGCGCCAAGCACCGAACCCGAATCCGCCCCTATGCAAGGTCCTCCTCAAATGGCTGAGGGCTCCGAGGCAGTAGAAGGAGGGGAGGGATCTCCTCTGACAGGTGCCCCTACGACAACCAGGACCTTCTCCATTTCGGAGAGGGACCTGGCTGAGGCTGGTCCGTCTGGCCTGGGGACTTCTGCCGGCGGAGGTGAAAAGCGGGTTCATTCCCCGCCCTCCTCTCCTAAAAAGAAAAAGACTAAAAAGACTCAAAAGACGAAGAAGACTCGGGGCTCCTCTCCATCCGCGGGGGCTGCGGGGACGGATGGGTCTGCTGCCACTTTGGTAGGCGACCAAGCCAAGATCGGCACATCCGGCCCCTCTACCCCCTCGTGTGCGGAGCCCATGACTACGACTAAGACCAAAAATGCACAGGGCGGAGCCTCGATGACATCGGGGCCCCTCATTCAGAGGTTACCTGGCGTTTTCGAGCCCGCTGGCTTCAAACGCTTCCTCGTTATTCGCTCCACTGATGGCACCATGTTGTCCAAGGGCAACATGATCCATCAGAGGAGAGGATTAGCTAGTGCAATTGGTAGAGAGCCGAAGGTAACCCGTTTCTCGGACGGGAGCCTTCTGGCGAATGCGGCGAATCCCGCCGAGGCGGCCAAGATAAGTGCTCTTCGGACACTTCATGGCACCCCGGTGAGTGTGACGCCGCACTCTACCATGAACTTTGTGAAAGGAGTAGTTTATGCGAGGGAACTCGTTGACTACTCCATTGAGGACATCACCCTAGAGCTGGCCGACCATGGGGCGGTCAAGGTCGAACGTGTGATGAGAAAACAGGGAGGGGCCTCGAGACCCACCCCTACACTCTTCGTCACGTTCGACTGTGACAAGCTCCCTGAGTCGGTGCGTGCCGGTTGGTACCGCTACCGCGTGAAGGCATTCGTGCCACTGCCGCGGCGGTGCTATTACTGCCACCGCTTCGGCCATACGAATCGATCATGTAGACGTGCAAAATCGGGGTCACCCGAAGTCTGTGTAAATTGCTCCAAGGTCGCACACGATAAGTCCAAATCGTGTGTGGCCAAGTGTGTCAATTGCGGAGAGCCGCACCCTGCTTCTTCGAAGCAATGTGGTGCATATCTCCTTGAGAAAGAAATCCTGGCCGTTCAGGCCCAGGATCGACTCTCATTCCGCGAGGCAAAGGACTTGGTCCTGGCGCGCCCGGCTCTGCCTGGGACGTCATATGCCTCAATAGTTAGAAAGGCACCCTCTGCTCCTGGCCCATCCAGGCCAACGAGCACGGTTGTTTCCGCGCCCATTCGGAGCCCTTCTGTGGGCTCTACCCAACCTGGGCGCTCCCCTGGTAAAGCTGGCGGCAAAAAGGGTTCATACCCTGCCCCGGCTAAAACCAGGGCTCCCCCCTCTTCCCCCAGCGTGACCGTTTCGCGTAAAGCGAAACGGCCACGCGCCTCCACCGAGTCGTTAGACTCACAGGAGGCAACACCCCTGAAGATGGTCGCTAGGCCATCTTCCGGGGTTCCTAAAGCTGTTCCGCGAAAGGAGGACAGCAACAAAGGAGCTTCGGCCCCTTTGCCCACGCCCCGAGGTGGAGCGAGTGGCTCGGAGACGGTGGTTCCTGGAAAAGAGGGCCCCCCGCCTCCGAAGCCGCAACGCCCGCCTAAAGTTTCGAGGCGGAGGGAGGAAAAGACTCGCATGGCGAGCCCAACCTCCCCCAATAAGTCCTCGAAGGCGACAGCGCCTTCAGCGCTTTGTCCGGCCAACAGCGCCCGGGGTTCTGCCCCCGGGAAGCGTACGGCCATTCCCGTGAGGGTCTTCAATTCGAGGAGGGCCCCCGCGTCTCCTCCGAGCTAGGCCTGGAGGGCATATTCCTTCAATGGAATTGCCGTGGACTCCGGGCCAACTGGGAGGAGCTGCGGAGGCTCGCCTCATCCCGTTCCCCGTTAGCTATTTTTTTGCAGGAGACCATGCTAGGCGCGTGCCCCCTGCCTGCCCTCCCGGGGTATAAGGGTCTTGCGACCCAACCACCGCGGGACGGCCGGGCTGGGGGATGCGCGGTTTACACCCGGCATGATGTCTCCGTTCTTCCTTTCTCTTTAGATACCTCCTTTCAGGCAGTGGCTGTGCAGCTGCACCTGGATAGGAGGTATACTATCATTTCTGCGTACATTCCACCGTCAGCTGACTTCGACGCGGGGGACTTTCGCCGCGTCGTGGCACGGTTGCCGAGGCCCTATCTCTTGCTTGGAGATCTGAACGGCAGGCATCCTCTCTGGGGAGATTACACCATAAATCCCAGGGGACAAGTCCTTGCCGATCTGATCGAAGAGCTTGAGATGGGTGTCCTAAACGTGGATGAGTTTACGCATCACTGTCCGAGAACCGCTTCATTTTCTTGCCTTGACCTATCTTTGTGCTCTTCGGATGCACAGCCTGATTTTGATTGGGGGGTGGTCGATCACCTCCATGGTAGTGATCACTTTCCCATTCAAATATCATTTTCAGGGCAACTGCCGCCTGAGAGACCACCTCGGTGGTGCTTGGCGCGGGCGCGGTGGCCTGCATTTCAGGAAATGACTGAATTCTCTATCTCAGTCAAGGAGTTTAGGTCGGTAGATGAGGCCGTCGAGTTCTTCTCCGGCAACCTCATCGCCGTGGGCCTGACTACTATTCCTAGGACGTCTGGCCGTTTTGCACGCCGACCACTCCCATGGTGGTCGGCCGAGTGTGAGACGGCCCTCAAACAGAAGCGTTATGCCTACATGCGCTATAAGCGCCGCCCGAACGATTTCACCGTCGCCGAGTTTCGTCGGGCTAGGGCTAGGTTCCGGTATATTTCGAAGCACGCCCGCCGCTCTTCTTGGCGGGCATACGTGTCTTCACTTAACGGGAAGACCCCTTTAGCTGAGGTGTGGAAGCGAGTCAAAAGGATTCGGGGCAAGTTCTCGCAGGACCCCCCTCCCGTTCTCCAGGAGAATGGGACCGCAATCTCGGACCCCGCGTCCGTGGCGGAATCCTTAGCGACCGCTTTTTCCGCATTCTCTAGCCGTGATGCTGCTCCGCCAGCATTCAATGCACGTCGTGATGTCGCGGAAGGCCGCCGGCTGGACTTTACCTCCAGAGGCGGAGAACCCTTCAACGACAAGTTTACTGTGAGTGAGTTGCGTTCCGCTCTCGCTTCGTGCGCGGACACCGCCCATGGTCCGGACGATGTCCCGTACGCCATGCTTCGACACCTGGGTGAGCGAGGCATGGCCTTTCTATTAGATTTGTTCAACAGGATCTGGGTGGAAGGTCTCCTCCCAGACTCCTGGCGAATCGCTACTGTGCTCGCCTTTCGCAAGCCGGGGAGAGATCACTCTACTCCGACCGGTTTCCGCCCAATCTCTCTAACCTCTTGCGTGTGCAAGTTGATGGAGAAATTGGTAAATGTTAGATTAGCCTATTTCCTGGACAGCGGAGGCCATCTGTCTTCTGCACAGTGCGGCTTCCGTAAGTTCCACTCCACGTCGGATGCTCTGCTCCGACTGGAAAATGCCGTCTGCGAGGCTTTCCTTCGTAGACAGCACTACGCCACGGTGTTTTTTGATCTGGAGAAAGCCTATGATACCGCATGGCGATACGGTATCATGGAGACTCTCCACACGATGGGGGCGAGGGGACGCCTCCCAATGTTTATATCTGAATTTTTGCGAGATCGTCGATTCCGCGTACGGGTGGGGGGAGCCCTCTCCGTCCCAAAGGAGCAGGAAGAGGGTGTCCCGCAGGGAAGTGTCCTCAGTGTCACACTCTTTGCCCTGAGCATCAACGGCATCACCTCGGTGCTGCCGGAAGATGTTCTCGCTACGCTCTACGTGGACGACCTTTCGATCTCTTTTGGCGCGGCCCAGATGCCAACTCTGGAGCGCCGACTCCAACAGGCATTGAACCGCGTCTCTTGCTATGCCAAAGCGCACAGGTTTCGGTTTTCTTTGGCCAAGACTAAGGTGGTGCACTTCTGCCGCCATCCACGGCTTCACCCCGACCCAGATTTGTTTCTTAATGGGGTGCGCCTGGATGTGGTTGAGTCGCACCGTTTCCTTGGTCTTGTATTCGACCGACGCCTCACCTGGGAGGCTCACATTCGCAGCCTTAGGGTCTCTTGTACCCGCGCCATGGACATTCTCCGTTCCGTGACGTTCAGCGCTTGGGGCGCTGATAGGGCTACCGCCTTACTTTTTTATCGATCCTTTGTTCGCTCGAAGCTCGACTACGGATGCGAGTTTTATGCATCCGCAGCCGAGCGTTTATTGCGGAAGGTGGATTCGATCCACCACACCGGCCTTCGCCTTGCGACCGGTGCCTTCCGCACTTCCCCCATTGAGAGCCTGTTGGTCGATGCTGGGGAGATGCCACTCGCTCTGCGCCGCGTGCAGTGCATCACTCGCCTGTACGCGCGAGCCCGGCGCCTCCCCCAGTCGCCAACAGCTCTCACTGCATCCGCAGCTGATCTCGATGGTGCCTATGCCGCCGAGAGACGCCACTCATACCCTAAGCCCTTTGGGTTTAGGGCCAGGAAACTCCTTCGAGAGGTAGATATAGCTCTCGGGCCGGTGGCGCCCCTGGTTCTGCCCAGGACGCCACCCTGGAGGGTACCACATTTGGCTATTTGTCGCCACGCCTCTGCTCCCAAAGCTTGTACTGCGCCGGGAGTATTGCGTTCGATCTTTTTGGAGCACACATCGTGTCACGCTGGTACCGTGCCAGTGTATACGGATGGCTCCAAGTCCCAAGAGGGGGTCGGCTTCCACGCCGTATCCCCTCTGTTTGAAGTCAGCGGGGCTCTACCAGGCGCTGCGTCTGTCTTCACGGCCGAGCTGGTGGCAATACACCACTCGGTACGGGAGATTACGCGACGTGCCCGGTTCGGAGACCGGATTGTGATTTATAGCGACTCACAAAGCGCCCTGAGTGCTCTCGGGGCATTGGAATCTCCGCATCCCCTGGTTCGCGAAATCCGTGACGCCACGGTTTTGGCGAGCCGGGCAGTTGTCGAGATTATCTTCTGCTGGGTTCCTGGACATGTAGGAATTGCGGGGAATGAGCGCGCCGATGAGGGCGCCAAAGAGTCCGCGAGGACTCTGCGACCGGACCAGCGTTTCGCTCTTCCTCACACCGACTACATGGCAGGAATACGGGCAGCTCTTCGGACTGCTTGGCAAAGAAGATGGGAGACGGTCGAGGGGAACTTAAAGTTGCGTGCCATTGCGCCGCGACTGTTCCCATGGACCTATCCCCCAATGCCGCGGCGGCTTCAGGTTGCTTTCTGTCGTCTTCGAATCGGACACACTCGTGTGACGCATCGTTACTTGGTGGAGCGCTCGCATGTGCCCTATTGCAACGACTGCGTCGTCCCCCAGACTGTTCGGCATATTCTTGTCGAATGTCCCAGTCTGGGTGATCTTCGCGCACGATACCTGTCTCGGTACCGGGATGGGCGGGGTCGCTACCGCCTGTCCCTTGTACTCGGGACGAGTGCGTGCACCATGACTGGTGGACTTATTGACTTTTTGGGGGAGGCCGGCCTTCTCCCCTTTATTTAAGGTTCCTTTTTTTGTTATTGTTTTGTTTTAGATTGCACTCTCCTGCACCGGGGTGAGGGGGACCTCCCCCCGCTGCCGGAGATTGCTTCGATTGTTAAGTTTTTCAAATTTATATTGATTGTTAAGTTTTCATATTTTAACTTTAAAGTAGCCTAATTCTAGGCTGTCGTGTTTTTCGGCGACTTATGCCCAAGTGGGTAGTTGCCAGATGGGCTCTATAAAAAAAAAAAAAAAAAAACCCAGGATCTTCTCCATCTTGGAGAAAGATCTGGCTGAGGCTGATCCATCAAGCCTCAGGGCCCCTTCAGGGAGGTGGAAAGTGAGTTTACTCCCTGCCCTCCTCTCCAAAGTAGAAGAAAGGAGATGAAGAGCAAGGTTTCAAGTGATGTAAGCACTTGCAACTGAAAGCTTTGGCTAGATTGACTGGGACAGAGCTGAACGTGACCTGTTTCTTGGTTAGGAGCCTTCTGGTGAATGCAGCCGAGCCTTCTGAGGCATCCATGATTAGCACCCTTCTTCAGACACTCACTGGTGAGCGGGATACCACACTCTTACCATGAATTTTTTTAAAGTAGTAGTTTATGTGAGGGAACTTGTGGACTACTCTTTAGAAGATATCACCAAAGAGCTGACTGTTCAATGAGCAGTGAAGGTCAAGTGTGTGATGAGATAATCGGGGGGGGGGGGGCAAGTTTGAGACCCACCCCTACTCTTTAATCATATTCGATTGTGATAGGCTCCTTGAGTCAGTGTGTGCCAGTTGGTATCACTACCCTGTGAAGGCATTTGTGCCACTGCTGTGGAGGTGCTACTACTGACACTGCTTCGGCCATACAAATCACTCATGTAGACATGTAAATCAGGTTGAAGTCTGTTAATTGCTCCAAGACTGTACATAAGTCTTTGTCATGTATGGCCAAGTTTTTCAATTGTGGGAGTTGTAGCCTGCTTTCTCAAAGCAATGTGGCTCTGTGATGAGTGGTGACTGTATGGGAACCATTCTCCCCTTTTTTGTCTACTATGGATTTTCACCATTTTGCCTTACTGTTCTTTGTTTATAATAGAGGAGTTCAATGTTTAACTAGCAAATGGGTTGGGATAGACTAGATTGTAAAGTAGATTCTGTATAACATTAAATTAAAATTACAATGTTCAACATAATATTGAAGGATTTCCCTTTCTAGTACAGGAATTTTGACCCTTAGTTTTGAATTGTTATTGTATAAACTTTCAGTTAGATATTTATGGTCAACTCATTTTTTTGGAAATTCCCTAGAACCCACCACAGGACTCAATGGTTTGTCCAAAGCCCAATTTTGTCATTCCCAATTTCATATTTTTGATCACTTGACTTTGCTTTATCTGCATTGAGTTGGAAATGCCACTACTGCTTCCACTGGCAATTATGTAAATAGTATCCCCCAGGACACTTTTGTAAATCTGGTGCAAGACTGAAAGACATCTTACCCTTCCTAATTCTCCCCTTTTCTCTATCCCCTCCCACCCCTTTTCCTCAATAGACTGAGGTTTATAAGAACTGCCATTAGATTGTTAAGTAATGTCCTGTATATAAATCAAAACTCCATTTGTTGCAAGGCTAAAGCATTGCCAATCAAAAATTTAATTTGTTTTTGTTTTTTTTGGAAAATAAACCTAAATAAGGATTAAGGTGCCTATCTGTCTCCTTGCTGCCAGAGTGAGGTCAGGACTTTTATCCCCTCCCATACTTCATTTCCTGTACCCTGTTGGAAAAGTGTGGAAGATAGATAGTATCCCGCTTAATCATGTATATCCTGGAGAAGGAAATCCTGGCTGTTCAGGCCGTGAATCTTCTCTCTTTTCCTGAGGTTAAGGACTTGGTTCTGGGATGCCCAGCACTACCTGGGGGATCATTCCGCATGAATTCAGGCAAATTCATGGATTTTCTTCCATGTTGGATATGTTGATACATGTCATAAAAGAACTTCACATGCAAAATTATGGCTCTGTACCTCAAACAGTTCCAGGGATATGACCCACATAATTTGGGGGGCTTTTTAGAGACTAAGTCAATTTTTCAAAATTGCCGACTTTGAGGCCTCATAAAACATGCAGTTTGAAAGATATAGGTCTGAAAAGTTCAGGGCCATAGATTAAAAAAAAAGCAATCAAAACCAGTCTATGCTCTAACCATCAAAAGTTATAAGCTAGCAAAAACTGAAATATTGAACAAATCCGTCACATCTGAACCAACTTCCGATTCAAAATCATACTTAGAATCAATACTAAAAGTTATAACTGATAGGATATGATGATATATGTCTTTTTATTGTATTTAAAATCATTTCTGGCAGAGAAACATACATAGCAGCTGAGAAATAGTGTTTCAAATATAGTCAATTTTCATGATTTTCAGAAAAGAACCATGACCTTTTGACCTTTTTGACCCTGTGGGAACATGAGGACCCCCTTCAAATTTTTTTGTGCTTGAAGGGAAAGGCTATACACTAAATATATTATTTCTTCATCTATTCCTTCCTTCATTTTCAATAATGCTGAATTCAGGACACTATCAGCGTTACAACAGGGTCCCTTTATATCATGAATTCTGTATAACTTGGTTTCTATTTAAAACTTCTGATATTTTTGGCCTATAATATATTGGGTTGATAGTTAGGGATGCTTGTAATGATACTTCAATGTTAGCATTGAAATTCCAATTTGCTTAACAGGATGAGTTTTGCATGATGGCTGATGCAAAAGCTGAGTCTAGCAAATGCTGTATTGGAAATTATCTAAAAGAGGATTTTCACAGCACTAATTTATTGCAGAAAAAAAGGTGTCTTATCTTTGGAAGACTTATCCAATGACAGTGTTAAATTGTTAGAAGTAAGAACTGGATATAAATGCAAAGAAGCTGACTCACTTTATCATCATGAGAAAGACTTTTTGATTAGATATCAAAGTTTGCAGACAAGTTGTGCTGACCCATTCCAGAAGCATAAAAAGCAAGTGACTAGTAAGTAGAAATTCATTAGTTCTTTATGTAAAATTTAATTTACATTTTAGAAATAAGTTTAATTTCACATTATAGGGGCCTTGATATATTATATGATTTATTTATACACTAAATATGAAACTCATTACAGTTTTTGTGAACAGTATTTACATTTATCTAGTGCGGGAAATTCAATAGTTCTTTATGTAAAATTACATTTTAGAAATAAGTTTAATTTCACATTGTAGGGGCCTTGACATATGATATGATATGATTTATTTATACACTAATTACAAAACTCATTATAGTTTTGTGAACAGTATTTACAATTATCTAGTGCGGGAAATACCCCTAGTCTGAAGTCTCTACAATGTCAAAAAAATGAGACGAGCGGATAAGCCTTGTTTGTTGTTGAGTAGTAGAAGTTCTATCTATTTACTGTCCCCATCTTTTTCAGGATCATTGTGAGTTGTGAAAAGCCCAAGAGCTGAAATGTATGACCTTAAACCTGGGCAGAAGGTCTGTCCATGTTGTGATACCCAGATGAAAGCGCCTTCAGATTACCCGATATATGAAGAAACAACACTCAAAGATGCCAGCGAGCAGTCATTTGAAGAGACCTTCAAATCCCTCAACTCAAGTGTTTTACTACTAGAATGTTCCCCAATTAAGACTAACATAAGAATGAGAGACAAGGTAAATTATGGTAAGTGGAAAGTATCGGAGGTTCAAGAAGTTGTAGCAAAAAAGGTAGCCACTGTTCTCAACATTACCAAAGAATCGATACAGTCACAGGATACCACCAAAGAAGCCTGTACAAAATGTTCTGACTTAGACAGACTGATTTATTTGATGAAGGAGAAATTGAAAAATTGCAAATCCAAACCGGACAAAATTCAAATATTGACACTTGTTCCAGAAAGCTGGACTATTGAAAAAATATGCAATGAATTTGACGTTTCAAAATATGTAATAAACCAAGCTAGAAATCTAAAAAAGAAATCTGGAATCCTTCCACGACCTGACGCCTATCTAGGGAGTAAGATACTGTCACAAGATATTATTACTGCTGTTGAATTGTTTTATCAAGATGATGGAGTTTTCCAGAATGTGCCCAGGAAAGAAAGACTGATTTTGGTAAACATCGCAGAGTTGTATGCAATTCTCAAGGCGAAGTTCCCCAATTTTAAGATTGGTATATCAAAGTTCTTTGAGCTTCGGCCCAAATGGTGTGTGCATGTGGGGAGTAAGAGCTCTCACTTTGTTTGTGTGTGTGAGAAACACCAAAATGCCAAGTTATAACTCAATGGGTTACCCACCGCAGCTGTCAACGGTACTGATTACAAAGATATTTTGTCAATGGCTGTTTGTGACATATGTAAGCAGCACTGTATGTTGAGAATCTGAAAAATGTCCTGGTGTTCAGAAAATTAGAGAACATTTGATGTCTGTGTTTACTGCTAATGAGCAAGAGCTTGATGATAACATATCATATAAACAGTGGGTTAGGAATGAGTCAGGTAAAACAACTCTGAAAACATTGTCTTATTCAATTGAGAATTTTATTGACAAGGTTCTGTTCAGTGTATCAAGCACTGCTTTCTCACCAGTTCATCACAAAAGCCCAAGCACAGCATCTAAGCAGCCTGAAAGAAACCATTTCTGAAAGTACTGGTCTTTTGTTGTTAGACTTTGCTGAAAATTACAAGTTTTTTTGTTGAAGATGCAGTTCAAGGCCACCACTGGGATAACAGTCAAGTCACACTGCACCCATTTGTCCTCTACTTCATTGTAAATGACAAGCTGAATGTTTTGAATATGTGTGTGATATCAGATTCTATGAATCATGAAACCAATACTGTTCATGCTTTTCTAGAGGTTGTTATCAAACATATCAAAACAGTGATGCCCACTTTGACAGATATACAGTACTTCAGCAATGATGTTGCTTCCCAGTATAAGAATTACAAAAACCTTGTGAATCTTTGCTGCCACAAAGGTGATTTTGGAATACCTGCATAGTGGAATTTCTTTGCCACTAGTCACAGTAAGAGTCCCTGTGATGGCATAGGTGTCACTGTCAAATGACTAGTTACACATGCTAGTTTGCAGGCCACTATCTCTGGACAAATTCTAACCCCTCTAGAAATGCATGATTGGTGTGTCATCAATGTGAAAGGTATAAAATTCTTTGTATCAGCGACAGATGTCATCAATAGTTGTGAGCGGTTCAAGTTAGAGGAAAGGTATAGTCATGTGTCTACAGTCCCAAGTACACGTTCTCATCATAGTTTTGTGCCAGTTTGGGACATGAAACTTGAGATTAGGCGGATTTCAGTAGACACCATATTTAAAACAGTTCAGATGGGAGGCTTGCAGGGTATCAAGCCACAAGATGATAATGTTTTTGAGGTAGGAAAGTATGTAGCTTGCATGTATGATGAAGACTGGTATATTGGAATTGTAGAAGATTATTCTGACAAACAGCACAACTTGCTTGTCAACTTCATGCAGAAGGGTGCAACAGAGCAGACACTTTCATGGCCATGAAAACATGACATCTGCTGGATTCCTTTCCAAGATGTAATCTGCACAGTTGATGTCCTTAGTGTCCAAGGAGCAAGTGGCAGGCAGTATTTCTTGTTGAATTCCAATTTGCAAAGAGTCCTGCAATACTGTGAGAAATCATAGATATCTGATTGCTCAATCTGTTTAGAAAGGAACTACCTGCATGATGATATAGTTATACTGTTACGTGTTTTTGTTCACTTTATGGTTATAACATAGATATATTTTGTGGCACATACAATATCATACTTTCCATTAGTCCGTTCAGTGAGGTGTGTAAATACGCTAAGTAAATTAGCTAAATAAATGGTGAAATGGTCTATCCTAATATGCACGAATAAAGGATGGAATAAATAAGATATTTAGTATAGCTAGTGTATAGACCTTCCCCTTCAAGCACAAAAAATTTGAAGGGGTTCCTCATGTTTCCACAGGGTCAAAAGGTCAAGGTCATTTTCTGAAAATCATGAAAATTGACTATATTTGAATTACTATTTCTCAGCTGCTATGTATGTTTCTCTGCCAGAAATGGTTTCAATACAATAAAAAACATATATCATCATATCCTATCAGTTATAACTTTTAGTATTGTTTCTAAGTATCAATATTTTGAATTGGAAGTTGGTTCAGATGTGACGAATTTGTTCAATATTTAAGTTTTTGCTAGCTTATAACTCTTTGATGGTTAGAGATAGACTGGTTTTGATTGCATTTTGGGAATCTATGGTCCTGATTCTGTAGGGCCTGAACTTTTCAGACCTATATCTTTCAAACTGCATGTTTTATGAGGCCTTAAAGTTGTTGATTTTGAAAAATCGACTTAGTCTCTAAAAAGCCTCTGAAATTACATGGTCCATATATCCGGAAGTGTTTGAGGTACAGAGCTATAATTTTGCATGTGTAGTTCTTTTAGGACATGTATCAACATACCCCCAAATAAAGAAAATCCAAGATGGTCACCGGTTTGGCATTGCCTGATTTCTTGCAGAATGACTGTGAGACCTCTTATCTCCTGGCCCCTTACAAGCATAGTTGTTTCTGTGCCTTTTTGTAACGCATGCAGGCTGTACCCCCCCATCCCCTAGGTACTCTTGTGGTAGAACTGATGGCATAAAGGGCTCATACCCAGCCTTGCCTAAAATAAGGCCTCCCCCCCCCCCCCATATGGCCATTTTCCGTAAGGTGAAACCTCCACTGAATCATTAGATTCTTATTAGTCAACCCTCAACCCAGGAGGGTTGTGAGGGTATCTTCAGGGACTCTGAAAACTGTCCCCCATAAGGAGGACAGAACCAATGGAACTAATGCTTCTATGCCCCCACCTAAAGTAGGGCCGGGTGACTAAGAGATACAGGAGCCTTCAAAAGTGGGTCCCCTGCTGGCTAAAGATTTTGAGGCAGAGGGAGGAAAGTACTCATATGAGCCCAACCTTCCCTGATAAGTCCTCAAAGGTGACAGCGCCCCTTAGTGCTAGCAGTGCTTGGATTTATGCCCCCAGGATGTGTATGGCCATTCCTGTGACAGTTTCTCTTGAAAGAGGCCGCATCTCTCGTGAGCTAGGCCTGGAGGTTATATTCCTTCAATGGAATTGCCTTAATTCTGAGCCAAATGGGAGGATCTGCGGAGGCTCATCTCATCCCATTTTCCTTTAGCTATCTTTTTGCAGTAAATCATGCTGTGCAGTGCCCCCTGCCCACACTCCCATGGTATAAGGTTTTGCGATACCACCACCATGAGATAGGGGTCGCAAACCTCCAGACTTGTTTCAAAATGGGCTTAGTGGGAAGTGGGGGACTCGCACCATTTCCTTGGAGTTGTATTTGACTGACAATTCACCTGGGAGGCTCATATCTGCATCCTTATGGTGTCTTATACCAGCTCCATGGATCCTCTTGTTCCCTGACATTAAGCACCTAAGGTGCTGATAGGGCTACTGCCTTTTTTATCGATCCTTTCTTCGCTCAAAGCTCTACTACGGATACAAGTTGTATGCATCCACATATGAGCATGTATTGCAGAAGGTGCAACTCGATCCACCACACTGGCCTTCGCCTGGTGACTGATGCCTTCCACACGTCCCCCATTATTTGCCTGTCCCGCAAGCCCAGCACCTCCCTCAGTCACCAACATCTTTCCCTGCATCTGCAGCTGATCTTGTCGGTGCCTATGCTGCTGAGAGAGGCCAGTCATACCCTAAGCCCTCCTTGTTTAGGGCTAGGAAACTCCATCGAGAGCTCGGTATAGCTCTCCTCCTGAACCTTCTACATTGCTGGGAGTATTACGTTTGGTCTTTTTGAAGCACACTCCGTTTCATACTGGAACTATGCCAGTGTATATGGATGGCTCCAAGTCCTAAGAGGGGCTCAGTTTCCATACCATTTCCCCTCTGTTTTAAGTCAGTGGGGCTCTACCAGCACGGTGTCACCAACAGCTCTCACTGCATCCGTAGCTGATCTTGACAGTGCCTATGCCGCATAGAGATGCCAGCCCTTTGGGTTTAAGGCTAGGAAACTCCTTTGAGAGCTCGGTATACCTCTCAGGCTCTGGTTCTGCCTAGGACACTACCCTGGAGGGTACCACCTTTGACTATTTATCACCACGCCTCTGCTCCCAAAGCTTCTAAAGCACCTTGAATATTGCATTTGGCCTTTTGGGAGCACACCGTGTCATGCTGGAACCATGCCAGTATATATGGCTGACTCCAAGCTCCAAGAGGGGGTCGCTGTATCTGTCTTCACGGCCGAGCTAGTTGCAATACTCTGCTAGGTAAGGAGATAATGCGATGTGCTAGGTTCGGAGACTGTATTGTGATTTATATCAACTTAAAAAGTGCACTGAGTCCTCTGTTGGGCATTGGAATCTCCTCATTCCGTGGTGCCACGGTTTTGGCGAGCTGGGCGGATGTCAAGATTATCTTCTGCTGGGTTCCTAGACATGTAGGAATGAACTCAGTGATGAGGGTGCGAAAGAGTCTGTGAGGACTGGGTGACCAGACCAGCATTTCACTATTCCTCAAACTGATTACATGGCAGGAATATGAGCAGCTCTCTGGTCTGCCTGGCAAAGAAGATGGGAGACCTTCAAGGAGAACTTCAGCTGCATGCCATTGTACCGTGACTGTTCCCATGGACCTACCTCCCCAATGATGTGACAGCTTCATGTTGCTTTCTGTGGTTTCCCCAAATTGGACACACTGGCAGGATGCACTGCCATTTGATGGAGCGCTCGCCTGCGCCTTATTGTGTGACTATGTTGTTCTCTAGACTTTTTGGCACATTCTTGTTGAATGTCCCATTCTGGGTGATCTTCACTACTGTTTGTAATACACTTGGGACTGGTTCATGCACACAGATTTGTGGACTATATCACTTTTTTGAAGAGCCTGGTTTCCTTTATTGTGTCTGTTGTAGGTCGTATGTTCGTGCATCGGTGAGGCGAGCCTACCCCTGACATTGAAGGCCGCTTCCTTATTGCCTATTTGTTTTGGGGGGGCCTTGTTCTTTTTTTATTGTTTTTATTTGCTATTTATATATTTGTTTTGTAATATAGCCTAGTAGTAGCCTGTGGTGAGTACTACGACTTCTGCCCCAAGTTGGCAGTCACCAGATGGGCTCTAAAAAACAACTCCCCCCTTCCCCCAAGACTGCTGTGATCTGTTGAAGACTTTGATATCAAAGAAGAAAAAAATATAAATTATTTAAGAGCAAAAAAAGTAAATATAATTATAAATTGTAGAAGGTGGATGCGTTCCACTGATCTATGCCTTTGGTATATCCTCTATTGATAGCTTCCTTGTCGATATTGGTAAGATGCCACTTGTGATGCTCAGTGCATTATGCATCTCTACATGTGAGCCTGGAGCCTCTCTCAGTCGACACTTTGTTCTCACTGCATCCCTGTCTGATCTTGGGTTTAGGGCTAGGAAACTCTAAGAGCTTGTGTATATCTTGGGCTGCTAGTGCTTCTGGTTCTGCCCAGGATGCCTCCCTGGAGAGTATCACCTTCTACTATTTGTCACTATGCCTCTGCTCCCAAAGCTTCAACAGTATCAGGAGTACTTTGTTTGACCTTATTGGAGTACACTTTGTGTACACAGTGGCTCCAAGTCCTGGGAGGGGGTTGGCTTCTATGCCATATCCTATGTGTTTGAAGTCAGTGGAGATCAACCAGGCGCTACATCTATCTTCACAGCTGAGCTGGTTGTAATACACATGTTGGTACAAGAGAAAATGCATCAAACCCAGTTTGAAGCGCCCTGAGTTCTCTCAGTCCATTGGAATGTCTCCAACCCTTGGTTCACAGTATCTGTGATGCCACAGCTTTTTACCCATCCTTTGTTTGTTGATTTCGCTTGGTTTTATGTTTTGAATATAGTTTAATTTATAGTGCAAGATATTTTTTCACCCCCTAAAAGAATTAGTAGTCTTTATTGTGTTTTTGTTATTGTGGGTTTAGGTTCATTGTTTCTTCATATTGTTTTTTTTTTGTAAGCTTTTAAAAAGAAAAATAAATTGTAATTTAGGTGCTAATGCCCTTGCTGGCAGTCTGTAGTAGAACACAAAAAAGGTTTGGTTATCTCTATTTTATGCAAATTATCTTTGCAGACGATTAGGTTCTGACCAAAATAAAGGAAAAATGAGTGGTCTTTCCCGAAATTGGAATCCCCCAGTGTTGCTTCCTCTTCCAAATAACTTCCTGCGAATTGTTCCTTCACCCCATCATGTAAGTACATGATTAGTTTTGAAGCATTCACATTTTGAACTATTTTCTTGTGTTTCCTTTCATTCCAAGCCAATTTACTATTTGTTTATTCCAGTGACATTTTTTTATCTCCCCTTGCTCTCCATTTATTCTAATAGTGTTCCTGGCATCATACCAAAGTTAAATAAATATTTTTTCTAATAAGTACTTTTTCTCTCCTCTGAGGGACTAAAAATCTTTGATATTTTTTCTATACAATTCTTTTCTTTTTCTCTCTCTTCTGTCCCTTTGTTCTCTACTGTCTGCCATTTTCCTTTTCCTTTCCTTTCTCTTCTCTTCTCTTCCTTCCTCTTTTGACTTTCTCCATTATTATTTTTATGTTATTAATTTTTCTTCATTTATCAATTCACCATCATAAATCTGAAAAGCTCTGCAGCCACAGACTCAGACTAAATATCCCACCATCTAAAACACCTTGGTGCAACAACACATCACAATCATTTGGATGGAAAAAGTTAATATTGTCCCCATTCTCAGATGTAACAAACCCTATAATGCACTATGATCATCATTAGGACCCATCTCACTCCTCTCAATACTATTCAAAACAGAGACAATAATGCAAAAAATTAATCTTATAGTAATCCCACTTAATCCCTCATAACATGATTACCATGAAAATCACTCAAACAATTCTACTCATTAACCTAACATAACATACAATAAAAGGTTTAATTCCAAACTTTCAACCACAGAGAAGCATACTGGTAGCCATAGACATAAGCAAAGCATATCACTCAATCCCCTAACATATGCTTCTACAAAAATTTTAAACACCCTTTGTAACAAAACAACAAAAAATGTCTCACTGTCTCCAAATGTTTGGCCATCAAGTAGGGGTGGTGGCCCTGAGTGGTGTCAAGCTAGTATGACCTGCACCCAGATGGTTAACTACAGTAGGCATTTGGTGTTTACATTCTGTATTTAAAAATGGGTGTCCATGCTCAATCGAGGATGACACATGCAAACTAGGGGCACTTTGGGTGTGTGCGTGGGGTAAATCCAAAAAGATTACGACTAAAAGTAGAGTATCAGCCTCTTGCTAGGATATGTGGTAGGGAACTTATGGTCACCCATGTTGGCACTCACCAGGAGAGAGAGAAAAAAATACCTGTAAGTGTGTAGATGATGCAGTCTGAGTCCCTGGAGGGTTAGTAACCTCTTTTTTTGACTTTCACAATATCCAGAGGAATGGCATATCCTCTGGACCTGAGTCCAAATAGGAAAGGCCTGTTTTGGGGCGCTGACTTTAACTCTTTTACAATGGCTGGAGGGAGGGGGTGGGGCTGGTGCATACCCCACTTATCCTTCCCCGTAAGGGGCACATCGATTTGCTTTCCTCGCCACCTTGCTGGTGGGTCTCAGTGGCCCCTGCTTAGCCTCTTCTACTTTCTAACTCCTGTCTTCTTACTAGCCTCTTCTACTTTCTAACTCCTGTCTTCTTACTAGAGATATAAAGATTAATTGGTATTGGGAATTGTAAGAATCGTTAATTTGGGGGAAATCAGCATCAGAATTGCTAAAAATAATCTGTTTTCCAATTCCCAAAACGATTCCTTCAAAATTTCAGTACAAAGACTCTTTTAACAGTGTTTTTTAAAGTTTTTAACTTTCTTTCCTACTTGCCAAATAGCTGAATCAAAATTTTAAACATTGTTTATTTCCCATTGGTGTCAATCAAGTTATGTATCTACTCATCTGTCTTATTATTCAGTGAAATTATTACGTTAATAGGTTATTTACTAATAGATTTAGATTAGTCGACAAGAATGCATCACTATTTAATATCAATTACTATTGAAGATCTGACTGTATAAGAAATGTATTGTATGTTTAATTGTTTATATGCTTGAAATGAAGTCCTGCTCAGGGCTCAGGCGCCATTTAGAAGAGCTGATGCAATTCTAAGATGTTAGAGCTTTGTTCAGCAGCGCTCCCGAAGTTGGCACATTCGTACAAATTTAGAACCTTTTGCCTTAAAGAAACGCTTCAGATTTCAGATACCATGATTCATACAAATTTGGTTCCTTTTTGATGCAAAGAAACAGTTTTTGATACCATTTTACTTTTGTCCTGTTGTTCAGTTGACTACCAGCCACCGCAGATGTAAGTTATGCTGCACGCACTTCCTACTCCCAGCCTCTGTTAATTGTTGAGTAACAATATCATAATACTGAATATTAATAGTATTTAATACATTAGTCATTATTAATTGACATTATTGAATTAGTCTGATTTGAATTACAATTTCCACATAAATTGTGCATTATTCGCTATCTGTAAAGACAAAACAAGGAATTAAGTTCTCTCTGCCTCAAAATAAGAAATAAATAGGTCCACAGGAAGGTCATAAGATATCTGCAAGGGTATAATTTATTAAAAAATGCAGTGTACAAAAGGATTATATTAAATAGAATAAATGTATCAAATAAATAATGGGCACAAATGGTGCATTAAATATGTCACTAATGACAACACATCGTTACAAAATAAGCACTGCTACTCTGGACAATCGGTACAGGAATGGAATATATGTCCTTTATAAATAGCTGTTGGTCTTGATAATGAGAACCTAAAAATGGGGTGTAAGATGAAAAGAAATATTCCAAATACCTTAGGCAGGACTCTTACCTGCCTAAGGTTTCAAGCCGCAGGGAGGAAAGACTTGCATGGCCAGCCCAACCTTCCCTGAAAAGTCCTTGAAGGCGACAGTGCCTTCAGTGCATTGTCCGGCCAATAGTGCCTGGAGTTCCGCCTCCGGGAAGCATACGGCCACTTCCCTGAGGGTCTTCTCTTTAAGAGGGCCCCCGTGTCTCTGAGCTAGGCCTGGAGGGCATATTTCTTCAACGGAATTGCCGCAGACTCCGGGCCAACCGGGAGGAGCTGCTGAGGCTCATCTCCTCCTGTTTTCCATTAGCTATCTTTTTGCAGGACAGCATGCTGGGCGTGTGCCCCCTGCATGCCCACCTTCGGTGTAAGTGTTTCGCAACCCCACTGCCACAGGATGGGGGTCAGGCCGGAGTATACACTATTTACCCCAGCATGATGTCTCTGTTCTTCTCTTCGCTTTAGACACCTCCTTTCAGGTCCTCTACTTTATTTGACCTTTTTGCAGGTCGCATCTTCCTGCACCGGGGGGAGACTGGCCTACCCCCGATGCTAAAGCACACTTCCTTCTTGCCCTTTTGCTTCTTCTCATTGTTTTTTTTAGCCTTTTTTATTGCTGTGTGTTATTTAGATATTTGTTTTTTAATATAGCCTAATAGTAGGGTGTTGTGTACGGTGATAATGCCAAAGTAGGCAGTTGCCTGATGGGCTACCACAATGAAAAACAACAACAAAAAACACCCCTTACAGGCAGTAGCTGTGCAGTTGCACCTAGATAAGAGGTATACTGTCATTTCCTCATACATTCCCCCATCAGCTGACTTTATGTGAGGGAATTACGCTGTGTAGTGGCACAGTTGCCGAGGCCCTTTCTCTTGCTCGGGCACTTGAATGGGAGATACCCATATGGGAAGACTACTCGATTAATCCCAGGGGTCAGGTTCTTGCTAGATGTGCACCAGATTTGAGATTTTGAAAGTCTCCAGTCTCCAGCTAGATTTTGCAATTTTGTCAAAAATGTCTTAAATAACAAAGTGGTAATGAACTAGTGATAAATGAGAGAAAATAGAAACCCACCAGGCCCAGCCTAGTATCCAGGAGGTACAGAAGTCAGTATATAAATTATGACTACCAGTGCAACTGAAAAAAAAGATTACTGCATATTCCTCTTTTCTCTCATTTTTATTATTCACAAATTTAATGGGTCTTAAACCGTTATTGAAATCCATTAATAACAAGAATTTTTGAAACATCAGTGCAAATTATCACATAGATGAAAGAACTATTCGTACAATATGTAGCTAAGAAAATCACTGAGAGACATTCAACTTGCACTGTCAGAAGCTGCTGATAATTCACTGGCATTGAATTTCAGATGAACCTTTACTCATTAATTTTTACTTTAAAAATCCTGTTTGAAAATCAAAATGTAAATGAAATCATAAAAAATAAACATACAGCAATGAAGCAAATACTGAAAAAATACACAAATTTACTAATCATTCATCCTCGAACTTCTTGCAGTTGTGGTGAATAAAAAGCTATTTCTATCTTCTATGCTTCTGTTCGAATATGTTGCCATACTTGGGCAACAGTCATTCTGAGAAAACTAAGGAAGATGGCATAGATAACAGTTTGCTCACCGGCTCTTGTAGGAGAGGAAAAAAATGTGCATCACCAACTTCACTGCCACCCCACCACTTGATCAGTGGAAGTTTCAGAAAATGGTCCACCTCATTCGCTGCTGCTGGAACAGTCACTTCTTGGATGTCTTTGCTGAGGTGAGTGTCACTCCTGCAGGATGTATGATCAACAATTATTTAAAATAATTCAAAACTCCCTTGTTCAGAAAATCAATGAGAAACCTACAGTGTACAGAAAAGCAATGGCAGCAATTAATTATGATATACTACTTGCTTATGAACTTAATTTATTGTATGTATTTAAGTATAATTTAATATTTTTATTAGATGATGAGCTAAAGTATTACTTCCAACTTGATAGACCTTACCACTTATATTCATTTTCACACTATATTATTTTATTTTGTTGTATTATGTTTCATCATCTGATAGAGTCTTTATTGCAATCCTAAGCATATTGTCCATATACACTGAAATTTCTTTAGCAAACTGACTGGTTAAAAGAATAATGACCTCAGAAGAGAGGGAACACCTTAGCATATAATAATAATAATAATAATATGTAGTTAACTAATGTATATTTTAAATACTGATTTTTTATTTATTTATATGCATCAGGTTTATCCTACCTGAAGCTGTGGCTGCAATTTTGTCAAAGCATGAAAGGAACGAATCCTCTACCTCTTCACCATTTTCTTCTGTTTCTTGAAGGAAGAACTGTCCTGAATTTCATCATCATTGTCAGTGGACAAACTATTGCTGCTGCTGTGTGGGCTCATGCAGGACTCAACCGTTAACTCTTCCATTAGCCACATTGCTGCTTGACTCTTGTGTTGAGTAGTCTGAAGAAACTTGTCTTTGTAGCGCAGATCAATACAGGTTGTCATAATGTATTGTTTGTTTTCCATAATATTCATAGAAGTGGTCTCTGGAAGATGGCGATAAGCTCAGGAACCTCTGGCTGAGTGATTCACATTGTCTGCACACCTTCATCTTTTTCACCAATTTTGGTCAGAAACTGTTCCAATGTTGTGATGTTAGGGATAACACTGGAGAGTAAAGAATTCTCAGCACTCATATCTTTGGTTAAATCAAAAAAAGGTTTTGTAATGAATAGAAAATGTTCGCAAAGTGACCACTCATTGGAAGAAAATGTTGGAAGATCTTCATGATCAGAAAGGAGCATTTACATGGAACGTTTCAGTTTCAGTATATGCTCAACCATGAGATATGCGCTATTCCAGCGAGTTGCAACATCTTGGATGGGAAGGAGCAGATTCATGTTCTCTTCTTTTTGTAATGCCTTTAACTTGTGGCAGGCAACAGCAGAATGATTGAAGTGTATTGCTATTCGTCCTCATTTTGCCAAAAAATCTTTTATACTCATTGACTCAGGATACTATCTTGAAGAACCAGCTGAAGACGATGAATAGTACAGTGAATGGATGATATTTCTGCCAATTCAGTACCAAGAATCCATCTCTCACTATGACATGTCTACAACTTTCATCCAGGTGCCAGTCTGTCCACATCTGTCGAAACATTGCTGCAAGGTTTATCCCACTCTGAGGATTGTGAGAGTGAGATGCCGTAAGGACAGCATTTTCATGTGTAAAATCTTTTTTGATCCAGTATCCAGATAGTGAAATAAAAGTCTCTTTGGAGGTGGAGCATGTCCATACATCAGTAGTGAAGGAAACGTAGGTTCCATTGGGTGGTGCGAGCTCATGCTCAACTGCAGACCTGATATCTTTGTAAACCTGAGGGAGCACAGTGTCTGAGAAGTAACGGCGACTAGGAAGAATGTAACGAAGTTGCATGTGAGCCATCATCTTCAACAATGGAGAAGGGTTGGTTGTCAAGAGCAATCATCTTGATAACTTTCTTGTGAATCACCTGCACCCTACTCTCATTTATGTCAAAAACTTTCTTACTGGAAAAGCTGTCAACTAGGGATAACTTTATTCATTGCAACATCTTTTTGGTGCTGACGAGTGATATCAGGAGATCTTGTAGCAGAGGGTGATATCACTGCTAGTTTTTTTTCTTACTGTTTTCTGCCTTCACATGCCTTCTGCAATTCCTTTTGGTGTCTGGCTCGAGCATGAGTCCATAACAGAGATGTGCTGTACGACCTCTGACCTTTTGTTCCTCGCTTTTAATGATGCATTGTGCAGCAAGCACTTAGCTATTTTGTC
Source organism: Ceratothoa steindachneri (assembly GCA_963969495.1). NCBI lineage: Eukaryota > Metazoa > Arthropoda > Malacostraca > Isopoda > Cymothoidae > Ceratothoa > Ceratothoa steindachneri. The sequence continues at coordinate 69,321,741 of OZ018330.1, forward strand.
ACAGTTGTCTGCTACTTTAAAGAACTGCCAAATTGTGCTTCTATTTGCAGCCATTCTTATTGCATTCTATTATGACTACTTATTGAGATAGTGAGTTCTGAAAAAAATAAAATACAATTAATATATGTGAGTGATATCATTGATGTATAATATTTGAATTTTTATTACTACAAACAAATGTAAATTGCCTCAAAAACAAAACAGCATCACCCAGTAAAAGAGGCTGGCTATAAAAACTAAGCATATCAAACTATAAACAATAAGTTAAAACTGAATTTCTATTAAAACAATCTATTATGTGCCTATATTCTTTTGTAACACTCAAACATATGACATTTTTAGGCTTCCAATGTGGCTCTTTCCCTGTTGACATAGAATAGGCACAAGACCTACCCCAATTACCAGGGAAAGGTGGCTCAAAAGCTTCTTGTATTTTGGAGACTAAATCCAACTGGATTTGAACCAACTATCCGGTGAAATCCAGTTCCGGACAGATTTCAAAAAGGTGAATCTGGCACATCCCTAGGACTCCATGCTGATCTGATTGACGAGCTGGAGATAGGTGTCATAAATGTGGATAAGTTTACACATCAGTGCCTGAGAACCACATCATTTTCCTGTCTCAATCTATCTTTGTGCTCTCCGGATGCACAGCCTGATTTTAGGTAGGGGTAGTCGATGACCTTCATGGTAATGATCACTTTCCCATTAAAATATCATTTTCCGGGCTGCTGACGCCTAACAGCCCGCCCCGGTGGTGCTTGGCGCTGGCGCGTTTGTCTGCATTTCAGGAAATGACTGATCTCTCTGTCTCAGTTGAGTTTAGGTCGGTAAATGAGCCCGTTGAGTTCCTATCCGACAATCCCATCACCATGTGCCTAACTACTATTCCTAGAACGTCTGGCCATTTTACATGCCGACTGCTTCCTTGGTGGTCAGCTGAGTGTGAGGCAGCCCTCAAACAGAAGCGTTATGCCTACATGCACTATAAGCGCTGCCCGAACGAATTCACTCTGTGTGAATTTCATGTAGCCTGGGCTAAGTTCCAGTATATTTAAAAACCTGCCTGGCGCTCTTCCTGGCAGGCATATGTGTCTTCACTTAACAGGAAGACCCCTCTAGCAGAAGTGTTGAAACAAGTCAAAAGGCTTCATGGCAAGTTCTCGCATGAGCCCCTTTCCTTTCTCCATGAGAATGAGACCGCAATCTCGGTTCCAGCGTCTGAGGCGGAAGCCTTCTCGCCCGTTTTTTCGAGCCGGGATGCTGCTCCGCCAGCATTCAATGTGCATCCGACTGGACTTTACTTCCACAGGCGGAGAACCCTTCAACGACAGGTTTACATTGAGTGAGCTGAGTTTCGCTCTCGCTTCGTGCGCTAACAACCCCTTTGGTACAGACGATGTCCCGGACGCTATGTTTGGACACCTGAGTGAGCGAGGCATGTCCTTTCTGTTAAGATTTGTTAAACAGGATCTGAGTAGAGGGTAACCTCCCAGATTCCTGGTGAATCGCTACTGTGCTCGCTTTTCGCAAACCGGGGAGAGATCATTCTACCCCGGCCGGTTTCCGCCCAATTCCTCTAAGTTGATGGAGAAATTGGTAAATGTTAGATTAGTCCTTTTTCTGGACAGAGGAGGCCATTTGTTTTCTGCGCAGTGCGGCCTCAGCAAGTTCCATTCCACGTCGGATGCTCTGCTTGCCCTGGAAAATGCTGTCCGCGAGGACTTTCTTCGTAGACAGCACTTCGCCACCATGTTTTTCGATCTGCAGAACAGTTATGATACCGCATGGCGATATGGTATCCTGGAGACTCTCCACACGATGGGGGCGAGGGGACGCCTCCCAATGTTTATATCTGAATTTTGGCGAGATCGTCGATTCCGCGTACGGGTGGGGGGAGCCCTCTCCGGCCCAAAGGAGCAGGAAGAGGGTGTCCCGCAGGGAAGTGTCCTCAGTGTCACACTCTAGGCCCTGAGCATCAACGGCATCACCTCGGTGCTGCCGAAAGATGTTCTCGCTACGCTCTACGTGGACGACCTTTCGATCTCTTTTGGCGAGACCCAGATGCCAACTCTGGAGCGTCAACTCCAACAGGCTTTGAACCGCGTCTCTCGCTATGCCGAAGCGCACAGGTTTCGATTTTCTTTGGCCAAGACTAAGGTGGTGCACTCATGCCGCCATCCACGGCTCTACCCCGACCCAGATTTGTTTCTTAATGGGGTGTGCCTGGAAGTGGTTGAATCGCACCGTTTCCTTGGTCTTGCACAGTGCATTACTTGCCTGTACGCACGAGCGCAGCGTCTCCCTTTGTCGCTAACGGCTCTCGAATCATCCGCAGGTGATTTCGACGGTGCCTATGCCGCCGAGGTACGCAGTGTCACACTGGAACCGTGCCAGTGTATATGGATGGCTCCAAGTCCCAAGAGGCGGTCGGCTTCCACGCCCTATCCCATCTGTTTGAAGTTAGCGGGGCTCTGCGAGGCGCGCTGCGTCTGTCTTCATGGCCGAGCTGGTGGCCATGCACCACTCGGTACGTGAGATTACGAGATATACGTGACGCCACGGTTTTGGCGAGCTGGGCGGATGTCGAGATTATCTTCTGCTGGGTTCCTGGACATGTAGGAATTGCGGAGAATAAGCGCGCCGATGAGGGCGCCAAAGAGTCCGCGACCGGACCAGCGTTTCGCTCTTTCTCACACCGACTACATGACAGGAATACGGGGTGCTTGGCAAAGAAGATGGGAGACGGTCGAAGGGAACTTAAAGTTGCGCGACTGTTCCCATGGACCTACCCCCAAATTTCGCGAAGGCTTCAGGTGGCTTTCTGTCGTCTCCGAATTTGGCACACTCGCGGGACGCACCACCATTTGATGGAGCGCTCGCCTGCGCCCTACTGTGAAGACTGCGTTGTCTCCAAGACTGTTCGGCACATTCTTGTTGAATGTCCCCTTCTGGGCGATCTCCCCGGTACCGGGATGGGCGTGGTCCCTTGTACTCGGGACGAGTTCGTGCACATTGACTGGTGGACTTTAGACTTTTTGGGGGAGGTCGGCCTTCTCCCCTTAATTTAACTAGGTTTTGTTGTTGTTTTCTTTGTAGGTCGCATGCGCCTGCGCCGGGGGGAGGCGGACCTCTGCCCCCACGCCGGACTTGCTTCCTAATTGTTGCCACTTTCCCTTTTTATTGTTGTTTTGTTTTCATATTCTTATTTTAAATTTTAAAATAGCCTATTGCTAGGCTGTTGTGATTGCGGCGACATATGCCCAAGTGGTTAGTCGCCAGATAGGCTCCTAAAAAAAATAATCTGCTCCCAAAGTTTGTACAGAACGGGAGTATTGCGTTCGGCCTTTTTGGAGCACATCTCGTGTCACGCTGGAACCGTTCCAGTGTATACGAATGACTCCAAGTCCGAACAGGGGATCAGTTTCCACGCCGTATCCCTCTCTGTTTGAAGTCATCGGGGCTCTACCAGACGCTGCGTCTGTCTTCACGGCTGAGTTTGTGGCAATACACCACTCGGTACGGGACATTACGCGACGTGTCCGGTTCGGAGACCGGATTGTGATTTATAGCGACTCACAAAGCGCCCTGAGTGTTCTCGGGAGTATTGAAATCTCCGCACCCTCTGGTTCGCGATATCCGTGATGCCATGGTTTTAGTTAGCCGGGAGGATGTCCGGATTATATTCTGCTGGGTCCCTGGACATGTAGGAATTGTGGGGAATGAGTGCGCCGACCTGAGTGCTAAAGAGTCCGCGATACCGGGCGACCGGACCAGCGTTTCGCTCTTTCTCACACCAATTACACGGCAAGAATACGGGCAGCTCTTCAGACTGTTTGGCAAAGAAGATGGGAGATGGTCGGAGGGAACTTAAAGTTGCGTGCCATTGCGCCGCGACTGTTCCCATGGACCTATTCCCCAATCCCGCGACGGCTTCAGCTCGCTTTCTGTCGTCTCCGAATCGGGCACACTCGTGTGTCCGCATCGCCATTTGATGGAGCGCTCGCATGCGCCCTATTGTGACGACTGCGTCTTTTCCCAGACTGTTCGGCACATTCTTGTCGAATGTCCCAGTCTGGTTGATCTTCGCGCACATTACCTGTCCCGGTTCCGGGATGAGCGGGGTCGCTACCGACTGTCTTTTGTACTCGGGACGGGTTCTTTCACACCGACCTGTGGACTTTTATACGTTTTGGAGGAGGCCGGCCTTCTCCCCTTTATTTAATATTCGACTATGGATCGCGTGCTTCTTCGCCGGGGGCGGGCGGGCCTTCCCCCGTCGACGGAGCTCGCTTTATATTTTTTCAATTTTTTTTTCTTTACTTTGGCTTTTAATATAGCCTTGATTTAGGCTAGTATGAGTATGGCGACTTATGCCCTAGAAGGCAGTGCCCAGATGAGATATTAAAAAACAAAATAATAAAAAACGTGTATTCCACCTCTTCACTATTTGTTGCCACGCCTCTGCTCAGAAAGCTTCTATAGCGCCAGGACTATTACGTTCGGGTTTTGGGGACACACTCGGTGCTCCGTGACACGCTCGATCCTTGTCATTCTATATGGATCGCTCCAAGTTCCAAGAGGGGGCTCGGTTTCCACGCTGTATCTCCTCTGTTTAAATTCCTCGGGGCTCTGCGAGGTGTTACGTCTTTCTTCACGGGCGAGCTGGTTGCAATATATCGCTTGCTACGGGAAATAATTTTAGATAGGTGTCCGGGTCAGAGACCGATATGTGATCTATAGCGACTCACAAAGTGCCCTCATTGCTATCGGGTCATTGGAATCTCTGCCTACACTGGTTCGCGATATGTGACGCCACGGTTTTCGCTAGTCGGGCGGATGTAAAAAAAAAAAAATGTGGGAATTGTTGGGAAGAAGCGCGCGACGAGGGCGCCAAAGAGTTCTTGAGGCCTGAGAGACCAGACCAGCTTACATGGCAGGAATATGGGGACCCCTCCGGGTGGCTTGGCAAAGAAGATCAGAGACTGTCGACGGGAACTTAAAGTTACGTGCCATTCGCCGCGACCGTTCCCTTGGACCACTCCCCAATCCTGCAACGGTTTCAGGTTGCTTTTTGTCGTCTCCGATTTGGACTTTCTGGCGGGACGCACAGCCATTTGAAGGAGCGCTTGCCGGAACCGTATTGTGACGAAGTCCTGTGTTATTTCCCCAGACTGTTCGGCACTTTTTTTTAATGTAGCAGTCCTAGACGATCGTCGCGCACGTTAGCTGTCCCCGTCCCGGGACGATCGGGGTCGTTGACGCTTGTTTGTTCACACACGACTTGCAGACTATACGACTTTTTGGAGTAATTTTTCCTCCTCCACTTTATTTGACTTTGTTGTTTTATTTTTATTTTTGTTTTTCTTAACTTGTCTTTTATCTCTGTTATTTACTTTTTTTATCTGGCCTAGTATTAGGCTTGCGTGAATTGCGGCGACTTTTGCCTTAGTAGGGAGTCGCCAGATTAGCTCTTAAAATTTTATCTAAAAAATCCCAGTTGCACCGGTTGCACATGTGTATCATTCAGGCCTGTCCGGTGTTTTTGTCTTTAGTTCTGCTTCTGGCCGCGTCGGAGCCTTCCTAGGGCTTCAGAAATTGGAGGACACTATTATGTGTGGATTGTTGTTTGTGGATGAGTGCCCGGGGGGGGGGGGGTCTTATTATTACTCCGGGTATCTTTTTTTTCTTACCCGTCTAGTTATTTTGTTTTCTCCCCTCTCCCTTCCCTATTTATATTGGTCAATTTTCTACTATTTTGATATTTTAAACGTTTTATTTCCTTGTCTTTGTTCTCGCCTCGATGTGTGCCATTACTTTCCTCGTAAGCTTTGACCTAGAAAATGGACTCCTCAGTAGTTGCTTTATGACAGCCTGTGAATATTTGTTTGCACTCTTCGTTTTTGGAAGCCCGGCAATTGAGAAAGGGATGGTGGAGTCTTGTATAAGAATACGTGGGGTCGCGGTAGTTGAAACGGATTTAACGTCACCCTTTCACACCCATAGCTACTTCGAAACGCCACTGGGATTTTCATCGCAACTTCGGCCCAAGTTCTTTCGGAACAGTCCTACTGGGCTTAGTGTTCCTGCTTAGCTGACATCGGGCGGGTGTATTGTGCGTCAGTGTGGCACACAGCTCGGCCGTATTGTTGTGGTTTCCGAAATCAACGTTGTCGCTTTTTTTCTTTTCCGTGTCTGTGTTTCGGTTGTTCTTGATGATTCGCGACATCATTTTAAAATTTTATGTTCTTTGGATTGTCTGGATTCACCCCGCCCCGGTGGCCTTGGGATGTTGTATAGGGTGTGAAGTTTGTCGACGGGGATGTGGTTAATGTAAGGATTTATACTTGCGAACAAGAGCGAAAACTTGGCTGCGTTCGGGAGTGGGGACGATCGATAAAACCTTCACTTAGCCAAAGGGCATAAGATTTGTAACCCCCCCCTTCCCCTCCGGCGTTCTCAAATTAAAAGTGTGGGGGATTTTACGCTGATATTTCATTCCGGCAGGTGGTTTCACGTTTGCCCTTTGGAGTATAGTTTGTTATGGCAGACATTGCTATTCGATCTCTCTTATCCCATAGTCTTTTGTATTTTCCCGCTGTCTGAACATATCCTCGTTGGATTACGTCATTTTCTATAAAAAAAACCCTGAGACTTCGCTTCCCCTTCAGCCAAAAAGGGGTCTAGTGGTAGGTAGCATGGCCAACCCTGCTGCAGCAGGTAAGCATTGAGTCAGGGAAGGACTGCACTCCTCCAGGTGTGTATATATATATATATATATATATATATATATATATATATATATATATATATATATATATATATATATATATATATATATATATATATATATATATATATATATATATCTATATATATATATATATATATAATATATATATATATATATATTTATATATTTTTATATATATTTTTATATATTTATATTTATATATTTTTATATTTATATTTATATATATATATTTATATATTAATATATATAATATATAAAGTGACGCACAAGGGCATAAAACTGGTTCACTAAGCAAACCAAAATTATTTATTGTCCCGATGCGTTTCAATATATACAAATATCATTTTCAAAGGTTAAACATTTGTGACTAGGGAATAAGATATAGAGCTTTATATATGTGATTAGTTGTGTTAACATTAATACAAACATATTTATATGAAATGGAATTTATTTAAACACATGAAGGTACATGCAAATGGTTGAGACTCTATAATGGTCACAAGATCAAGATGGGGAAGAGGGATTATTATTAGGGGCAGATCGATGGGAGGAAGAAGGCAATATGAATTGTGCATTTGTTTGAATATTTAATTTCATCTGTTTTTCCTTGATGTATATGGCCTCTAATATAAGCGGCTGTCGTCAGTTCGGAGCGTTTGCTAAGAATTTGCTGTTCTCTTCAAGTGACTTCCGGTCCAGTTGTTTTCCATGTTTTTCCAACGTATGTGTCCTGAGGTCACTGTTGCTTAAGTGATAGGTCATTCTTCGTGTTAGCTTTGTTTCGGTCATTCCGATATATGAATGAGGTTGGAGTTCACAGTCTCCCACTTTACAAGTATATTCATATATCAGGGGACTTCTCTGCTTGGGTGTTAGGTGAAGTCCTGGGTTGTTTCTCATTATGAGATTGGAGGTGCATTTGTTATTGTAGTAAACTATGAGAAATACATTATTCTCATTTTGTGTTGCTTTAACTCCTCTGTTTATGATTTCCTTATAACTCTTTCATCTGTTTTGTAGCCTTTGCTCATGATGTTTTATCTGCTTGTTGATTGGTACTTTCTTTAGGTGACATATACCATCTTTCTATTTTTTTTTGCGAATAACGGCGTGTATGTCTCTATTTGTGAAACCATTATTTATGAGTACTTGTGTAGCATGCTTGAGCTCTTTGTGTGTATCTTTCCATGTTGAGCAATGGGTGAACGCACAGTTGATGTATGACCTTATTTCCCTTTTTTGTAACATTCATGACATTCGCTTTTTGCATTCATGCACAGACCTGGATTTGTATTTGACATAAACCCTGGTAGTTATTTTATCATTATGTTTAGTGGTAAGAGTATCGAGAAATGGGTGTTCCTTTAAATATTGTTGAAAAATCAATCCGCACATTTTTAAGTGGAGTTTACAAACCTTGTCACCCGGAAATAACGGTGGCAAAAGACAAACATTACTTGATAATGCCAGAGCTGGGTATTTATAATAAAGTCCTTAGCCGAAAATTACACATATTGTTAAAGAAATATTTTTGTACAATAAAATTCCAAATTGACTTTATAAACAAACTAAATATAAAATCTTTCTTTAAAATAAAGGACCTGGATCTAAAGAGTCTTAGGAGTTCAATAATATACATATTTAAATGTCCTGGGTGTTCCTATGGCAAATAAATTGGAAGCTCTGTGTAAACTCTGAAGGCAAGATTCTTGTCTCATATGGCAATAACTACTCGAACTAGCAAAATACTTCAAACTAAAGAAAATTCAGCAATCAGAGATCACACAATAAAATGTAAAAGTGATCTCTTCTCTAAAGAAGATTTCAAAATTTTAAATTCACATAAATTCCCTATTACACTTCGAATCTTGGAAACATTATATATAAAACAGCTCAACTAAGACTTAAATAATGATTTATCGTTGGTTTCCCTCCTACTTAACTAAAGTAAAATGTTGCCTTTGAAAGTTAATAGTGCTTAGTACATCAGTCCACATCAATGGCAGCGTTATACGAGGGGCGGCCAATAAGTTTTGCAATTCGGATATAAGGAAACGAGATATGAGGAAAAGTGTTTTATTATTTTTCAATATAACTACCCTCGGCTTCAATGCACTTGGGCCACTTGTCCCTGAGGCTTTAAATTCCTGACAACCAGAAATCTCCCGACTGCTGTTCAATCCACTCCTGGACGGCAAGCTGGACATCTTCATCGTCCCCAAACCGGCGTCCACGCAGTGCAGACTTTAGCTGGCGGAATAAAAAGTAGTCGCTAGGGGCCAGATCTGGACTGTAGGGGGGATGGTTGAGCTTCTCGAATCCGCACTCGCTCAGGGCAGCTTTTGCAACTCTGGCCTTGTGGAAAGGGGCATTGTCGTGGAGGGGCAGGACACTGCGTGTCAACTTGCCGCGCCGCTTCTGACGGATGCACTTTTTCCACCCAGCCAGTTCCTCGGCATAATATTGGCCTGTGATGGTCCTTCCATGATGCGCATAGTCCACCATCAACACCTTCAGAATCCCAGAAGATGGTGGCCATGATCTTCCCAGCTGAGGGTTGGGTCCGGAACTTGATGGGGGTTGGAGAGGCCCCCCCGCCCACCTTTACTTCCCCTTCACCACCATCAGAGCCACTCTCAGGCTACTCCACTAAAGAAAAGGATGTCATCCCTCCTTGTGCTTTCTCAGGGGACCCTCCAAACCCCTCTGACAGGGAGGAGAGGCTTACTCTTCTCCTCCCCCTCACCTCCTTTTCTAGAGTCGCTTTTGGGTGATCCCTTCTTTCCAGCGGCAGTCCCTCCTTTCTTTAACAGGGTATGCCAAGAAAGCATGCAGGTGGCAAGGGATGGCAGGGCCAGTTGGTCTGTGCCCCCAATCTCTTTCCTGACAGATGCCGGTTCGCAGGCCCAAGACAAGGCAAAAGTTTCCTTAATGGGATTGTAATATCTTGGGGGGGGGGGGGCACATGGAAGCCCCGCAACCATGAGATTGACATGGGCAATGAGGTGACCCAATCCCAGACTGTAGGATCTTTCATGGGGTTGAACCTGGGATCAGTGCCAAATACAGAACCTGAGTCCACCCCTGTGGACCTCTTATTTCAGAGAAGGATTTTGCAGAGGCTGGTCCATCTGACCTAGGGGCTGCTTCCGATAGAGGAGAAAAGGGGGTTCATGCCCTACCGTCTAGTCCAAAAAAGAAAAGAAATCTTAAAACAAAAAAAGACTAAGGGCTCCTCTCCCTCCACGGGAGCTACAGGGACGGATGGGTCCGCTGCCGTTTTGGTAAGTGACCAAGCCAAGATCTGCATGTCCACCCCGGGGAGTCCCTGACTAAGCCCAAAATTGCAAGTGCGCAGAAGAGAGCCTCGATTACGTCGGGGCCCCTCATTCAGAGGCTAACTAGCATTTACAAGCCCGCCTGCTTCAAACGCTTTCTAGTTATTCGCTCTACTGATGGCAGCATGTTGGCCAAGGGCAACATGTTTCATCAGAGATGAGCACTACCTAGTCTGATTGGTAGAGAGCCGAAGGTGACCCATTTCTCGGACGGGAGCCTTTTGGTGAATGCATCCGATCTGTCCATGGGGCCAAAACTATTGCTCTTCGGACACTTGATGGCACCCCAGTGAGTGTGACGCCGCATTCTATCATGAACTTTGTGAAAGGAATAGTTTATGCGAGGGAACTCATGAACTACTCTATAGATGGCATCACACTATAGAGCTGGCCGACCAAAGAGCACATGATAAGTCCAAATCATGTGGGCCAAGTGTGTCAATTGCGGAGAGCCGCACACCGCTTCTTTGAAGCAGAAATGTGGTGCATATCTTCTTTAGAAGGAAATCAGGGCTATTCAGGCCCAGGATCATCTCTCATTTTGTAAGGCTAAGGACTTGGTCCTGGGGTGCCCGGCGCTGCCTCGGACGTCTTATGGCTTAATGTTAAGAAAGACACCATCTGCTCCTGGCCCCTCCAGGCTTCCGAGCACGGTCGTTTCTACGCACATTCGGAACACTTCTGCAGGTTTTACCCACCCTAGGCATTACCCTGGTATTGCAAGGGTTCACACACAGCCCCGGCTAAAACAAGGCTATCCTCTATTCCCCCAACGTGACCGTTTTACGTAAGGCGAAACGCGCACGCGCCTCCACCTAGTTGTTAGACTCGCAGGAGGCAAGAAACCTGAAGTTTGTGGTTAGACCTTCTTCCGGAGGGTTCTTAAAGGTGCTCTCCAAAAGGAGGACAGCACCAAAGGACGTTGCCTTGTACGCCCACACCGAGTGGTAGGCTGGGTGGCTCGAAGACGGTGGATCCTCTACAAGAGGGACCCCTGCCTCCGAAGCCGCCCTGTCTGCCTAAGGTGTCGAGGTGGAGGGAGGACTAGTCTCGCATGTCAAGCCCAACCTCCCCCCATAAGTCTTCGAAGGCGATAGCGCCTTCAGCGCATTATCCGGCCAACAGCGCCTAGAGTTCTGCCTCTTGGAAGCTTACGGCAATTCTCGTGAGGATCTTTTCTTCTAAGAGGACCTCTGCATGTCCTCCGAGCTAGGCCTGGAATTGCCGCGGATCTTGGGTCAATTGGGATGATCTGCGGCGCTTTCGAGCCCGCTGGCTTCAAACGCTTCCTCGTTATTCGCTCCACTGATTGCAGCATGTTGGCTAAGGGCAACATGATTCATCAGAGAACTTTAGCTAATGTGATTAGTAGAGAGCCAAAGGTGTCCCGTTTCTCAGTCCGGAGCCTTCTGTCGAATGCGGCGAATCCCGCCGAGGTGGCCAAAATAAGTGCTCTTCGGACACTTCATGGCACCCCGGTGAGTGTGACGCCGCACTCTACCATGAACTTTTTGAAAGGAGTAGTTTATGCGAGGGAACTCGTTGACTACTCCATTGAGGACATCACTTTAGAGCTGGCCAACCATGGGGTGGTCAAGGTCGAACGTGTGATGAGAAAACAGGGAGGGGCCTCGAGACCCACCCCTACACTCTTCGTCACCTTCGACTGTGACAAGCTCCCTGAGTCGGTGCGTGTCGGTTGGTACCGCTACCGCGTGAAGGCATTCGTGCCACTTCCGCGGGGGTGCTATTACTGTCACCGCTTCGGCCATACGAATCGTTCTTGTAGACGTGCATTGGCAGTCGCCAGATAGCCCCTTTAAAAAAAAAAAAATTTAGACGTGCAAAGTAGAGGTTACCCGAAACCAGTGTTTGTTGCTCCAAGGCAGCACACAATAAGTCCAAATCGTGTGTAGCCAAGTATGTGAATTGCGGAGAGCCGCATCCCGCTTCTTAAAAGCAATGTGGTGCATATCTCCTTGAGAAAGAAATCCTGGCCGTTCGGGCTCAGGATCGTCTCTTATTTCGCGAGGCTAAGGACTTGGTCCTGGCGCGCCCGGCGCTATTAGGGACGTCTTGTGCCTCAATGGTTAGAAAGGCACCCTCTGCTCCTGGCCAATCTAGGCCAAAGAGCACGGTTATTTCCGCGCCCATTCGGAGCCTTTCTGCGAGCTCTACTCAACCCGGTGCTCCCCTGGTAAAGCTGGCTGCAAAAAGGGTTCATACGCAGCCCCGGCTAAAACCAGGGCTCACCCCTCTCCCCCCAGCGTGACCTTTTCCCGTAAGGAGAAACGGCCACGCGCCTCCACCGAGTCGTTAGACTCACAGGAGGCAACACCCCTGAAGTTGATCGCCAGGCCATCTTCCGGGGTTCCTTAAGCTGCCCCCCGAAAGGATGACAGCAACAATGGAGCTTCGAGTTCTCGCCCACGCCCATTGGTGGGCTGGGTGGCTCGGAGATGGTAGATCCTCTAAATGAGGCCTCCCCTCCGCCCGGCTAAGGTTTCGAGTCGGAGGGAGGAAAAGCCCAACCTCTCCCAATAACTCCTCGAAAGGGGCAGCACCCGGAGTTCTGCCTCCGGGAAGCGTACTACCATTCCCGTGAGAGTCTTCTCTTCAAAGAAGGCCACCGCGTTTCCTCCGAGCTAAGCCGCCAATCCGGGCCAACTGGGAGGAGTTGCGGAGGTTCTCCCGTTCCCGTTAGCTTTCGTTTTGCAGGAGACCATCCTGGGTGCATGCCCCCTGATCACCCTCCCGGGGTATTTATGTTTTGCGTCCCCACCACCATGGGCTGGGGGCCGGGCCAGAGGATGTGCGATTTACACCCGGCATGATGTCTCTGTTCTTGCCTTAGTTTTAGATACCTCCTTTCAGGCAGTAGCTGTGCAGCTACACTTTGATAGGAGGTATACTGTCATTTCCACGTACATTCCACCGTCAGCCGACCACGACGCGCGGGACTTCCGCCACGTCGTGGCAGGGTTGCCGAGGCCCTTTTGCTCGGAGATCTAAATGGTAGACACCCCTTGTGGGGAGACTACTCTATTAATCCCCGGGGTCAAGTCCTTGCCGACCTGAGCGACGAGCTTGAGATGGGTGTCCTCAATGTGGATGAGTTTACGCATCATTGCCCGAGAACCTCTTCATTTTCCTGCCTCGATCTACCATAGAGGTCGAGGACCTCCATGGTAGTGATCACAATCCCATTCAAATATTATTTTCTGGGCCGCTGCCGCCCGAGAGCCCGCCCCTGTGCTGCTTGGCGCGGACGCGGTGGCTTGTATTTCAGGAAATGACTGAATTCTCTATCTCAGTCGAGAAGTTTAGGTCGGTAGATGAGGCCGTTGAGTTCTCCGGCAACCTCATCGCCGCGGACCTAGCTACTATTCCTAGAAGGTCTGGCCGTTTTGCACGCCGACTACTTCCGTGATCGTCAACTGAGTGTGAGATGGCCCTCAACCAGAAGCGCTATGCCTACATGCGCTATAAGCGCTGCCCGAACGATTTCACTGTCGCTAAATTTCGTTGGGCCAGTTCTAGGTTTCGGTCTATTTCGAACCACGCCCGCCGCTCTTCTTGGCGGACATACGTGTCTTCACTTGATGTTAAGACCCTTCTAGCAGAGGTGTGGAAACGAATCAAAAAGATTCGTTCAAGTTCTCGCAGTACTTCCCTCCTGTTGTCCAGGAGAATGGGACCGCACTCTCGGACCCCGCGTCCGTGGCGGAATCCTTCGCGACCGCTTTTTCCGCATTCTCTAGCCGGGATGCTGCTTACGGGAATCGACGGAGCAGGAAGATGAGGTCCATCACGGAAATGTCCTCATTGTTAGACCTGAGCAACAACGTCATCACCTCGGTGCTACCGGAAGATGTTATCACTACTCTCTTCGTAGACGATATTTCGATCTCTTTTGGCACGGCTCAGATGCCAACTCTGGACCGTCAACTCCAAAAGGCATTGAACCGCCCCTCTCGCTCCATGCGAGAGGGGCGGCTTGTATTTCAGGAAATGACTGAATTCTCTATCTCAGTCGAGAAGTTTAGGTCGGTAGATGAGGCCGTTGAGTTCTCCGGCAACCTCATCGCCGCGGACCTAGCTACTATTCCTAGAAGGTCTGGCCGTTTTGCACGCCGACTACTTCCGTGATCGTCAACTGAGTGTGAGATGGCCCTCAACCAGAAGCGCTATGCCTACATGCGCTATAAGCGCTGCCCGAACGATTTCACTGTCGCTAAATTTCGTTGGGCCAGTTCTAGGTTTCGGTCTATTTCGAACCACGCCCGCCGCTCTTCTTGGCGGACATACGTGTCTTCACTTGATGTTAAGACCCTTCTAGCAGAGGTGTGGAAACGAATCAAAAAGATTCGTTCAAGTTCTCGCAGTACTTCCCTCCTGTTGTCCAGGAGAATGGGACCGCACTCTCGGACCCCGCGTCCGTGGCGGAATCCTTCGCGACCGCTTTTTCCGCATTCTCTAGCCGGGATGCTGCTTACGGGAATCGACGGAGCAGGAAGATGAGGTCCATCACGGAAATGTCCTCATTGTTAGACCTGAGCAACAACGTCATCACCTCGGTGCTACCGGAAGATGTTATCACTACTCTCTTCGTAGACGATATTTCGATCTCTTTTGGCACGGCTCAGATGCCAACTCTGGACCGTCAACTCCAAAAGGCATTGAACCGCCCCTCTCGCTCCATGCCGAAGCACACAGGCTTCGGTTTTTCTTAGCTAAGACTAAGGTGGTGCACTATAATGCCTGATCCACCGTTCCACCATGACCTAGATTTGTTTCTAAATGGGGTTCGCCTGGAAGTGGTAGACTCGCACCGTGACGTTCAGCGTTTGGGCGCTGATAGATCTACTGCCTTACTTTTGTATCGATCCTTTATTCGTTCGAAGCTCGACTACGGATGCGCGTTTTATGCATCCGCAGCTTAGCGTGTATTGCCGAAGGTGGATCCGATCCACCACACCCGCCTTCGCCCGGCGACCGGTGCTTTCCGCACTTCCCCCATTGAGAGCCTACAAGTTGATGCTGGAGAGATGCCACTCGCTCTACGCCGTGTACAGTGCATTATTCGCCTGTACGCTGAGCCCGGCTCCTCCTGCAGTTGCCAACAGCTCTTACTGCATCCGCAGCTGATTTCGACGATGCCTATTCCGCCGAGAGACGCCAGTCATACCAAAATCCCTTTGGGTTTAGGACTAGGAAACTCCTTCTAGAGCTAGGTATAGCTTTCGGGCCGTTGGCGCTCCTGATTCTGTCCACGACGCCACCCGGGTCGTACCACCTTTAGCTAAGTGTCGCCACACCTCTGCTCACACAACTTATACAGCGCCGGGCGTATTGCGTTCATCCTTTTTGGAGCACTCCTCGTCTCGCCGGGAGTATTGCGTTCAACTTTTTTGCAGCCTACCTCGTGTCACGCTTAAACTGTCCCATTATATACAGATTGCTCCAAGTACCACGAGGGGGTCGGCTTCCACGTTGAATCCCCTCTTTTTAAATTCTGCGGGGCTCTCCCAAGCGCTGCGTCTGTCTTCACGGCCGAGCTAGTGGCAATACACCACTCGGTACATGAGATTACGCGACGTGCTCGATTCGGAGACCGGATTGTGATCTTTAGCGACTCACAAAGCGCCCTGAGTGTTCTCGGAGCATTGGCATCTCCGCATCCCCTTGTTCGCAATATCCGCGACGCTACGGTTTTGGCCTGCCGTGCGGATGCCGAACTTATCTTCTGCTGGGTTCCTGGTCATGTAGGAATTGCGGGGAATGAGCGCGCCGATGAAGGCGCCAAAGAGTCCGCTAGCACTCGGCGACTGGACCACCGTTTCGCTCTACTTCACACCGACTACATGGCAGGAATACCTGCAGCGCTTCTGACCTACCCCTCCAATGCCCAGAAGGCTTCAGGTTGCTTTCTCCTCTTTGAATTGGACACCCTCGCGGGACGCACCGCCATTTCATGAAGCGCTCGCCAACGTCCTACTGTGTAGACTGCGTTGCCCCCCAGACCGTTCGGCACACCTGTTGAATGTCCCCGTCTGGGCGATCTCCGCGCACGTTACCTGTCCCGGTACCGGGATGGGCGGGGTCGCTATCGCCTGTCCCTTGGTACTCGGGACGAGTTCGTACACATTGACTGGTGGACTTATAGACTTTTGGGGGGGAGGCCGGCCTTCTCCCCTTCTTTTAACTAGTTGGGTTCTTTTGTTGGTTTTTATTTTAGTAGGTCGCAGGTTCCTGCGCCTTAGGGAGGCGGACCTTCCCCAACGCCGGTGCTTGCTTTCTGCTTATTGCCTTTTTCCTTTTTTTTTATCTTATGTTTAAGATGCTTAGTAATAGGCACTGTTGAATACGGCGACTAATGCCCAAGTAGGGAGCCGCTAGATGAGCTCTTAAAATAAAAAAAATCTCTCTAGCCTCTTGCGTGTGCAAGTTGATGTAGAAATTGGTAAATGTTAGTTTAGGCCCTTTTCTGGACAGCGGAGGCCACCTGTCTTCTGCACAGTTTGCTTTCGCAAGTTTCACTCCACGTCGGATGCTCTGCTCCGACTGGAAAATGCTGCCTCCGAGTTCCTTCTCCATTAACATCACTACGCCACGGTTTTTTTTTTATCTGGTGAAGGTCTATGATACCGCATGGCGATACGGTATCATGGAGACTCACACGATGAGAGCAGGCTGGGATGCCTCCCAATTTTTATATTTGAATTTTTGAGAGATCGTCGATTCCGCCTACGGGTTTTCGGGGGGAGCGGGAGAGCCCTCTCCGGCCCGATGGAGTAACAAGAGGGGCTCACTCAGGGAAGTGTCCTCAGTGTCACACTTTTTGCCCTGATCATTAACGGCGTCACCTCGGTGATGCCGCAAGATGTTCTCGCTTCGCTCTACGTGGACGACCTTACAATCATTTTTTGGCGCGGCCCAGATGCCAACTCAGGAGCGTCGATTCCAACAGGCATTGAACCGCATCTCTCGCTCTGCCGACGCGAACGAGCTTCGGTTTTCCTTAGCCAAGACCAAGGTGGTGCACTTGTGCCTCCATCCATTGCTTCACCCTGATCCAGACTTGTTTCTAAATGGGGTTTAGTTCGTTCGTAGATCGTCAATGGATGCGAGTTTTATGCATCCGCATCCGAACGTGTATTGCGGAAGGTGGACCCGATCCAACATACCGGCCTTCGACTGGCTACAGGTGCTCTCCGCACTTTTCCCATTGACAGCCGCGTACATTCCTTTATTCACCTGTAGGCGCGAGCTCAGCGCCTTCCTCAATTGCCAACAGCTTTCCCTGCTTTCGCAGCTGATCTCGCGGTGCCTATGCCGCTGACAGGGGCGAGTCATACCCTAAGCCGTCTGAGTTTAGGGCTAGGAAATTCTATCGAGAGTTTGATATAACTCTGCTCCTAAATCTTATACATCGCGGGGAGTTTTGCGTTCGACCTTGTTGTCACACTCTCCGTATCATGCTGGAACCGTGCCAGTGTATACGGATGGCTACAAGTCCCATGTGGGTCTCGGTTTCCACGCCCTTTTCCCTCTGTTTTAAGTCACCGTGGCTCTGCCAGGTGTTGCGTCTCTCTTTACGGCTGAGTTGATTGCAATACATCGCTCGGTACTAGAGATAACGCGAAGTGCCAGGTTCGGAGACCGGATTGTGATTTATATCGACTCACAAACCCCCTGAGTGCTCTTGCGGCATTGGAATCTCTGCACCCCCTGGTTCGCGATTTCCGTGACCCCACGGCTTTGGCGAACCGGAGGATGTAGAGATTATCTTCTGCTGCGTTCCTGGAAATATAGGAATTGCGCGGAATGACAGCTCCGATGAGGGCGCCAACAAGGTCGTGAGCACTGGGCAACCACATCAGCTTTTCGCTCTTCTTCAAAACTGATTACATGGCAGGAATGCAAGCAGCCCTCCGTGCGGCTTGACAAAGAAGATGGGAGACGGTCGACGGGAACTTATAATTACGTGCCATTGCGCCGCGACGTCTTCAGCTTGCTTTCTGTCGTCTTCGAATTGGACACACCGCCATTTGATGGAGTGCTCGCCTGCACCTTATTGTGATGACTGCGTTGTTCCCCAGACTGTTCGGCATATTCTTGTGATTTTCGCGCACGTGGTCGCTACTACTTGTTCCTTTTACTCGGTACTCGGTCGTGCACATTGACCCCGTAAGGGGCGCGGCGATTTGCCATCCTGGCCGCCGTGCTGACGGGACTCAGCACCCCGTCCGGCCCCAGCTTAGCCTCTCTTCCTTCCTTCAAAACACTTGTTTCCTCTCTTTTCACACAACCTCTCCCACAACTTTCTCTGGTCAGCCTCTAATTTCACAGGGTAGATGCTGACCTTCCTTTCAGCCAACCGTCCCGCATCGGGGCTGAGGGGGTGGGGGACAATGTTCCCTAACCCCTGAGCTCCGGTCTGGGGTGGCTGGTTTTTAACTACCTGCTTCATCCCCACCCATACCTTCCTCACATCCCTTTTCCTCTCCTCTTCAAAATCTATCTTTTTTTCGCCGTGTCCAAGGTGGAGCCGCTATGCCGATGGACTGCCAGGCCACCAGGCCACCAGGCGGGAGGGGTGGTCCCGAATGGCGGCGCCTGGCTCTGCCGGGCTTGTAAGCACCTCTCGCAGTGCGGGCTACTGCGAGGGGTGATGAGCTATTGCGTCCCGTGGCAAAAATAGGGTCACCATGCCCATAGATGAACAACCAAAAAAAAAAACCCAAACCCCTTTAACTCCCCCTTGCTCATCGACGGAGCCGCCCTTGGGCAGCTCCACCGAAAAAATGGAGGTCCCCCCCCCTGTGCTTGCACAGGGGACCCTCCATATTTCTCTAACCGGAGAGGAGGCTTACTCCTCTCCTTCGCCTACGGGTGCAGGGGACTCCCCCTCACCCCCTTCTCTGGAGGTGCTTTCGGGCACCTCCCTTTTCCCAGCGGCAGTCCCATCTTTTCTTTTCAAGGGGACTGCCAAGAAAGCCAGCAGGCAGCCCTTAGCCAGCCGCTCCCCATCAAAGCGGCTCGGTAGGGCAAACCCCCTTAGGGGGGAGAGGGAAGCCAGGCCCCTTCGGTCGCTTCCCTCAAAAGACCTGCTGGCAAGAATTTTAAACCTTGCCGGGGTCAAGGCCTGTGCCTCCCCATACAAGACTGGCGACACTGCCAAGGGGACCTGCGATGTCCTGGGAGGGGATGGCCAACTGGAGGCCCCTCCTGTGATAGACATGGTCCTTGAGGAGACCCAGCCCCAGACGGTAGGGCCTTCCATGGGGGGGAATTCGGGCTCGGCGCCAAGCACCGAACCCGAATCCGCCCCTATGCAAGGTCCTCCTCAAATGGCTGAGGGCTCCGAGGCAGTAGAAGGAGGGGAGGGATCTCCTCCGACAGGTGCCCCTACGACAACCAGGGCCTTCTCCATTTCGGAGAGGGACCTGGCTGAGGCTGGTCCATCTGGCCTGGGGACTTCTGCCGGCGGAGGTGAAAAGCGGGTTCATTCCCCGCCCTCCTCTCCGAAAAAGAAGAAGAAAAAGACTAAAAAGACCAAAAAGACTCGGGGCTCCTCTCTATCCGCGGGGGCTGCGGGGACGGATGGGTCTGCTGCCACTCTGGCAAGCGACCAAGCCAAGATCGGCACATCCGCCCCCTCTGCCCCCCCGGTTGCGGACCCCCTGACAAAGAAGACTACTACCAAGAGTGCACAGGGCGGAGCCTCGATGACATCGGGGCCCCTGATTCAGAGGTTACCTGGCGTTTTCGAGCCCGCTGGCTTCAAACGCTTCCTCGTTATTCGCTCAACTGATGGCACCATGTTGTCCAAGGGCAACATGATCCATCAGAGGAGAGGATTAGCTAGTGCAATTGGTAGAGAGCCGAAGGTAACCCGTTTCTCGGACGGGAGCCTTCTGGCGAATGCGGCGAATCCCGCCGAGGCGGCTAAGATTAGTGCTCTTCGGACACTTCATGGCACCCCGGTGAGTGTGACGCCGCACTCTACCATGAACTTTGTGAAAGGAGTAGTTTATGCGAGGGAACTCGTTGACTACTCCATTGAGGACATCACCTTAGAGCTGGCCGACCATGGGGCGGTCAAGGTCGAACGTGTGATGAGAAAACAGGGAGGGGCCTCGAGACCCACCCCTACACTCTTCGTCACGTTCGACTGTGACAAGCTCCCTGAGTCGGTGCGTGCCGGTTGGTACCGCTACCGCGTGAAGGCATTCGTGCCACTTCCGCGGCGGTGCTATTACTGTCACCGCTTCGGCCATACGAATCGCTCATGTAGACGTGCAAAGTCGGGGTCACCCGAAGTCTGTGTAAATTGCTCCAAGGTCGCACACGATAAGTCCAAATCGTGTGTGGCCAAGTGTGTCAATTGCGGAGAGCCGCACCCTGCTTCTTCGAAGCAATGTGGTGCATATCTCCTTGAGAAAGAAATCCTGGCCGTTCAGGCCCAGGATCGACTCTCATTCCGCGAGGCAAAGGACTTGGTCCTGGCGCGCCCGGCTCTGCCTGGGACGTCATATGCCTCAATAGTTAGGAAGGCACCCTCTGCTCCCGGCCGATCCAGGCCAACGAGCACGGTTGTTTCCGCGCCCATTCGGAGCCCTTCTGCGGGCTCTACCCAACCCGGGCGCTCCCCTGGTAAAGCTGGCGGCAAAAAGGGCTCATACCCTGCCCCGGCTAAAACCAGGGCTCCCCCCTCTTCCCCCAGCGTGACCGTTTCCCGTAAGGCGAAACGGCCACGCGCCTCCACCGAGTCGTTAGACTCACAGGAGGCAACACCCCTGAAGATGGTCGCTAGGCCATCTTCCGGGGTTCCTAAAGCTGTCCCCCGAAAGGAGGACAGCAACAAAGGAGCTTCGGCTCCTTCGCCCACGCCCCGAGGTGGAGCGAGTGGCTCGGAGACGGTGGTTCCTCGAAAAGAGGGCCCCTCGCCTCCCAAGCCGCAACGCCCGCCTAAGGTTTCGAGGCGGAGGGAGGAAAAGACTCGCATGGCGAGCCCAACCTCCCCCAATAAGTCCTCGAAGGCGACAGCGCCTTCAGCGCTTTGTCCGGCCAACAGCGCCCGGGGTTCTGCCCCCGGGAAGCGTATGGCCATTCCCGTGAGGGTCTTCAATTCGAGGAGGGCCCCCGCGTCTCCTCCGAGCTAGGCCTGGAGGGCATATTCCTTCAATGGAATTGCCGTGGACTCCGGGCCAACTGGGAGGAGCTGCGGAGGCTCGTCTCGTCCCGTTCCCCGTTAGCTATTTTTTTGCAGGAGACCATGCTAGGTGCGTGCCCCCTCCCTGCCCTCCCGGGGTGTAAGGGTCTTGCGACCCCACCACCGCGGGATGGCCGGGCTGGGGGATGCGCAGTTTACACCCGGCATGATGTCTCCGTTCTTCCTTTCTCTTTAGATACCTCCTTTCAGCCAGTGGCTGTGCAGCTGCAGCTGGATAGGAGGTATACTATCATTTCTGCGTACATTCCACCGTCAGCTGACTTCGACGCGGGGGACTTCCGCCGCGTCGTTGCACGGTTGCCGAGGCCCTATCTCTTGCTTGGAGATCTGAACGGCAGGCATCCTCTCTGGGGAGATTACTCCATAAATCCCAGGGGACAAGTCCTTGCCGATCTGATCGAAGAGCTTGAGATGGGTGTCCTAAACGTGGATGAGTTTACGCATCACTGTCCGAGAACCGCTTCATTTTCTTGCCTTGACCTATCTTTGTGCTCTTCGGATGCACAGCCTGATTTTGATTGGGGGGTGGTCGATGACCTCCATGGTAGTGATCACTTTCCCATTCAAATATCATTTTCAGGGCAACTGCCGCCTGAGAGACCACCTCGGTGGTGCTTGGCGCGGGCGCGGTGGCCTGCATTTCAGGAAATGACTGAATTCTCTATCTCAGTCGAGGAGTTTAGGTCGGTAGATGAGGCCGTTGAGTTCTTCTCCGGCAACCTCATCGCCGTGGTCCTGACTACTATTCCTAGGACGTCTGGCCGTTTTGCACGCCGACCACTCCCATGGTGGTCGGCCGAGTGTGAGACGGCCCTCAAACAGAAGCGTTATGCCTACATGCGCTATAAGCGCCGCCCGAACGATTTCACTGTCGCTGAATTTCGTCGGGCTAGGGCTAGGTTCCGGTATATTTCGAAGCACGCCCGCCGCTCTTCTTGGCGGGCATACGTGTCTTCACTTAACGGGAAGACCCCTTTAGCTGAGGTGTGGAAGCGAGTCAAAAGGATTCGGGGCAAGTTCTCGCAGGACCCCCCTCCCGTTCTCCAGGAGAATGGGACCGCAATCTCGGACCCCGCGTCCGTGGCGGAATCCTTAGCGACCGCTTTTTCCGCATTCTCTAGCCGTGATGCTGCTCCGCCAGCATTCAATGCACGTCGTGATGTCGCGGAAGGCCGCCGGCTGGACTTTACCTCCAGAGGCGGAGAACCCTTCAACGACAAGTTTACTGTGAGTGAGTTGCGTTCCGCTCTCGCTTCGTGCGCGGACACCGCCCATGGTCCGGACGATGTCCCGTACGCCATGCTTCGACACCTGGGTGAGCGAGGCATGGCCTTTCTGTTAGATTTGTTCAACAGGATCTGGGTGGAAGGTCTTCTCCCAGACTCCTGGCGAATCGCTACTGTGCTCGCCTTTCGCAAACCGGGGAGAGATCACTCTACTCCGACCGGTTTCCGCCCAATCTCTCTAACCTCTTGCGTGTGCAAGTTGATGGAAAAATTGGTAAATGTTAGATTAGCCTTTTTCCTGGACAGCGGAGGCCATCTGTCTTCCGCACAGTGCGGCTTCCGCAAGTTCCACTCCACGTCGGATGCTCTGCTCCGACTGGAAAATGCAGTCTGCTTGGCTTTCCTTCGTAGACAGCACTACGCCACGGTCTTTTTCGATTTGGAGAAGGCCTATGATACCGCATGGCGATACGGTATCATGGAGACTCTCCACACGATGGGGGCGAGGGGACGCCTCCCAATGTTTATATCTGAATTTTTGCGAGATCGTCGATTCCGCGTACGGGTGGGGGGAGCTCTCTCCGGCCCAAAGGAGCAGGAAGAGGGTGTCCCGCAGGGAAGTGTCCTCAGTGTCACACTCTTTGCCCTGAGCATCAACGGCATCACCTCGGTGCTGCCGGAAGATGTTCTCGCTACGCTCTACGTGGACGACCTTTCGATCTCTTTTGGCGCGGCCCAGATGCCAACTCTGGAGCGTCGACTCCAACAGGCATTGAACCGCGTCTCTCGCTATGCCGAAGCGCACAGGTTTCGGTTTTCTTTGGCCAAGACTAAGGTGGTGCACTTCTGCCGCCATCCACGACTTCACCCCGACCCAGATTTTTTTCTTAATGGGGTGCGCCTGGATGTGGTTGAGTCGCACCGTTTCCTTGGTCTTGTATTCGACCGACGCCTCACCTGGGAGGCTCATATTCGCAGCCTTAGGGTCTCTTGTACCCGCGCCATGGACATTCTCCGTTCCGTGACGTTCAGCGCTTGGGGCGCTGATAAGGCTACTGCCCTACTTTTTTATCGATCCTTTGTTCGTTCGAAGCTCGACTACGGATGCGAGTTTTATGCATCCGCAGCCGAGCGTTTATTGCGGAAGGTGGATTCGATTCACCACACCGGCCTTCGCCTTGCGACCGGTGCCTTCCGCACTTCCCCCATTGAGAGCCTGTTGGTCGATGCTGGGGAGATGCCACTCGCTCTGCGCCGCGTGCAGTGCATCACTCGCCTTTACGCGCGAGCCCGGCGCCTCCCTCAGTCGCCAACAGCTCTCACTGCATCCGCAGCTGATCTCGATGGTGCCTATGCCGCCGAGAGACGCCAGTCATACCCTAAGCCCTTTGGGTTTAGGGCCAGGAAACTCCTTCGAGAGGTAGATATAGCTCTCGGGCCGGTGGCGCCCCTGGTTCTGCCCAGGACGCCACCCTGGAGGGTACCACATTTGGCTATTTGTCGCCACGCCTCTGCTCCCAAAGCTTGTACTGCGCCGGGAGTATTGCGTTCGACCTTTTTGGAGCACACATCGTGTCACGCTGGTACCGTGCCAGTGTATACGGATGGCTCCAAGTCCCAAGAGGGGGTCGGCTTCCACGCCGTATCCCCTCTGTTTGAAGTCAGCGGGGCTCTACCAGGCGCTGCGTCTGTCTTCACGGCCGAGCTGGTGGCAATACACCACTCGGTACGGGAGATTACGCGACATGCCCGGTTCGGAGACCGGATTGTGATCTATAGCGACTCACAAAGCGCCCTGAGTGCTCTCGGGGCATTGGAATCTCCGCATCCCCTGGTTCGCGATATCCGTGACGCCACGGTTTTGGCGAGCCGGGCAGATGTCGAGATTGTCTTCTGCTGGGTTCCTGGACATGTAGGAATTGCGGGGAATGAGCGCGCCAAAGAGTCCGCGACGACTCTGCGACCGGACCAGCGTTTCGCTCTTCCTCACACCGACTACATGGCAGGAATACGGGCAGCTCTTCGGACTGCTTGGCAAAGAAGATGGGAGACAGTCGAAGGGAACTTAAAGTTGCGTGTCATTGCGCCGCGACTGTTCCCATGGACCTATCCCCCAATGCCGCGGCGGCTTCAGGTTGCTTTCTGTCGTCTCCGAATCGGACACACTCGTGTGACGCATCGCTATCTGGTGGAGCGCTCGCCTGCGCCCTATTGCAACGACTGCGTCGTCCCCCAGACTGTTCGGCACATTCTTGTCGAATGTCCCAGTCTGGGTGATCTTCGCGCACGACACCTGTCCCGGTACCGGGATGGGCGGGGTCGCTACCGCCTGTCCCTTGTACTCGGGACGAGTGCGTGCACTTTGACTGGTGGACTTGCTAACTTTTTGGGGGCGGCCGGCCTTCTCCCTTTTTTTTAACCAGGCTTAATTTTTGTTGTTGTTGTTGTTTTTGTTATTGTTTTGTTATTGTTATTTCTTTTTTGTTGTTCCCTGTTCCATTTTTTGAAGTAGCCTAGAACTAGGCTGTTTGTTTACGGCGACTTATGCCTAAGTCGGCAGTCGCCAGATAGCCCCTTAAATCGTGCACATTGACTTCTGTACTATACGATTTTTTGGTGTAAGCTGGCTCCTCCAGTTTATTTTTTTTGTAGGTCGTATGTACCTGCACCGCGGGCAGGCGGGGCCTATCCCCCGACGCCGGAGCGCGCTTACTTCTTGTGGCCTCTTTGCTTTCTTTTCTCTTTTTATTTGTTGTTCTTTAGCCAGTTCTTATCCTTTGTCTTTCTTTTTATCTTTGTTATTTTAATCTAGCCTAGTAGTATGCTGTGATCTGAGAACGGCGACTCTTGTCCTAGTAGACAGTCTACAGATGGGCTCTCAAAATTCAAAAATAAAAGATCCACCTAGTTGTCTCCTCGGGTTGGTTCTTCGATACCGATTTCGGCATCCCGGGAGATATTTTTTCCCGCAGCTTCACTTCGAGTAAGGTTTAGAATGGTTCCGGACATCTTCCATTTATCATCAATCCATCTTACAATTCTGCGAGGAACAATTCAGGCTGTAGGAATACTTATATAGATTTAACCTTCTCTCTAGTTCACAATTTTCTTGCTTTTGAAACTTTTCAAATCAGTTGAAAGCGCTTTATTTTTAATCATCATGGCACAATTTTGCAGTCTGACGTCCAGCTATTAAATGAGGTTATACAAAACAAAACCCCTCCTCCCTAACACTAGCAGATATTCATTTGGCCAAATGCATCTCTGGAAAGTACATGATGCGCTTCTACACGCTGGTTCAGCGTACATGGTTGCTCTGTGTTGTAACGGGCTGTTATTCACTGAAACTAAATTATATTCATTTTGAGGTGTTTGATAATATTTTCTTTAGGTAGCGTCCCCTTTTTTATATTGAAAATCCTCGCCAAACGCCTAGGGTGTTGATATCTTAGCATTATTATTTTTGTATTGTTCACAACAAAAGAACGATCTTGATATTAGTGTATTCGTAAAACCCCCAAACTACCCTTTCCATCTGCCCCGCGGTTGCAGCGTTGGACCAATGTTATTTGGCATTCTGGTTGTATCTCTGTTATTCACGTGCCTGAAGTATGGCACGTTTCTGTATTGCTGTTGGCTAAGGCTTTCCTCCCCCCCCCGCCTTCTATCTCTCTCTGACACACAGGCGCACATGCACTATACAGCTTTACAAGGAGCGGTTCGAAACATTAATGCAGGGGGCTCTCTCTCTAGTTTCCCGTTTCGCAAGATTTCTTGCTTCGACTCTCGGGCATTGTCGAAATCCTTATCCGGCAACGACCTGACCAAGGTATTTATTTTGCCCATCCCGTCTCGAAACAAAAATCCTTCCTTCCTTCTTTCTAAGCGGGTTCAACTTCTGCCCTTGACTGCATGCATCCCTTGTTCCAAGAAAACTTGAACTAAAGGTAGGCGAGCCAGCCCAGAAACGAGGCTCCAGGAGGCATTGTCAGTATGGCGCGGGCTCTACGCACGCGCCTTTGCCCCCGGAGGCTTCGATTCCAGGGTCCCTTCCTTCCCGTCGCTCTAATTACGACTGCTCGACCTTCCCCGCGAGGGCGCCCTATTCCTCGGACCTTTCTTGCTCTTTGTCTGAACTTGATCTCGAAGGATTCTAATAATCCTTCCTCTCCCACTATTTTGGGTTTACAATACTTGCTATTGCTGTCCTTAACCCTTTTCACCATTCCTGTTTTTTTTCATTAAATAATATTCCTCCCATCATTCTTCTCCCCCCGACTCGAGGATGTAATGGGAGTAAAAGGCGGACTTAAAAAAGTCATGGGTTCCTCGATAGACCCAGCTACCTGGAATTTGTTCCTACCCTGCTCTAGTCATTTTTAGCCTCTCTCTCTCCATTTGACTCATCCCCCCGCCCCCTCATTCTCGTTCCATCACACCTGTTTCGGTTTTCTTTTTAATTAACTCGAGGGTCTTCCCCCTTTTTTTCTCCATTCCCTCTCATCCTACGCTCGCTTTTAATGGCCTCCAAATGCGCTCACAATGTCTTCCCATCATCCTAGTGCTAGTGTTGTTTTTTGAGGGAGTGGATGGACCGGTGGTGATGTTACTAATACTAAAACATAACCAATAAATATATCTCACCCGGAAAGGTTGTAAGGAGAGAAAATAGTAAAGGCGTGAGAAGGGAATATTTGTGGAAGATAGACACGGGCCCTGGGGCTTGGACGGCACACAGTCCTCCGGATGTTCAGCCCAGTCTATATTTCTTCTCATTTCCTATGCTCCGTCTGTCATTTGATGACTGGCCTTTGTTTCTTTTTCCTCCGATCGATTTCCTTTTATGAAGCATAAAAATCCATTGCAGTAAAAAATAATCCCTATTTTTCCCTGCCCTTTATTTTATCTTATTTTTGCTCCTGAACCTACGCTCTGTTAGATTAAAGAGAGTCGTGCCCCATTGCCAACCCCGATTCCTAGTTCAAAGAAAACGACCTCTTGCGCCCGAGGTCAGCCGTGGCTTGCCCCCTGCCTCGGACTGCCCCTTGCGTACGATCACGCGACCTTTTCCGGCTCTTGTTTGTCATTCCCCGCACGCTCATCCCATCTTGTGGATATGTTTGAGGCCGATGCAATTATGGTATCCTGACGGCGTGTAAGGCGAACAACCAATGGCACACACGCCGTCAGGATACCTCGTCTCTTCGTTAACGTTTATTGTATGCCATCCCAAGGGCAGGCCTCAGAATTAGAAGGATTTTATGCACTTATTCCTGTCATCAGTTATTCTTGTCATGTTTCACCCTCATCAATGATGCATCACCGTATATTTTTTATTACTAGCTGCTTTTTAACTCTTTGAGGCACAGGATTTTGCACACCCCAAAAATATTTCCATGAAATTTAATTAATGCAACCTTTTCTAACCTATATACCTCTTATAAGTGCATAATAATTTATTTTTTTATATTTTTTATGAAATTAGTGATGTGGGTTATCAAGTGACCCACTATGCAGTAAATAACTAGAAAATAACTAAATATTAAATCCCGTTTTGCATAGCAGCTTTAAATATTATTATTCATGGTATTTTTGAAAGCATTTTTTGTTATAAGCAAGGAATGGAGGCACTTTGCATATAGAGTAACCCCAGTTTGTTCGAACTTATTTTGCTACACAAAGCACATCTTCTTGTCACACACTCTGGTTGATGAGCCGATTCTGATCTGCGCACTTCAATTGATACTGACGGCTTGCCTTTCTTTATCTGAATGATATTCTTATCAGATCTTCTTCGTTTTGTTCGCAGGCGTGCGACAAAATCCCCAATGCACTTCAACTTAAACTCCTTCAAACTTGCTTCAGTGTCGAATCTTTTGTATGAAATATATGCATTCACAATGGCGGCATCGAGAAAATAGAAAAAAAAATCCGATACCACCACTTCTTCGCCCTGCGATCCAATCTGTAGCTTGAATGTAGCTGATCAAAGATGTCGACACTATTCATGTGATTATTATACTCAGAAACGCGGAGAGTGGGCATGGAATATTGAGTTTTGAACCATCATTTGTCGTTCTCTTTACACTTATTTCTTTAAGATCATGAAAGTTACTAAGTACATGAACTGGTTTCTTATCCATCCATTTTACTGCACAAACTCCATTATTATTGACGAAAGATTCATGTACCTCTCCCTTTCCCTATTTCATTTTAGACTTAGAAAAGCAGGGCAAATTCCTCCTTGATGTGTTTACTGTTCCACATGCATTATTTTTGCTTTTCTTCAGGTTTCCTAATAATGCTACACTCGTAAAATAGTTGCCAAAAAAGACCCCGTGTTCTTGCCCCGCAAGATCGTTTGTTAGATCAGTTACAACCCTTTCACCAAGATTTGTTGTAACCTTGTTTCAAACTTTAAACAATACCCAGTTTTATCAGCCGACTCAGTTTTATTGGGCATATATTGTTTCAGTGAACTCCTCCTATCTTTGACTCATCAACTGAAACAATGGAACTTGGATTAAAATTATTTGGCATGAATAGATTATCGTTCAGATGAACATGACTTAGAAGCCACCCAAATCTATTTACGGTCATTAACTGACTTAGAAACTGATGGTGTTACACAGGGTGTGTACTCCAATAATCCCGATAGCTTGGAAGCTAAGTTAGTGCCAATAAATGTTTTTATTTCTTCTTCATTGATTGGAGCGTATCTCGTTCCTTCTTGCTCTGCATACAAATTCGTTTGAAACGCAATATGGGAGATCATATCATCAGAAATGAAATGGCTACATATATCATAAGGTGAAAGATTGTCAAGGTCGCACAATTTTTTTCTATCTAGGCCCACCTTCAGATGAAAACGTTCCAGCAGGAACAATATTACCGTTCTTATTCCAAATTAATTTTTCTTCTACCTTTGGATTGTTTTCTACACATTTAACGTCAGTTTTCATCCTCATCACTTCCAGACACTTCTTTTAAAGTCATCTCCTGACCAACCTCTTCTGTTACCTGATCCAAAGTCGCTTCCAGTCTGTTCATGATTCAGAATCTAAAGGGATGTCGTATAATACCACACTGGTGTCTTCGTCGTTTAGAGAATTAGTTGCCATTGTAGCCTAACCAAAAAAATTACATAAGAATTAGCAATACAACTAAAAATATTTGTTCAATATAATAAATAATATGTGTTCTCGTGGAGAAAGAAAGGAACTAGGCGAGTGAGACTCGTAGGTAGGCCCAATGCGTTTTTTCAAATCAGTAAATAACCGTACATGTATAGCTTGAAAGGCTTGGTGGGATAGTGTATTAGTTTTTCTAATTAACTGACTGACACATTAATTTTATAAATATTATTTATTAGTTTTTCTAATTAACTTTTTCTCAACATATTACTCTCCCTAATAAATAACAAAGATAAGCATCTTCGAAAACGTATTAGGCCTGTTACGCTGCAAACATCACATAAGAAGCACTTTCTATCTATCCTCTGAGGCGAGATACATAGAAAATTAATAATTGTCTGAGGTGGGCTACGCGACAGGGCTGCCGAAATGAAATGGTTACAATTTTGCTCATTTTGCTTCAAAAGGTTACAATGGTTACATTTGGGTATTTTTGGTTACATTTGTAACATTTCATCATAATATTTTTAAAATTTAACTTAAATTAAAAAAAAACATTAATTATTATCAATTTTCTTTTGTTTGGTTCCAAAAACCAATCATATATTATATTTAAAACTAAAATTGCTGATCGTGAATTATAATTGGCTGATAATTAATCAGTCTCTTTTCAAACAATGATTTGATTGGCCAATAGGCATGCATATAAAGAATCTTGAACGTCTAGCTACGATAAGCGATTTGTAAACTCGCTCTTATTGGTCAATTCATTTATAGGTTCCAATTCCATAATGCATTCCCCTTCGCCTTCCGGCATCAATGTAAAAATTTCTTATTCTTGTGTGCCGAGTGATCTTGATTTTTTAAAGATTTAAATTATCACCCCATCTCAATATGAGTGACAGTGATGACGATACTTATAATAGAGCTGAATGCAGTACCCCTAAGAAGAAACAAAAAATTACTGGAATAAAACGCTTGATTAAAATAGCATCACATACATATTTCAATGACAAAAGATTTTCTTCATGGCTGCAAGTGAGTAAATATGACGGTAACAAAGGATTCTGTAAATTGTGCAGTGTTGAAATTTCAGGTGCCCTTACACACATTGAAAGACACGAAACCTCGGAAAAGCATAAAAAGAACATAAGAGTAATAAAAACTTAAAGCTAACTGATTTTATAACTTCACAGCATTCTTCTCAGAATCAGAAGGTTGTAGCTGCTGAGCTTAAACTTTGTGCATTTGTTGGTGAACACAATTTGCCTATTGTTCTTTTAGACCATTTGGCAGGTCTTATTACCAATGTATGCCCAGATTCGACTATTGCTAAAGATATAAAGTGCGCAAGAACCAAAGGCACAAGTATTTTTTTCCAATGTGATTGGCCCTTATGCTTTGAATAATCTATTGTCTAGGATAAAAACAACAAAATTTTCACTTATAATTGATGAAACAACCGATGTATCTACACTGAAACAACTTGCTTTGGTTGTGAGGTATTATGAGGAAGAAATTAAGAAAACTGTGGAAAAATTTCTGACCCTAATAGAAATCAAGTTTTTTGATGACCATGAAATTCCTTTTGAAAACCTAATCGGTTTTGCTAGTGATAATGCCAGTGTGATGATGGGGAACAAGGATGGGGTTCAAAAACTACTTAAAGAGAAAAATCCTGATTTATTTCTGCAACCATTTGTGTGTCATTATATACAACTGTGTGCTTCCAAAGCTTGTCTTGAATTGCCTCGGCAACTAGAGGAGTTAGTAAGAAATATTTCTCCATACATTAGCAATTTCAAAGTTTTGCAAAAATTAGCCAGCATAAGATTCTTCATCTTAGCTCTACTAGATGTGGCTATCTTTGGAAAATGTAGTTAAACGAATATTGGATCAATGGCCAACACTTTTGTTATTTTTCACCACAGCTAGTTTTGAGGATGAGATTCCAATGGCTACGAAAATATTTGAGGAATTGCAGAAGCCAATAACAAAAATGTATTTTTCATTTTTAGCCTATATATTGCCATGTGTTAATAAGATTAATTTTGAGTTTCAGGCTGAATCATTTAGACTGCACAAATTGAAATATTCTATAACTAGATGCATGAAAGCCATTTTGGGCAATTTTATAAAGCAAGAAATTGTAAAAGCCAATGAAATTGAGGACATTGATATTAGCTATTCTGCAAATTACATTAAACTAGAAAATGTTTATTGTGGTGTTATTCCTGAAAGCATTTACATACATGCAAAACTCAGAAACCATTTGTGAGGAAGACCTTCAAGAATATTGAATTAATACATTCAACTTTTATGTGCGTGTTTCGAAAGAAATGATGAATTGCTTCTTATCTTCGAATTTGCTTTCTAATTTAAATAAGTTAGAAGCATTAGATCCAACCAATGTTTCCGAAGGGAAACCTACGTCAATCATCCCTTTGGCAATGAAGTTTCTGAATCTTTTGAGTACAGATCAATATGAAGCCATCAATAGTGAAAGGAGAGAATTGACTCTTCAGGATGAATTTTGTTTCAAAGAAATTGAACCTGAAAAATTTTGGCATCTTATTTCATTGGAAAAAATGCGGAGATCAACCCCGCTATGCTTTGTTAAGTAAATTTATGTTTCACATGTTGGCTTTACCCCACTCTTCAGCAGCTGCAGAAAGAATATTTCCTCTTTTGAATAATATGAAAGTAAAAAATCGCTCAAGTTTAAAGATAAGCACAGTAAATGCATTCCAAGTCAATGCTTCACGAAATCAATTGCACGAAGTGGAGTCCAGCAGAAGATCTTTGCACGAAATTAAGCGAAAAGCATCGATCGGTATCTGCAAAAAAGGAGGAAGAAAAGGATGAAGATATTACTTTTTAAGTAAAAAATAATAAGGTAAATACATTATTTTTATGGCATTAATTATATTTGTCTTTAATATAAATATTACAATAGTGGTTACATTTTCACGATTTAGGTTACATTTTGATTTTTTTTGGTTACAATTGCCCCCCAAATTTCGGCAGCCCTGCTACGCGATAAACCCAAGAGCTTCAAAGGTAGATAAATATTTAAATGTGGTTTATGCATCAAAATGTGTAGAAGAGGTGGGTTAAATGATGAACCATGAACCTTCAAAGGGTTAAAATCTTTACTATCCTTTCTTAAGATGAAATGAATGCGTTTTTAGAAAGGAAAAAAGAAAATTAATGCAAAATAGGACTTATAATAAATAAATTTAACGTAAAGCGCCTATCAATGACTTGCAATTTACTGACGGCGTCGTAGAGGAAGGAAATATATAACGATTAAAATGCTACCTACACTAAAGAAAAGTTGTAGTTTTTGTCCTTTAATCGAACTCATTATTATTTTTTTAAGAGTTTAACTAATTGTTTTGAGTGTAAAACTAATGTACGAGCTCCGTTTCAATTGTTGCATTTGTAAGTTCGTAATGCACATCCCAAGTTGAGCGGGACCATATTTTCGGGTAAGCTGTCGTCACATTGAGCGTGTACTCATTTGCCAAAGCTTACGATTGCTTGAAATGAACGAATCACCATTTGGCACAATTTGATTATTATACTTTTAGGGGTCATTTTGTCGGTTAGGATGAAAATGCACAAAGGGCTTGAAGGAGCCGTTCATTGCACCATCGGGAGATATTGTCAAAATGGCTCAATCTGGTTGCTCGTCATTGGTTTTCACTTGTACGAGTGTGACTAATCGTCTTCGAATTGGGCACATTCGCGGGACCACCGTCACTTGATGGTACGATGCCCTGCACCTTACTGTGACGACTGCGTTGTCGCCAGACTTCATTTAATAGAATGTACAAATAAATTATTTATCTCAAACCCTGCCCTTGAGCATTTCCACAACCTTATCATAGGTAAAATGTTAGATTGAATTTCCTCGTAAAATTTTTGTTTTCTTTACTTAAATGTAAGAAAGGTGTATTGATACCACTATTAATTGTTTTTTATCATTAAAAGGTAGCGAAATAACACTTATTAAGTTCGGCAAACGTCTCTATTCATTTAGGGTTATGCAAAAAATTGTTAACATAATTATAAAGTAATGGTAAACTAAGAAGCCTTATGTATCCATCATGAAATAACTCTCGTCCACTTTGCATTCTCGAGATTGCCAAGCGCGCCTTTTGGGAGAATTCACTTTGCAAATTGACTATAATTATAAATAAATAACTGCTGGTGGGAAGAAAATTATTCCTATTTGAATCTTGAAGACCAGTTTCCCACACCATATAAGTGTATGCAGCGGTTTACCCCGTTTCTACATAGGCTTATGTATATGTTAGTCATAGGATTTTATATCTTCATTTATTTGCACCAAGTTGTTTTTTTCTTTGTTATTTATGCTGTTTGAACCAATTAAAAAATGAGAGATATCTGCAGTCGGTTTTGGAAGGATATACCAAGTTGTTAGCACTTTACAAACGAACCAATACATACTTAGAAATCACGTAGAACAAACACACTGTTTGCTGACTTTAGACCAGGGGTGGGGAAACCTTTTTGAGCCGTGGGCGAAAATTTCTATTGAAAGAAGTCGGCAGGCAATAAATAAAATTCGACTCTTGTATTGTAAATGTTGTTTAAATTTATTGCATGGTGCCATATACTCATGCATTAATATCTAAAATAAAAATTAATACGCAACATTTTATTGATTGCTACCACGTAAATTAGACATACAGTTATTATTTAATTTTCAGTATTGAAAATTTGTGCATGCAAATATATCATTTAAGGGGCGATGAAAATTGGGCGAGCGAGCGAGGGTCCCCCATCCCTGCTTTAGACAATATGTTTGGGCAAGTTATCTAAGTCCTCGAGGGGTAACCTCGTTCCTGTCCTTAGTCCGATTGAAAACTTTTCAGAAATTCTAAACCGAAACAGAGATGGGACTCTTCCAACCAAGTTCATCTTTGAAAAGAATTCTGGGACTTTTGGCAAAACATTGTCCAACATAATAAATGGTTTGCCGACCTAATTCTCAAGAAAATGATCGTTGTGATAAAAAAATAAGGGCTTATCAACTAAATATTAATTATGATTACATTGCAATCAAGATTAGCTTTATTTAATGTGAGCTTACTGTTTTTATATCTATTTTGCACATTAGAACCCATATTCTTTGAGTGGTTGATCTCGAAAGTCCCTATGGTCCCGAGAGACTCCAGTCATAACCCAAACCCTTCGGGTTTAAAGCTAGGAAACTCCTTCGAGAGCTCGGTGTAGTTCTCGGGTCGGTGGTGCCTCTGGTTCTGCCCAGGACGCTACCCATGAGTATTGCGTTCGGCCTTTTTGGAGCGCACTTCGTGTCGCGCTGGATTCGTGCCAGTGTATATGGATGGCTCCAAAATCGGAGAGAGGGCCAGCTTCCACACCGTATGCCCGCTGTTTGGAGTCAGCGAGGCTCTGCCAGGCGCTGCGTCTGTCTTTACGGCTTAGCTGGTTGCAATACACCACTCGGTACCGGAGATTACGCGACGTGCCCGGTTCGGAGACCGGATTGTGATCTATAGCGACTCACAAAGCGCCCTGAGTGCTCTCGGGGCATTGGAATCTCACCATCCCCTGGTTCGCGATATCCGTGACGCCACTGTTTTGGCGAGCCGGGCAGATGTCGAGATCATCTTCTGCTGGGTTCCTGGACATGTAGGAATTGCGGGAATGAGCGTGCCGATGAGGGCGCCAAAGAGTCCGCGAGGACTCTGCGACCAGACCAGCGTTTCGCTCTTCCTCACACAGACTACATGGCAGTAATACGGGCAGCTCTTCGGACTGCTTGGCAAATAAGATGGGAGACGGTCGAAGGGAACTTAAAGTTGCGTGCTATTGCGCCGCGACTGTTCCCATGGACCTATCCCTCAATGCCGCGACGGCTTCAGGTCGCTTTGTGTCGTCTCAGAATCGGACACACTCGTGTGACGCATCGCTATCTGATGGAGCGCTCGCCTGCGCCCTATTGTGACGACTGTGTCGTCTTCCAGACTGTTCGGCACATTCTTGTCGAATGTCCCAGTCTGGGTGATCTTCACGCACGTTACCTGTCCCGGTACCGGGATGGGCGGGGTCGCTACCGCCTGTCCCTTGTATTCGGAACGAGTGCGTGCACATTGACTGGTGGACTTGACTTTTTTGGGGGGAGGCCGGCCTTCT
Source organism: Ceratothoa steindachneri (assembly GCA_963969495.1). Classification (NCBI taxonomy): domain Eukaryota; kingdom Metazoa; phylum Arthropoda; class Malacostraca; order Isopoda; family Cymothoidae; genus Ceratothoa; species Ceratothoa steindachneri. The sequence continues at coordinate 69,357,620 of OZ018330.1, forward strand.
CCTTTTTATTTAATTAGTTTTTTTGTTGTTTTTTGTTATTGTTGTTTTCTCTGTAGGTCGCACGCTCCTGCGACGGGGGGGACGGGGACCTCCCCCCGACGCTGGAACCTGCTTCCTAATTGTTGTCATCTTTCAATTTTATCATTGTTTTGTTTTCATTTTTTTATTTTAAAGTAGCCTAGAGCTAGGCTGCTTGATTGCGGCGACTTATGCCTAAGTGGGCAGTCGCCAGATAGCCCCTTAAAAAAAAAATGGTGTCGAACAAGGCTCGGTGCCTAGCACAGAACCCGAGTCCACCTTTGTGAAGGCTTCTCAGATGGCGCGGGAGCACGAAGGTTTACAAGGAGAGGAGGGATCTCATCCTGCGGCTGGTTCCCCTGTGACAGCCAAGACCTTCTCCATTTCAGAAAAAGATCTTGCCGAGGCCGGCCCTTCTGCATAGGGGAGAAGAGAAGCGGGTTCATTCCCCGCCCTCCTCTCCTAAGAAAAATAGGAAGAGAAAAAGACTCGGGGCTCCTCTCCTTCCGCGGGAGCCGCAGCGACGGACGGGGCGCGCGGCCGTTTTGGTATTCGACCAAGCCAAGAACGGTACGTCCGGCCCCGGAGCTTCCCTGGGTGGGGAGTCTCAGACAAAGATCAAAATTGCAGGACGCACCGCCATTTGGTGGAGCCCTCCCCTTCGCCTGACTTCGACGACTGCGCTGTCCCCGAGACTGTTCCGCACATTCTCGTCGAATGACCCCAGTCTGGGTGATCTTCGCGCACATTACCTGTCCCGCTAGCCGGGTCGCTACCGCTCGTCCCTTGTACTCGGGACGTGTTCGTTCACACATACTTGTAGACTATACGACTTTTTTTCAGGAGGCTGGCCTCCTCCACTTTATTTGACTGTTGTTTTTTTGTAGGTCGCATGTTCCTGCGCCGTGGGGAGGCAGGCCTCCCTCCGACCGCGGAGAGCGCTTCCTTCTTGCTTTTTTGCTTTGTTTTCTGGTTATTTTTTTGCCTTTGTCCCTTTTTATAGTTGGTTTTTGTTTTTAAAAAGTTTTGTTTTTTAATCTAGCCTAGTATTAGGCTGTAACCTGATTACAGCTACTTATCCCCAAGTAGGCAGTCGCCAGATGTGCTTCCGAAATTAAAAAACAAAACAAACAAAAAACACACCATGTACCTTACTGCGAGGACTGCTTTGTCCCCCGGACTATTAGGTAGATTCTTGTTGAATGTCGTAGTCTGTGTGATCTTCGCGTATGTTACCTGTTCCTATACCGGGTCGAGCTGAGTTACTACCGCTTGTTTCTTCTGCTCGGGACCAGTTCGTACATACATATGTGTACTCATGGACTTTCTGGAGGAGGCTGCCACCTTTATTTTATTTGATGTTGATCGCATGCTCCATCGCCGGCGGAAGCGGTCCCCTCACGTCGGAGAGTGTTCCTGCTTTTTCCTTTTATATTGTTTATGTTTGGCTTCTGTTGTGTTTTGCTTAATGTTTATATTTTCCTGGTGTTTTTAATGTAACTAAGCAATAGGTTATTTTTTTAATTGCGGTGATTTATGCCCTTGGTGTTAGTCGCCAGATGCTCGCCCTTAAAGAAAAAGACAAAACATATTAGCTAAATGCTATTTCCATCCCCTTGCCTTTCCTTTTTATATTCTGCGTTTGCCCGTGTCGATATAATTTGAGGATCACAAACAGGTTTGCTTCGCTCGACGTCACATAAGTTAGGCTCGCCTGTTAACACCATACATAGATGTGTGTCCCAGTTGTCCTTGAGGTAGGCGAGATCTTTTCTACGTATTGAAGGCCACTCACTTTCACGCGTCCTCCTGACTTTCGCCCACCACCTTATCTTTTTAGCTTTGTACTCGTGGTTTATGTGGATTCTTTAGTTGCTGGATTTCGTGGCCTAGTACCCCGCCCTTCTTCCTAATCATATATGCACCAGTGGGCTTCTTCCCTAGTCTTCCCGATTCTAAGTATTTATTTATTTAGGATTGGTCATGTGATCATTGCCATCCTTAACATTTGGTTCGCTGTTACTCTCTATTTTTATCGATATTTCCCTTCATCTGTCCTCCCCCTCGTTCTTTAAACCTTGTGAAAAAAATGACATTGTTGGTTACCCTATTCATAATTAATTTTCCATTCATTTCTCGCTCGTTCTCAGTATCATCAGTTTGTCTTCCCAATGTCCAACTAAAGTATCCAAGTGTAGTTAATTTTTGTTTGTGTTTATTGACGATGTATCCAAACTCGTGTTTCCCTGCCCAAAGGATCTATCCTTAAGTGGCACGGCGATTTGCTTTCCCGGCCGCCGTGCAGACGGGAGTCAGCGCCCCGTCCGGCCCCAGCTTAGCCTCTTCCTCTTTCTGACACTGTCTTCTTACCCTGCTCCCTCACTTTCCATACAACCTCTGCCCAAGGCAGAGCCGCCATGCCGATTGACTGCATGGCCACTGGGCTGGAGGTGTGGTCTCAAATGGCGGCAAGTGGCTGTGCCGTCCCCGTATTCACTCCTCGCAGTTCGAGCTACTACGTGGGGTGATTAGCGTTTGCGTCCCGTGAAAATAATAGTCCCCAGGGTCAAGAATGAAAATTAAAAAAAAAACACCCCCTCTACTTCCCCTGCACCATCGTCCGAGCCGCTTCATGGCAAAAAAGGTCTCCCCTCCCTTTGCTTTCTCAGGGGTCCCTCCAAACTTGTACCGGAGTCGTGGATAAAAACCTCAAGCCGAGATTTTGAAGGTGAATTCACGATTCCCGGTTACCAGCTCTTCCTGAAAGATAGAGGGTGGCGGTGTGATGTTGTATGTCAAGGATACTCTCAACTCGACGGATTGCAACATCATATCCGACCATGAACTACTAGGTGTTGACCTAGAGATAGGTCCTGCCAAATACAGGACCCTGGTGCTTTATAGACCTCCTGCCCAACTCGTTGAAAAGGACAGAGATCTGTACCAGCTACTGGGAGAACTTGTGAAAGACAGAGTGTGTATCGTCATGGGTGATTTCAACACACAAGTTGACTGGGAAACCAGAGAACCCTGTGGCGAGAACGCACTACTCCTGGAGTTCACGAACAACGAGTTCCTCACTCAATGGGTGAGAGAGCCAACGAGAGGAGACAATATCCTCGACTTGGTTTTCACCTCTGAGGAGGACATCGTTGAGGACCTCTCTGTTGGCGAAGAGCTCGGTGGCAGTGACCACCGACTAATTAGATTTGTAGTCAAAGTCCCCAAGGCAGAGCCTGCAACTAGTAAATCAAGGAAACTGGATTTGAGAAGAGCAGACTTTGCAGGTCTACGCGCGGGACTGACTGACGTGAGGCTAGAGGAGTGCGATGCTGTTGAAGACTCTTGGAACAGTTTTAAAACCACATTCATGAGTCTTCAATCGCGTTTTATCCCTCTGAAATGCCCCCGTCGGTCTTCTGTTCAACCAAAGTGGTTTAATCGAGAAATCGGGCAACTGCTTAGGGAGAAGAGAAATGTGTACCGGCAATCGAAGATCTCGGGTGACTTTGACGAATACCGGAGGCTAGCCAGGAGAGTGAAGTCCAGCATAAGGGCGGCTAAGCGGTCTGAGGAACTCCGAGTGGCGAGACTCTGTAAAGAGAATCCCAAGGAGTTTTTTGGATATGTGAACAGCCGTAAACCAATCCGTCGAACGATTGGCCCTCTGAGGAATGAGGAGGGGACATTAAAGCATTCAGATGCAGAAAATGCCAACCTCCTCAACGACTACTTCTCTTCAGTGTTTACTGAAGAGTGTGGTCCCATTCCCCAGCCGACGGATTCCTACTCGGGGGAAAAGCTGGAGGCAATGGACTTCACCGAAGGAGAAATAAAGAAAAAGATCGCTGACCTAAAGACGAATAAGTCCCCTGGACCGGACGGGTTTCTACCTAAAGTGTTGAAGGAAGTGTGCGATGAAGTATCACGACATCTGTGCGCTATCTTTAACATGTCAATCCGGACCAAATGCGTTCCTAGAGACTGGCGTGAGGCGGAGGTGACTCCTATCTTCAAGAAAGGAGACCGTAACCAACCGTCGAACTACCGACCTATCAGTCTGACTTCGATAGTCAGCGGGTGAAGTGGACTCCCCCTTTCCATCGGCAGTCCCTCCTTTCCTTTCATAGGGGACTGCCAAGAAAGCACGCTGGCCGCCCAATATTTACCGCTCCCGGTGGGAGCGGCTCTCGATAGAGCCAACTCTTTTAGAAGCGCAAGGGATGGCAGGGGCCGTCCGCCCGTGCCCCCTCAAATACTGCTGGCGTGCATCTCATGTTTAAAGGAGGTCACCTTACGTGTTTCCCCTTCGAAACAATGTGATGCGCATTTCCTTGATCCCAGGATCGTCTGTCATTTCGCAAGGTTAAGGAATTGGTCATGGCGCGCCCAGCGCTGCCTGGGACGTCTTATGTCTCAATGTTAAAAAAAAGACCCTCTGCTCGTGGCACCTCGAGGCCTACGAGCATGATCTTTCCGCGCCCATTCGGAACCCTTTTTCGCGTTCTACCCACCACGTGCGCTCCCCTGCTATGGCTGGAGGAACAAAGGGTTCACACCCAGCCCGGGCTAAAAACAGGGCAACTTCCTTTCCCCAGTGTGACCATTTGCCGTAAGGACAAACGGCGACGTGCCTCCACCGAGTCATTAGACTTGCAGGAGGCAACACCCCTGAAATTGGTCGTGAGGCCATCTTTCTAGGTTCTTAAAGCTGCTCTCCCAAATGAGCACAACACTAAAACAGCTTCGGCGCTACCTCCACACCCAGTGCTAGGCTGGGTGAGTCGAAGATGGGGGATCCTCTAAAGGAGGGACCCTCGCCTCCCGAGGCGCCGTAAGGGGCGCGGCGATTTGCCATCCTGGCCGCCGTGCTGACGGGATCCAGCGCTCCGTCCGGCCCCAGCTTAGCCTCTCTTCCTTCCTTCAGATCGCCTGTATTTCTCCCCTACCTCGTCGCTTTTCATACAACCTCTCCCACCACTTTCTCTGGTCAGCCTCTAATTTCACAGGGTAGATGCTGACCTTCTTCTCAGCCAACCGTCCCGGATCGGGGCTGAGGGGGGAGGGGACAATGTTCCCTAACCCCTCAGCTCCGGTCTGGGGTGGTTGGTTTTTAACACCCTGCTTCATCCCCACCCATACCTTCCTCACATCCCTTTTCCTCTTTTCTTCACAATCTATCTTTTTAACGCCGTGTCCAAGGTGGAGCTGCCATGCCGATGGACTGCCAGGCCACCAGGCCGTAGGGGTGGTCCCAAATGTCTGCGCCTGGCTCTGCCGGGCCTGTAAGCACCTCTTGCAGTGCGGGCTACTGCGAGAGGTCATGCGCGATTGCTTCCCGTGATACAAATAGGGTCACCGTGCCCAATGAGGAATATCAAAAAATACCCCAACCCTCAACTTCCCCTGTAACATCAACGGAGCCGCCCTCGGGCCGCTCCACCGAAAAAATGGAGGTCACACCCCTGTGCTTTCGCAGGGGACCCTCCATATTTCTCTAACTGGAGAGGTCCTCCTACGATTACGGTGTTGGTGACTCCCCCTCACCCCCGTCTTTGGAGGTGCTTTGGGCACCTCCCTCTTTCCAGCGGCAGTCCCCTCTGTTCTTTCCAAGGGGACTGCCAAGAAAGCCAGCAGGCAGCCCTTAGCCAGCCGCTCCACATTTACGCGGCTTGGTAGGGCAAACCCCCTTAGGGGGGAGAGGGAAGCCAGGCCCCTTCGGTCGCTTCCTTCAAAAGACCTGCTGGCAAGAATTTTAAACCTTGCCGAGGTCAAGGCCTGTGCCTCCCCAAACAAGACTGGTGACGCTGCCCAAGGGACCTGTGATCTCCTGGGAGGGGATGGCCAACTGGAGGCCCCTCCTGTGATAGACATGGTCTTTGAGGAAACCTAGCCTCAGACGGTAGGGCCTTCCATAGGGGAAAATCCGGCCCTCGGCGCCAAGCACCGAACCCGAATCCGCCCCTATGCAAGGTCCTCCGCAAACGGCTGGGGCCTCCGAGGAAGTACAAGGAGGGGAGGGATCTCATCTGACCGGTGCCCCTGTGACCACCAGGACCTCCATTTCGGAGAAAGACCTGGCCGAGATCGGTCCATCTGGCCTAGGAGCCTCTGCCGGTGCAGGGGAGTAGCGGGTTCATTCCTCGCCCTCCTCTCACAAAAGAAAAAAAAATAGGAAAAACACTAAAAAGACTCGGGGCTCTTCTCCATCCGCGGGTGCTGCGGGGACGGATGGGTCTGCTGCCACTTTGGTAAGCGACCAATCCAAAATCGGCACATCCGGCCCCTCTGCCCCCCCCCCCCCGGGTGCGGAGCCACCGACTATGAGTAAGACGAAAAGAGCGCGGGACGGAACATCGATAACATCAGGGCCCCTCATTCAGAGGTTACCTGGCGTTTTCGAGCCCGCTGGCTTCAAATGCTTCCTCGTTATTCGATCCACTTCTGGCTCCATGTTGGCTAAGGGCAACATGATCCATCAGAGGAGAGGATTAGTTAGTGCAATTGGTAGAGAGCCGAAGGTGACCCGTTTCTCGGACGGGAGCCTTCTGGCGAATGCGGCGAATCCCGCCGAGGTGGCCAAAATAAGTGGTCTTCGGACACTTCATGGCACCCCGGTGAGTGTGACGCCGCACTCTACCATGAACTTTGTGAAAGGAGTAGTTTATGCGAGGGAACTCGTTGACTACTCCATAGAGGATATCACCTTAGAGCAGGCCGACCATGGGGTGATCAAGGTCAAACTTGTGATGAGAAAACAAGGAGGGGCCTCGAGACCCCCCCTACACTCTTCTTCACTTTCGACTGTGACAAGCTCCCTGAGTCCCTGAGTCGGTGCGTGTCGGTCGGTACCGCAACCGTGTGAAGGCATTCGTGCCCCCTCCCGCGGCGGTGCTATTACTGTCACCGCTTTGGCCATACGAATCGATCTTGTAGACGTGCAAAGTCGGGGTCACCCGAAGTCTGTTTAAATTCCTCCAAGGCCGCACACGATAAGTCGAAATCATGTGTGGCCAAGTGTGTCAATTGCGGAGAGCCGCACCTCGCTTCTTCGAAGCAATGTGCATATCTCTTCGAGAAAGAAATCCTGGCCGTTCAGGCCCAGGATCGAATCTCATTCCGCGAGGCTAAGGACTTGGTCCTGGCGCGCCCGGCTCTGCCTGGGACGTCATATGCCTCAATAGTTAGAAAGGCACCCTCTGCTCCTGGTCCATCCAGGCCAACGAGCACGGTTGTTTCCGCGCCTATTCGGAGCCCTTCTGCGGGCTCTACTCAACATGGGCCCTTCCCTGGTAAAGCAGGCAGCAAAAAGGGTTCACACGCAACCCCAAATATAACCCAGGCTCCCCCTTCTTCCACCAGCGTGACCGTTTTCCATATGGCGAAACGGCCACGCCCCTCCACCGAGTCGTTATACTCACAGGAGGCAACACTCCTGAAGTTGTTCGCCAGGCCATTTTCCGGGGTTCCTAAAGCTGTCCCCCGAAAGGAGGACAGCAAGAAAGGAGCTTCGGCTCCTTCGCCCATGCCTAGGGGTGGAGGGAGTAGCTCGGAGACGGTGGTTCCTCGAAAAGAGGGCCCCCCCGCCTCCGAAGCCGCAACGCCCGCCTAAGGTTTCGAGGCGACAGTACCTTCAGCGCTTTGTCCATCCAACAGCGCCCGGGGTTCTGCCTCCTGGAAGCGTACGGCTATTCCCGTGAGGGTCTTCTCCGAGCTAGGCCTGGATGGCATATTCCTTCAATGGAATTGCCGTGGATTCCGGGCCAACTGGGAGGACTCCGGAGGCTCGTCTCGTCCCGTTCCCCGTTAGCTATCTTTTTGCAGGAGACCATGCTAGGCGCGTGCCCCCTGCCCGCCCTCCCGGGGTATAAGGGTCTTGCGACCCCACCACCACGAGATGGCCGGGCTGGGGGATGCGCGGTTTACACCCGGCATGATGTCTCCGTTCTTCCTTTCTCTTTATATACCTCTTTTCAGGCAGTGCTGTGCAGCTGCACCTGGATAGGAGGTATACTATCATTTCTGCGTACATTCCACCGTCAGCTGACTTCGACGCGGGGAACTTCAGCCGCGTCGTGGCATGGTTGCCGAGGCCCTTTCTCTTGCTTGGAGATCTGAAAGGCAGGCATCCTCTCTGGGGAGATTACTCAATAAATCCCAGGGGACAAGTCCTTGCCGATCTGATCGAAGAGCTTGAGATGGGTGTCCTAAACGTGGATGAGTTTGCGCATCACTGTCCGAGAACCGCTTCATTTTCTTGCCTTGATCTATCTTTGTGCTCTTCGTATGCACAGCCTGATTTTGATTAGGGGGGTGGTCGATGTCCTCCATGGTAGTGATCACTTTCCCATTCAAATATCATTTTCAGGGCAACTACCGCCTGAGCGCCCACCTCGGTGGTGCTTGGCGCGCGTGCGGTGAACTGCATTTCAGGAAATGCAGTCGAGTTTAGGTCGTTAGATGAGGCCGTTGAGTTCCTCCGTCAACCTCATCGCCGCGGGCCTGATTACTAATCCTAGAACGTCTGGCCGCTTTGCACGCTGACCACCCCCATGGTGTTCGGCCGAGTGTGAAACGGCCCTCAAACTGAAGCGTTATGCCTACATGCTCTATAAGCTTAGCCTGAACGATTTCACTGTCGCTGAATTTCGTCGGGCTAGGGCTAGGTTCCGGTATATTTCGAAGCACGCCCGCCGCTCTTCTTGGCGGGCATACGCGTCTTCACTTAACGGGAAGACCCCTTTAGCAGGTGTGAAAGCGAATCAAAAGGATTCGGGGCAAGTTCTCGCAAGACTTCCCTCGCGTTCTCCAGGAGAATGGGACCGCAATCTCGGACCCCGCGTACGTGGCAGAATCCTTAGCGACTGCTTTTTCCTCATTCTCTCGCCGGGATGCTCCACCAGCATTTAATGCACGTTGTGATGTCGCGGAAGGCCGCCGGCTGGACTTTACCTCCAGAGGCGGAGAACCCTTCAACGACAGGTTTACTGTGAATGAGTTGCGCTCCGCTCTCGCTTCGTGCGCGGACACCGCATATGGTCCGGACGATGTTCCGTACGCCATGCTTCGACACCTGGGTGAGCGAGGCATGGCCTTTCTGTTAGATTTGTTCAAGAGGATCTGGGTGGAGTGTGTTCTCCCAGATTCCTGGCGAATCGCTACTGTGCTCGCTTTTCGCAAGCCGGGGAGACATCACACTACTCCGACTGGTTTCCGTCCAATCCCTCTAACCTCTTTCGTGTGAAATTTGATGGAGAAATTGGTAAATGTTAGACTAGCCTTTTTCCTGGACAGTGGAAGTCAACTGTCTTCTTCACAGTGCGGCTTCCGCAAGTTCCACTCCACGTCGGATGCTCTGCCCCGACTGGAAAATGCCGTCTGCGAGGCTTTCCTTCGTAGACAGCACTACGCCACGGTGTTTTTCGATCTGGAGAAGGCCTATGATACCGCATGGCGATACCGTATCATGGAGACTCTCCATACGATGGGGGCGAGGGGACGCCTCCCAGTCTTTATATCTGAATTTTTGCGAGATCGTCGATTCCGCGTACGGGTGGGGGAGCTCCCTCCGTCCCAAAGAAGCCGGAAGAGTGTGTCCCGCAGGGAAGTGTCTCAGTGTCACATTCTTTGTCCTGAGAATCAACGGCATCACCTCGGTGCTGCCATAAGATGTTCTCGCTACGACGTTTCGATCTCTTTTGGCGCGGCCCAGATACCAACTCTGGAGCGTCGACTCCAACAGGCATTGAACCGCGTAACTCGCTATTCCGAAGCGCACAGATTTCTGTTTTCTTTGGCCAAGACTAAGGTGGTGCACTTCTGCCGCTATCCACGGCTCCACCCCGACCCAGATTTGTTTCTTAATGGGGTGCTCCTGGATGTGGTTGAGTCGCACCGTTTCCTTGGTCTTGTATTCGACCGACGCCTCACCTGGGAGGCTCATATTCTCTTGTACCCGCGCCATGGATATTCTCCGTTCCGTGACGTTCAGCGCTTGGGGCGCTGATAAGGCTACTGCCCTGCTTTTTTATCGATCCTTTGTTCGTTCGAAGCTCGACTACGGATGCGAGTTTTATGCATCCGCAGCCGAGCGTTTATTGCGGAAGATGGATTCGATCCACTACACCGGCCTTCGCCTTGCGACCGGTGCCTTCCTTACTTACCCCATTCAGAGCCCGTTGGTCGATGCTGTGGAGATGCCACTCGCTCTGCGCCGCGTGCAGTGCATCAGTCGCCTGTACGTGCGAGCCCGGCGCCTCCCTCAGTCGCCAACAGCTTTCACTGCATCCGCAGCTGATCTCGACGGTGCCTATGCCGCCGAGAGACGTCATTCACACCCTAAGCCCTTTGGGTTTAGGGCCAGGAAACTTCTTTGGCTATTTGTCGCCACGCCTCTGCTCCCAAAGCTTGTACAGCGCCGGGAGTATTGCGTTCGACCTTTTTGGAGCACACGTCGTGTCACGCTGGAACCGTTCCAGTGTATACGGATGGCTCCAAGTCCCAAGAGGGGGTCGGCTTCCACGTCGTATCCCTTCTGTTTGAACTCAGCGGGGCTTTTCGTCTGTCTTCACGGCTGAGCTGGTGGCAATACACCACTCGGTACGGGAGGTTACGCGACGTGCATGTTTAGGACCCTGGATTGTGATCTATAGCGACTCACAAATCGTTCTGAGTGCTTTCGGAGCATTGGAATCTTCGCATCCCCTGGTTCGCGATATCCGTGACGCCACGGTTTTGGCGAGATTATCTAATTCTGGGTTCTTGGACATGTAGGAATTGCGGGGAATTAGCGCTCCGATGAGGGCGCCAAAGAGTCTGCGAGGACTCTGCGACCGGACCAGCGTTTTGCTCTTTCTCATACCGACTACATGGCATGAATACGGGCAGCTCTTCGGACTGCTTGGCCAAGAAGATGGGAGACGGTCGAATGGAACTTAAAGTTGCGTGCCATTGCTTCGTGACTGTTCCCATGGACCTATTCCCTAATGCTGCGACGGTTTCAGGTCGCTTTCTGTCGTCTCTGAATCGGGCACACTCGTGTGACGCATCGCTATCTGATGGAGCGCTCGCCAACGCCCTATTGCGACGACTGAGTCGTTCCCTAGACTGTTCAGCACATTCTTGTCGAATGTCCCAGTCTGGGTGATCTTCGCGCACGATACCTGTCCCGGTACCGGGATGGGCGGGGTCGCTACCGCCTCTCTTTTACTCGGGACGAGTTCGTGCACATTGACTTGTGGACTTGTTTGCCTTTGGGGGGAGGCCGGGCTTCTCCCCTTTATTTAAGAAGGTTATTTTTTTTGCTTTGTTATTGTTTTCTTAGTAGGTTGCACGCTCTTGCACCGGGGTGAGGGGGACCTCCCCCCGATGCCGGAGATTTCTTCCTAATTGTTAAGTTTTTCACATTTTTATCATTGAAAGTTTTTCATATTTTTATTTTAAAGTAGCCTAGTTCTAGGCTGTCGTGTTTCCGGCGACTGATGCCCTAGTGGGCAGTTGCCACCGGATAGAGGCCGGGCAAGAGGATGCACTATTTACACCCAGTATTATGTTTCCGTCCTTGTCTTTGTTTTTAATACCTCCTTTGAGCCAGTAGCTGTGCAGCTGCCCATGAATAGGAAGTATACACTCATCGAGTTGAGACTACTCGATGAATCCCATAGGTCAGGTCCTTGCCGACCTGATCGACCAGCCAGAGATAGGTGTCCTAAAATTGGATGAGTTTACTCATCACTGCCCTAGACCTGCTTCATTTTCATTTCTTGATCTATTTCTGTTCTCCGGATGCATAGCCTGATTTTGCGTTGGGGGTTGGCGGTCGTTTACCTCCATGGTTGTAATCACTTTCCCATTCAAATATCATTTTCTGGGCTGCCGCCGCCTGAGAGCCCGCCTTGGTGGTGCTTGGCGCAAGCGCGATGGTCCGCTTGTCACAGTCGAAGAGTTTGGGTTGGTGGATGAGTTCATTTACTTCTTCTTCAACCTCATCGCCGTGTGCCTAACTACCATTCATAGAACACCTGGCCGTTTTGCACCCTGACCACTTCCGTGGTGGTCAGCCGAGTGTGAGTCGGCCCTTAAACACAAGCGTTATGCCTACATGCCCTATAAGCGGTGCCCGAAATATTTCACTGTCGGTGAATTTCGTCGATCCTGGACAAGGTTCCGGTATGTTTGCAAGCACGTCCGACGTTCTTCCTTAACGGGAAGAACCCTCTAGCAAAGTTGTGGAACCGACTAAAGCGAAGATTCGGCGCAAATTCCCGCAGCCCCCCCCCCTCCCGTTATCCAGGAGAATGGGACTGCAATCTCGGCCCAAACCTCCGTGGCGAAGTAATTCGGCACCGATTTTTCCGCATGTTCAGCCAACATTCAATGCACACCGTGATTTTGCTGAAAGCTGTCTTAGGCCACCGACTGGACCTTGCTTCTACAGGCGAAGAACCCTTCAACGACAGATTTACATTGAATGACTTCCGTCCCGCTCTCGCTTGCTTCGTACACGGACACCGGCCCCGGACACCTGGATGAGCGAGGCATGGCCTTTCTCTTAGATTTGCTCAACATGATCTGAACAGAGGGTATCCTCCCAGACTCGCTTTTCCCAAAGTGGGGAGGGATCACTCTACCCCTGCCGTTTTCTGCCCAATCTCACTTAACATCGGGCGTGTGCAAGTTGATGGAAAAATTGATAAATGTTCGACTAGCCTTTTTCCTGACAGTGGAGGCTAACTGTCTTCCGTACAGTGCTGCTTCCACAAATTCTACTCCACCTCGGACGCACTCTGTTCTGACTGGAAAATGTCGTCTGTGAGGTAATCCTTCGTAGACAACACTACGCCAGTGTTTTTCGATCTGCAGAAGACCTATGATACCGCATGGTGATACGGTATCATAGAGAATCTCCACAGATGGCATAGAGGGGACACCTCACAATATTTATCTCGGCAATTTTTGCGAGATCGTCGATTCAGCGTACGAGTGGGGGGAGCCCTCTCTGAAACAATTGAAAGGAACAGTGTCGGTCAGAGAAGTGTCCCCAGTGTCGCACACTGCCCTGAGTATCTACGGTATCACCTCGCTGTTGCCGGAAGATATTCTCGCTACGCTCTACGAGGACTACCTTTCGATGTCTTGGTGCGGCCCGGATGCCAATTCTGGACCATCGACCCCAATAAGCATTGAGCCACATCTCTCACTATCCCGAATTGCATAGGTTCGGTTTTCCTTTGCCACGCTAAAGGTCGTGCACTTCGGCCGCCAACCATGGCTCCACCCTGCCCGGACTTGCTCCTAAACGGGGTTCACCTGAAAGTTCTTGATTTGATCAATTCCTTCTTCTTGTTTTCGACCAACACCTCTCCTGGGAAGCTCATATTCGCAGCCTTAGGGTCTCTTGTACCCGCGCCATGGACATTCTTCATTCCATAACGTTAAGCACCTGGGTGCTAATAGGGCTACTGTATTACTTTTCTATCAACCCTTTGTTCTTTCTAAGCTTGACTATGAATGGAATTTTATGCATCCGCAGCCGAGCATGTGTTGCGGAAGGTGGACTTGATCCACCACACCGGCTTTCGCCTGGCGACCGGTGCCTTCCGCACGTCCCGCATTGAGAGCCTACTTGTCGATCCTGAGGAGATGCAACTCGCTCTGCGCCATGCACAGTGTAGTATTCTCCTGTAGCGCGAGCCCGGCGTCTCCCTCAGTCGCAAACAGCTCGCACTGCATCCGAAGCCGTTCTCGACGGTGCCTATGCCACCGAGAGACGCCAGTCATACCCAAAGCCCTTTGGGTTTAGGCCTAAGAAACTTCTTCGAGAGATCGGTGTAGCTTTCGGGCCCGTGGCCCTTCTGGTTCTGTCGCGGGGTGCTGCTACCCTGGCGGGTACAACCTCTGTCTATTTTTCGCCATGCCTCTGCTACGAGTACCAAAGCTTCCACAGGGCGGGAGTATTGAGTTCGACATTTCGGGGGCACACTTCGTGTCACGCTGAATCCGTACCAATGTAAACGGCTAGCTCAAATTGTTAGTAGGGTGTAGTTTTCCACGCGGTATCGGCTCTGTTTGGACTCGGAATGCCTCTACCAGGTGTTGAATCTATCTTCACGGCCGAGCTTGTTACAATACACCCCAGGTACCGGGAATAACGCCTGGAGCCTTGTTCAGAGACCGGATTGCGATCTATAGCAACTCCCAAAGCGCCTTGAGTGCTCTCGTGGCATTGGAATCTCCATACTCCCTGGTTCGCGATATTCGTGACGCCACGGTTGCCGCCTGCCGGGTGTATGTCGATATTATCTTCTGCTGGGTTCCTCCACATGTGGGAATTTAGGGCGCCGGTGAAGGAGACAAAGAGTCCTCGAGGCCTGTGCGACCATACTAGCAGTTAACTCTTCCTCACACCGACTATATGGCAAGAATCAAGACAACCCCCCAGGCTGCCTGGGAAAGAAACAGCCGAGAACATAAAGTTGCGTGCCATTGCCCCGCGACTTTTCCCATGCACATACCCAACAATGCTGCGACGGCTTCATGTCGCTTTCTGTCTTGTTCGAATTGGGTACTCTCCCCAGTCTGTTCGGCACATTATTGTTGAATGTCCCAATCTTGAGTGATCTTCGCCCACCTTACCCGTCTCTGTATCGGGTCAAGCGGGGCCGCTATTGCTTGTCCTTTGTAGCCGGGACGGGTTCCTGTACACAGGCTTGTGGACTATTTGACTTTTTGGAGGAGTAAGCTGCCCTCCTCCATTTTATATGACTATGTTTTAGGTCGTATGTTCCCGCTCTGGCGGGAGCCCCCCCCCTCCCCCGCCTACACACACACCGCCGAAACGTGCTTCCTTCTTGTATTTTTGTTTTTTGTTGGTTGCGAACTTTAATTTTGGTAACTTATGCCCTTTCAAGGCAGTCGCCAGATGGTTGAATTTAATAAAAATATCTGCCGGCGGCGGGCCTCCCTTTCATTCCCTAGGGGTCCGCCAAGACAAAGTAAACGCGTCGCCATGATTCGCGCTCCCGGTGATCACTACTCACTCGGGATTACCCCCTTAGAGCGGCAAGGGGGAAATGAGGTCCACTGACCCCACCCCTCCGCTGGGGCTCTTGTTGGGGGGGCTGGCATGCCTTCCCCTACTATGTTCTGATGGAGCTCAGCATGCGGGCGACGAGCATCACATTGATAAACCCTAGGCCTTTTAAATCTCATGTTTTGATCCTCGACATAGAGCCAGAGGTCCTGTGCCCAAGGTGCGAGGCTGGGTCTTCGCTGGGTGCGAACTCAGTGAGAGATACTTCAGTCTATTTCCGGTCCTACTGGGTATTTCAAAAGTCCTGTTACACTAGTTACGACGCTCTCAACAAAGGACACAGTGATACTTTTGATGCAGTTAGACACGTTTTTATTATTTTAAATTATAAATTCTACCAGGCAATGGCTTCGCCCCCCCCCCCCTACGGGGGGAGCTTGCGCTTTGCTTCTAAGATTAAAATTTAAAATCTAAAAAAAGCAGCCATGGTTAATTTTATCTAAATTTTCTGAACGGGATTTTTGGGAAAATGGTAAATACTTTTTTTTCTAAGTTTGGAAATGACGGTGTGTTTTGTGGATTTAAAAAAATTGAGATAACCAGGCAATGGCTTCGCCACTCCTCCCTACGGGAAGGGCTTGCGCTTCGCTACTAAGATTAACACTTAAAATCGAAAAAATGAAGCCATGGTTCAATTTTTATAAATTTTCTGAACTTCTCTAATTTTAAAAAAAGGAACTCTAAACTAAATTTCCCCCCTTTCAAAATATCACGCTGCTAAAATATAGAGTTATAGAAGAAGAAGATATATAAAAATAAATTTTCTGAACTTGACCGTTTGTAATTCTTTTGGTGTTAAAAAATTCACAAAATTTCGATACCGATATTTATTTCAGAACTTCCACCATTTTGTTTTTTGATATTATAAAAAAATTCTTAGTAATAACTGATAAAAAAAATCTCATAACCGAACTAAGATGAAATTATTATTATCTGATTTGTAACTTTCATTTTACGATAAATTAAATTCTTCACATTATATGAAACTGACGTTACATGAAACTACCTAAAGGTACCCCCCAAAAGTTTGACACTGAATTTTATTATAAATTAGTAAAATTACATACACTTTTCAGGCGTGAACCAAGTTTTAAACCCGCTTTTTAGTTAAAAACATTCGAGAACGTGTTATGCCTTGTGTTGTTCATCGTGCGAATTAATCTCATTTTCTCGTATTTTAATAAGTGCTTATACTTTTTTTGCGTCTAAGACGAAAACTTTACTCTGGTGTTAGAAGTAATTACCTCCTCAGGGGCTATGAAAAGAAGTTTGGCTACCTCTTTGAGGATGGCGACCTCCCTATGGCCACAGCCGTCCACCCCAACCTCACCCCCAAGGCCCTGGAGAGCAGTGCCCCTGACAAGGTGTAGGATATCAGGGGCACGAGCACCAGGGAGGTAAGTGCCGTCATCAAGCCTAGGGAGGAGCAGCAGCAGCAGCGTTAGCCTGGCCAGCCAGGCTGAGACCTCTTCAACAAGTTGTTTGCTAGAGGCCCGGCCGCCCGTAAGGGGCGCGGCGAATTGCCATTCTGGCCGCCGTGCTGACGGGATTCAGCACCCCGTCCAACACCAGCTTAGCCTCTTCTCCTTCCTTCAAAACACTTGTTTCCCCCCTGTTTCCTTGCTTTTCATACAAACTCTCCCACAACTTTCTCTGGTCAGCCTCTAAGTTCACAGGGTAGATGCTGACTTTCTTCTCAGCCAACCGTCCCGGATCGGGGCTGAGGCGGGAGGGGATAACGTTCCCTAACCCCTGAGCTCCGGTTCGGGATGGTAGTTTTTTAACAACCTGCTTCATCCCGACCCATACCTTCCGCATCCATTTTCCTTTTCTATTCACACACTATCAATTTTAGGCCTTGCCCAAGGTGGAGTCGCCATGCTAAAGGGTTGACAGGTCACCAGGCGGGACTGGTGGCCATAAATGGCGGCACCTGGCTCTATCAGGCCTGTACGCACCCCATGCAGAGCGGGCTACTGCGAGGGGTGATGAGCTATTGCATCCCGTAATAAAAACAGGGTCACCATGCCCAATGATGAGTCAAACAAAAAAAATCCTTCAATTCCCCCTGTTCCACTGACGGAGCCGCCCTCGGGCAGCTCCACATAAAAAATGGAGGTCCCCCCCCCTTCTGTGCTTGCGCAGGGGACCCTCCGTATTTTTCTAACCGGAGAGGTGTCTTACTCCTGGTCTTCGCCTACGGGTGTAGGGGACTCCCTCTCACCCCCTTCTCTGGAGGTGCTTTCGGGCACCTCCCTTTTTCCAGCGGCAGTCCCCCCTTTTCTTTCCAAGGAGACTGCCAAGAAAGCCAGCTGACAGCTCATGGCCGACCGCTCCCCAGGGAAGCGGCTCGGTAGGGCAAACCCCCTTAAGGGGGAGAGGGAAGCCAGGCCCCTTCGGTCGCTTCCCTCAAAAGACCTGCTGGCAAGAATATTGAACCTTGCCGGGGTCAAGGCCCGTGCCTCCCCACACTAGTGACTAGTGACGCTGCCAACGGGACCTGCGATGTCCTGGGAGGGGATGGCCAACTGGAGGCCCCTCCTGAGATAGACATGGTCCTTGAGGCAACCCAGCTTCAGACGGTAGGGCCTTCCATGGGAGGGAATCTGGTCTTGGCGCCAAGCACCGAACCCGAATCCGCCCCTATGCAAGATCCTCCTCAAACGGCTAGGGTTTCCAAGGCAGTACAAGGAGGGAAGGGATCTCCTCCAACCGGTGCCCCTGCGACTACCAGGACCTTCTCCATCTCGGAGAAGGACCTGGCTGAGGCCGGTCCATCTGGCCTAGGGGCTTCTGCCGGCGCAGGGGAGAAGCGGGTTTATTCCTCGCCCTCCTCTCATAAAAAGAAAAAAAAAATAGGAAAAAGACTAAAAAGACTCGGGGCTCCTCTCCATCCGCGGGTGCTGCGGGGACGGATGGGTCTGCTGCCACTTTGGTAAGCGACCAATCCAAAATCAGCACATCCGGCCCCTCTGCCCCCCCCGGGTGTGGAGCCCCCGACTATGACTAAGACGAAAAGAGCGCGGGACGGAACATCGATTACATCGGGGCCCCTCATTCAGAGGTTACCTGGCGTTTTCGAGCCCGCTGGCTTCAAACGCTTCCTCGTTATTTGCTCCACTTCTTGCACCATGTTGGCCAAGGGCAACATGATCCATCAGAGGAGAGCATTAGCTAGTGTAATTGGTAGAAAGCCGAAGGTGACCCGTTTCTCGGACGGGAGCCTTCTGGCGGATTCCTCCGAGGCGGCCAAGATAAGGTGAGTGTAACGCCTACTCTACCATGAACTTTTTGAAAGGAGTAGTTTATTCGAGGGAACTCGTTGACTACTCCATAGATGACATCACCTTAGAGCTGGCCGACCATGGGGCGATTGAGATCGAACGTGTGATGAGAAAACAGGGAGGGGCCTCGAGTCCCACCCCTACACTCTTTGTCACGTTCGACTGTGAGAAGCTCCCTGAGTCAGTGCGTGCCGGTTTGTACCGCTACCGCGTAAAGGCATTCGTGCCACTGCCGCGGCGGTGCTATTACTGTCACCGCTTCGGCCATACGAATCGATCTTGTAGACGTGCAAAGTCGGGGTCACCCGAAGTGTGTGTAAATTGTTCCAAGGCTGCACACGATAAATCTAAATCGTGTGTGGCCAAGTGTGTCAATTGCCGAGAGCCGCACCCTTTTTCTTCGAAGCAATGTGATGCATATCTCCTTGAGAAATAAATCCTGGCCGTTCAGGCCCAGGATCGACTCTCATTCCGCAAGGTTAAGGACCTGGTCCTTGCGCACCCGGCTCTGCCTGGGACGTCTTATGCCTCAATGGTTAGAAAGGCACCCTCTGCTCCTGGCCCATCCAAGCCAACGAGGACCGTTGTTTCCGCGCCCATTCGTGGCCCTTCTGCGGGTTCTACTCAACCTCAGCGCTCCCCTGGTAAAGCTGGCGGCACAAAGGGTTCACACGCAACCCCGATTAAAACCCGGGCTCCCCCATGCCCCGAGCGTGACCGTTACCCGTAAGGCGAAACGGCCACGCGCCTCCACCGAGTCGTTAGACTCACAGGAGGCAACACCACTGAAGTTGATCGATAGGCCATCTTCTGGGGGTCCTAAAGCTATCCCCCGAAAGCAGGACAGCAACAAAGGAGTTTCGGCTCCTTTGCCCATGCCTAGTGGTGGGCTGAGTGACTTGGAAATGGTGGTTCCTCGAAAAGAGGGCCCTCCGCTTCCGAAGCCGCAACGCCCGCCTAAGGTTTCGAGTCGGGAGGAGGAAAAGACTCGCATGGAGACCCCAACCTTCCCCAATAAGCCCTCGAATGCGACAGCGCCTGGGGTTCTGCCTCCGGGAAGTGTACGGCCATTCCCGTGAGGGTCTTCTGTTCGAGGAGGTCCCCCGCGTCTCCTCCGAGCTAGGCCTGGAGGGCATATTCCTTCAATGGAATTGCCGTGGACTCCGGGCAACTGGGAGGAGCTGCGGAGGCTCGTCTCGTCCCGTTCCCCGTTAGCTATTTTTCTGCAGGAGACCATGCTAGGCGCGTGTCGCCTGCCCTCCCTCCCGGGATATAAGGGTCTTGCGACCCCACCACCGCGAGATGGCCGTGCTGGGGGATGCGCGGTTTACACCCGGCATGATGTCTCCGTTCCTTTCTCTTTAGATACCTCCTTTCAGGCAGTGGCTGTGCCTCTTCACCTGGATAGGAGGTTTACTATCATTTCTGCGTACATTCCACCGTCAGCTGACTTCGACTCGGGGGACTTCCGCCGCGTCGTGGCACGGTTGCCGAGGCCCTTTCTCTTGCTTGGAGATCTGAACGGCAGGCATCCTCTGTGGGGAGATTTCTCATCAATCCGATGGGACAAGTCCTTGCCGATCTGATCGAAGAGCTTGAGATAGTTGTCCTAAATGTGGATGAGTATACGCATCACTGCCCGAGAACCGCTTCATTTTCTTGCCTTGTTCTAGCTTTGTATTCTTCGGATGCCTGATTTTTATTGGGGGCTGGTCTATGACCTCCATGGTAGTGATCACTTTCCCATTCAAATATCATTTTCAGTTCAAACTGCCGACTGATAGCCCACCTCGGTGGTGCTTGGCGCGGGCGCGGTGGCCTGCATTTCATGAAATGACTGAATTCTCTATCTCAGTCGAGGAATTTAGTTCGGTAGATGAGGCCGTTGAGTTTTTCTCTGGTTACCTCATCGCTGCGGGCCTGACTACTATTCCTAGAACGTCTGGCCGTTTTGCACGCCGACCACTCCCGTGGTTGTCGGCCGAGTGTGAAACGGCCCTCAAACAGAAGCGTTATGCCTACATGCGCTATAAGCGCCGCCCGAACGATTTCACTGTCGCTGAATTTCGTCGGGCTAGGGCTAGGTTCCGGTATATTTCGAAGCACGCCCGCCGCTCTTCTTGGCGGGCATACATGTTTAAAATTAACGGGAAGACCCCTCTAGCAGTGGTGTGGAAGCGAGTCAAAAGGATTCGGGGCAAGTTCTCGCAGGACCTCCCTCCCGTTCTCCAGGAGAATGGGACCGCAATCTCGGACCCTGCGTCCGTGGCGGAATCCTTCGCGACCGCTTTCTCCGCCTTCTCTAGCCGGGAGAACCCTTCAACCACAGGTTTACTGTGAGTGAGTTGCGCTCTGCTCTTGCTTCGTTCGCGGACATCGCATATGATCCGGACGATGTCCCCTACACCATGCTTCGACACCTGGTTGAGCGAGGCATGGCCTTTCTCTCAGATTTGTTCAACAAGGTCTGGCTGGAGGGTCTCCTCCTAGATTCCTGGAGAATCTTTAATGTGCTCGACTTTCGCAAACCGGGGAGAGATCCCTCTACTCCACCCGGTTTCTTCCCAATACCTCTTAACCTCTTGCGTGTGCAAGTTGATGGAGAAATTGGTAAATGTTAGATTAGCCTTTTTCATGGACAGCGGAGGCCATCTGTCTTCTGCACAGTGCGGCTTCCGCAAGTTCCACTCCACATCAGATGCTCTGCTCCGACTGGAAAATGCCGTCTGCGAGGGCTTCCGTCGTAGACAGCACTACGCTATGGTGTTTTAAGATCTGGAGAAGGCCTATGATACTGCGTGGAAGTGGTTGAATCGCACCGTTTCCTTCGTCCTGTATTTGATCGACGCCTCACCTGGGAGGCTCATATTCGCGGTCTTAGGGTCTCTTGTACCCGCGCCTTGAACATTCTCCGTTCCGTGACGTTGAGCGCTTGGGGCGCTGATAGGGCTACTGCCCTACTTTTTTATCGATCCCTTGTTCGTTCGAAGCTCGCCTACGGATGCGAGTTTTATGCATCCGAGGCCGAGCGTTTATTGCGTAGGGTAGACTCGATCCACCACACTGGCCTTCACCTTGTAACCGGTGCCTTCCTTACTTCCCCCAATGAGAGCCTGTTGGTCGATGCTGAGGATATCCCACTCGCTCTACGCCGCGTGCAGTACATCACTCGCCTGTACGCGCGAGCCCGCTTCCTCCCTCAGTCGCCAACAGCTCTCACCGCATCCGCAGCTGATTTCAACGGTGCCTATGCCGCGGAGAGTCGCCAGTCATACCCCATGCCCTTGGGTTTAGGGCTAGGAAACTCCTTCGAGAGCTAGGTATAGCTCTTGGGCCGGTGGCGCCCCTGGTTCTGTCCAGGACGCCACCCTGGAGGGTACTACATCTGGCCATTTGTAGCCACGCCTCTACTCCCAAAGCTTGTACAGCGCAGGGAGTATTGCCTTCGACTTTTTTGGAGCACAAGTCGTGTAACGCTGGAACCGTGCCAATGTATACGGATCGCGCCAATTCCGAAGAGGGGGTCGGCTTCCACGCTGTATTCCCTCTGTTTGAAGTCAGCGGGGCTCTGCCATGCGCTGCGTCTCTCTTCACGGCCGAGCTGGTGGCAATACACCACTCGGTACGGGAGATCACGCATCTTGCCTGGTTCGGAGACCGGATTGTGATCTTTAACGACTCACAAAGCGCCCTGAGTGCTCTCGGGGCATTGGAATCTCCGCATCGCCTCGTTCGCGATATCCGTGACGCCACGGTTTTTGCGAGCCGGGCGGATGTCGGAATTATCTTCTGCTGGGTTCCTGGACATGTTGGAATTGCGGGGAATGAGCGCCCCGATGAGGGCGCCAAAGAGTCCGCGAGGACTCTGCGACCGGACTAGCGTTTCGCTCTTCCTCACACCGACTACATGGCAGGAATACGGGCAGCTCTTCCGACTACTTGGCAAAAAAGATTGGAGACAGTCGAAGGGAACTTAAAGTTGCGTGCCATTGCGCCGTGACTGTTCCCATGGACCTATCCCCCAATGCCGCGACGGCTTCAGGTCGCTTTGTGTCGTCTCCGAATCGGACACACTCGTGTGACACATCGCTTTTTTATGGATCGCTCGCCTGCGCCCTATTGTTACGACTGCGTCGTCCCCCAGACTGTTCGGCACATTCTTGTCGAATGTTCCATCTGGGTGATCTTCGCGCACGTTACCTGTCCTGGTACCGGGATGGGCGGGGTCGCTACCGCCACTCCCTTGTACTCAGGACGAGTGCGTGCACATTGACTGGTGGACTTGTTGACTATTGGGTGGAGGTCGGCCTTCTCCCTATTATTTAACCATGTTTTTGTTTTTTCGCTTTGTTTTCCCCTTATAGGTCGCACGCTCCTGTGCCGCGGGGACCTCCCCCCGACGCAGCAACTTGCTTACTTCTCGCTTACTTTTCCCCTTTTTTATTTTTTTTTAAATTTTTCGTTTTGGGTTTGGGTTGTGTTTTGTGTCTTTTTGAATTTGATTTTTAAATTAGCCTACTACTAGGCATGTTATTAATAGGGCGACTAATGCCCAAGTAGGCAGTCGCCTGATAAGTTCTTAAAAAAAAAAACCCCAAAAGAAGAAGAAGACGCCCGGCCAAACCAGCAGCAGGATGTGAGGGAGGTCCACAGGAAGTCCATGGAGGAAAGGGTGCCCTCGAAACGCGAGCTGGCCTGGTCCCTCTTCCCCTACCAGCACAGGGGATCTGGGTGGACTTATTCATTAAGTACAATACCTCCCTTCCCAGCTCTGCAACTGGAGATGCTATTCAGCACGGCCGGGGACGTTCTCAGGGCCAAGAGGTCCTCCCTGGATGAGGTCAACTTTGACGAGCTTGTGTTTCTCAAATGGGACACGGACTTCCTGGTGGAGAAGATGGGCCAGGAGGACATGGAAGAGGAGGAGGAGGACCTGTAGATATTAGTTTAGTCTGTGTTTTAATTAAAAAATAATCATTATGTGTTTTGCTGCCTTATAAAAGCATGTTTCTGTTATCGCGCTAAAATTTACTTTGTAATTTAGCGGAGTCGCACCGGGGGAAAAAATCCGTAGTCGCAAAGTCGCAATTCGCACTGGGGGATACAAAAATAGAGTCGCAAAGTCGCACTCGCACCAGATCCGGCGGCAAAGTCGCACCTGAAAAAATTAAAGTCGCGCCCAGCTATGCTGCGGCGGCCCAAACTCCTTCCACCACAAGTTCATGTTCGACTCCAACCACTCCTGCACGGTCTTGGCCATGTGAGCCAGGTCACTGTCCTGCTGAAAGACGTAGTCCGCCTTCGTGATCTTTCTTCCTCAGGGCAGGACTTTCCTGGCCAAGATGTCCCTGTAACCGGCGGCATCTCTTCGCCATTCGAAGCCACGACGCCGGTCATTATCACTAAGGCCTGGTGTTTTGCCGTGGACACATAGCGGACCGTGGAGATGTCCTAGCCGAAGCTTACCACGTGGTCGTTCTGATTGTTGATTACTGTATCGAACGTGAAGTGTTTTTCATAAGAAAAAAATAATTTATTGTTAGACTTAAAGTCGCTGAGAAGGCGACCACAGCGCCTACGACGTTGTTGTCGCCTACGCTTGGTGAGTAGAGGCCTTTCCACGCACCTTAAGCTCTTGGCGGCTTGGGCACCGTGACACCGAGATATTATTCTTCGCGAGCTCACTCATTTTGAACTTCGGACCACTTTCATGGCACAAAATGATGTGGCGCCATGATCTGTGTGATATTTTACGAAATTGTGCTTTGGTGATTGTTGCAAAAACTGCCCTAACAGCGTCCTCCAACTTTTGGGTATTCTGGTATCTCTCTTGTGAAACACTCTCTTTAATAATACCCCACAGAGCGTTGCCGAGAGACGTGAAGTCTAGATTTATCAACGTGCTGGAAGTTGTTTTGATCCTCGCCCCATCCATTTGTCCCGAAAACTTCATTCAGGTAGTCCCTGAAATTGATGGCATACTGGGGAGGGGCACCATCTTGTTGAAACCAATAAGCATTCAAATCTATATTTAACCTCAGGATCTGTGGAACAAACCACTCCCTTAATATGCCAAGTTAATAATGCTGGTTAACAGAGCCCTCGGAGAAATAGGATCCTATCAAGTGCTTACTCGATATAGCTGCCCAAATCATCACATGCAAGGGTTGTGTTCCAGTTCTTCGTAATAGTGCGGATTTTCTTTGCTCCAGACATAAATATTCCTAGCCCAGCCACTCCGATAAATCGTACATTCATCAGAGAAAACACCTTTCCAAGTTGTGGGATTGTCGGAAACACAGCAAGACACAGTCCATATGCCGCACGTCTTTTGGCTGTCTTTATCGCTCAGTTCGTTGACGAATGTTGCCCTAAACGATTTCAAATGTAAATCCTTGGTCATGTGTGTTAACATTGTTTTTTGTAATAGGTAGCGCCAAAGAACGTTTTGCAGTGACTTCGAGGGTGATCGTAGCGCAGATTCCTCCACCTCTCCACATGTGACCCCTCGCGTCGAGGTTCATCCTGTCCTCTGTTTGTCCTTAATTGATCCTGTCCGAAACAGTTTATTTTCCTAACGCAGGATCGTCCCCTTCGGAGGGGCTAGTCTGTCGAATCTTGCAGTGAAGTGTTGTCGCACATACTCCATGCTCACGTTCATGTGCACTTGCAATCAGCCTCTCTTCCAACCTTTCTGTCGTCTCCTGATTGGTCCCACTTTCGCGATGCACCGCCATTTGATGGAGCGCTCGACGGTACCTTATTGCGACGACTGCGTTGTCCCCGCCCCCCAGACTTTTGGGCACATTCTTGTTGAATGTCCCAGTATGGGTGATCTTCGCGCACGTTTTGGGGTCGCTACCGCTTGTCGCTTGTACTTTGGACGGGTTCGTATACGCAGACTTGTCGGCTATATGACCTTTTGGAGGAGGCGGGCCTACCCCTGACGCTGGAGCGCGCTTCTTTTTTTTTTGCTTATCTTGCCTTTTGTTTTTTAGCTTGTCTTCCTTTTTTATCTCTATTTTTTGTTTACATGTTCTTAGTTTTTTTAATCCAGCCTAGTATTAGGCTGTAGCGTGAGTACGGCGACTTTTGCCGCAGTAGGCTCTCGCCAGATGGACTCTTTAAAAAAAAAAATCTTCCAAACTGTAGGGGCTTGTGTCAGCCATCTTAGAAAGAAAATTAAAACAATATTGACAGGGGATGACAAGACTTTCCGTCATCTGAAATATAAAATTAAAACAATATTTTAAATAGAAAATTTAAACAATATTTACAGGGAGTGACATGAATTTCAGACAACCCTGTATGTTTATCATTGGTTAAGAATCGTGGTCTGGTTGTCACGTATAATCAGCTCTTTCATTTACCCTTTATTCATTTGGTTACCATACAGTGAAATTACGTCGAAGATTTACTTTACTTTGTGTTACTCTGGTGCTATTTTCATCGGTGTGCGTAAAAAAAACAACAACATAAATACTCGTCTTTTAATTTAATTCCCAGTATCTGTTTTTATTCTGACCTGTGAATAGCAACTCTATTGGGATTTTGTGTATAACTTTTTCCATTTTAACAAAAACGCTAAATTTGTTGTAATTGCACTTTTACTCTTCTTAGCGAATTTAAGAAGCTAGATTGAACCTGGTTTTTTTTTTCTTTAACCTAATTACTTTTTTTTTTTAGCGGGCTACATTATTTTTTACGTATTCTCGAATCCATTGCACTCGTACATATTCGTCGCCCCTTAGCCACTTTAGCGTTCAGATACAAAAATTTAGCTTTGCACTCCTGGAAAATGACGTGCCTCGAAAACATTTGCAACGATATTTGTTCGAAGGTTCGTCAATGCCGTGCAAGAGCCCATTTTCGTTTGTATAGGTGGAGAGCCTCTCGTTGTCGCCGGAAGTGGCTCCGCCGAGAGATGGCCTCCAGAAGAGAATTCCAAATCATTCTTCAGTCGAATCCTGTGACCGCCATCAACTGCTACGGCGATGACCAATATCCTGAACGGCGAGGAGACATTCCCGTGCCATTTTTCTCTAATCTTTTGGATGCGTCCTCGAATGAGACAACATTGGCTTCGCTAGGCAAGAGCGAAAGTGATATCGTAGATGACGCGAACGTTTTCCCTCCTCCTAAAATGTTCACCTTCCTCCAAATAAAAAAGGTAAAGCCATCTTCGATAACATGGTCTCGCCTAAGAGATGGGTAAAATCCCCCTTCCTCCTCTGTAATTTTACATCGGACGTTGATTCCAATTTGAAGCCTCTCTCGATTTCAGGGTGTTTCGATGCTATCACCTCAGCGGCTGAGTGAGCGACTGAGTGAAAACGCCCTCGCTCGGAAAGCCATCGGAGAGAGCGACCTGGAACTCGCACAATACCTAAAGGACGAACGGATCGCTCTCTTCCTCCAGAATGACGAGTTTATCTCCGAACTCAGGAGTAATCAAGAGTTTATGTCTGCCCTACAGCAAGGTGAGTAAGAGATTCCAACCCCCTACGCAAATCGCACCGTATCCCTATAAGGATGAAACGTGTACCAGTTCATATCGTTCGGTTCGTTCTCAATGGTCTTATGTTCCCGCGAGGAAAATTGAAATACATATATCGGATTTTATTTACTTGTTCGCGCAGGATTTGAAGTTCTCCTTTTGGTCCCATCTTTCCTTGTTTCTCTTTTTCCTTCATTATTTTTTCTCATCCTCAGAACTCGTCCTCATTTGCAGGAACTAACAAAAAATAAGTTCTCTTCAATGTGGGTCAATCTGGATCCACGCCTCTCTTGAGTGTCGAAGCGCGCTCTTTCTGAAACCGCGAGTCGACATTTATTCCTTAATTGTATTTGTTTTCAGAGGACGAGGATGACCGCGAACTGGAGGAGGATGAATGCGATTACGAATGCGACGAGGGCCAGAAAGACAGGGGGATGCGGACATCCCAGCGGAGGGGAGGAGGAGCCAGTGGCATGGACGACGCCACCTTCAAGGAAAGACTCTCGACCATGGGCAAAGGTGATTGGGATGTCCGGGTGTTTGTAGTTGAATGTGAAATTGGCTAATAGTTTGGTAGGAAAAGTTAGGATTTCTCGGCTCTATGTGGATCAATTTTGATGAAATTTGCCGGGCAGCCTGCATATTATGGCAACATTAGTGTTATGTTTTCATTATGCTATGTTACGTCCTTCAATTTTTATTTCATATTCGTCGTTTTGGGGTGAACCACGCTAATAGCATCTATGCTCTATAAGAACAATGAAGAAAAGTCTTTTATCATCAACCAAAGTGCTGAAGGCCTCTCTGTTCGTGGTATTGCGGAGAAGTTAGTTCGCCATGTGGGCATGGTTAGACGATTTCTAAAGGACTCTTCGCTAAGGAGGAAACAACCCGATTGTGGGATCTCCAAGACTGTGACAGCTAGGGATTTGAGGAATATTGGCCGCTAGTTACGTAGGAAAACCCGACAAACAAACAGTCATTTTTCACCGCTGCTGGTTGTCCCCATGTGGCGAAGACCACCAAGAACCGTATCCTAGTAACCATGGCTTCCGTGCGAACTCCCAAGAAACTGCCTCCTTTATTTCCCCGTCACAAAACTGAAGTTTCATTGGGCCCGGAAGTACATGACATTGAACACTAGTTGCGTTCTCTTCACTGCCAAGACCACGGTGACCCTTGCCTGACCTGACTGTTGGGCAAATGGTTGTGTCTATTTCGGAGATGAGCGTTATCAATGTTTGAGATGTCAACAGCAGGGAGGATGAATCATGTTGTGGGCAAGTATAATTCTACATAGACTTGTTGGCCCAGTCAGGGTGCCTGATGGGGTTAAAGTGACTGTAGCCGCCTACTACAATCTCTTGAAGGAAATCTTTGATCCTTGGCTAGATTACATACCGTTGTCACTTCCAATAACACAAGTCTTCATGCATGACAACAATCCATCCCATTCTACCAAGGCCACCTAAGCGTTCCTAGACTCTTACAGTATACAAGGTGACAAGTTGATGGTGTGGCCGCCAGCCTCTCAGGATCTCGACCCAATCGAAAATTTGTGATCCATCATTAAACAAGATGTTTGTGGCGATGTACGTCAATTTTTGTCTAAAGAAGTCTAATGGGCGACCTTCAAAGCTGCAGCAGAGGTAGTCCAACCTGGTACTATTAAGAAATTGACAGATACCATGCATGATAGGGTTTTTGAAGTCATCCGTCGAAATGGCGCTCATGTGGGCAAATAATTCAATATGTTCATCAATCGTGTATTATAATTATGGTTTTCTGTTAAATATTTACCCATTGTAGCCAGATAGCCCCTTAAATAAAAAAAAAAAAAAAATTTACCCATTGTATGCTTAATATATATGATTATCCGTCTTTTTTTCAAAATATGTCTATATAGGCTACTTTCATTCAAAAGCTATTAGCGTGATTCACCCCAAAAAACGACGAATCTTAAAAATTGAAGGACATAATGAAAACATAATACTAGTATTGTCATATTGTGTAGAGCAGCTGAGAAGAGTTTCACCAAAATTGATTCAAAGAGAAGCGATAAATCTTAACTTTTCCTACCAAACTATTAGTGTGGTGTAGGGTGCACATACAAATGCCTTTGACGGACTTCTGGTCGAGTGGATTCGCACTAAGGGTTGGAAACTTTTGGAGCTCTTAAGTACGTCTGCATGGGGGTAGACTGTTACATCAACACCTTTAGCGGCAACACGTCCCCCCGGCTCCATTGACCCAGGTTGTCTGCAACTATACCCTGAGTCTATATGGCGCATCATGGGTGACTGTGCTGTGGCTCCTGTTTGGAGGCTCTAATGCGATCATGCCCCAACACACGAATGAAGTCTTAGGCGAATGAGGTAAGTGTACCACTAGAGCCATTGGCAAAAGAAAACTTGGCTCTTTCCTAGGTCCTCATTTGCGCTGCGTTCAAATATCTTACTATACTTGCATCCTTACTGTCCTCTTACTCTAGTTTTAAGCACCTGAACCTGACCAGATTGTGTTTCATTTCCAATGTCGCCCTCCTTCCCCTCCTCCCTTTCATCATGGGTGTCTTCACTTATTTGAAGGACCCTCCTTGTAAATGGTCTTTCAACAAGGACGCTCGAGCTTTGTCAGGAGACAGTGGCCATGTTGTTAACGCGACATCTGCCAACCTCACTGTGAACTGTTCAGTAGTACTTGGCAATTCACGATGGGAGGTTATAGCGTTGAACAGCGTGTGAAAATTATCAAATGTTATTATCAAAATCAGTGCTCCGTTCGACAAACGTTCCGCGCATTACGTGATTTCTATCCTCGCGACAGCGACGAGGCGCATTTTTGGATGAATGGATTTGTGAACAAGCAAAATTGTCGGAATTGGGACGAAAACAATCCACATGAGATACATCAGCACCAATTGCATCCCAACAAAGTCAGTGTTTGGTGCGGATTTTCGTCTAATGGAATCATTGGTCCGTATTTTTTTTGAGAACGAAGATGGGATTGCCATAACCGTCAACGGCGAGACCTACAGATCGATGATAAGCAACTTCTTGTGGCCTCAACTGGATTATATGTCTGATATGGATACTGACGATATGTAGTTCCAACAGGACGGCGCTACGTGCCACACTGCGCACGCCACGATAGACATTTTGCACCAGCGATTTTAGGGCAGGGTCATCTCGCGCGGCGGCGACGTCAACTGGCCACCGAGATCATGCGATTTAACGCCATTAGACTACTTTCTTTGGGGCTACCTTAAATCGCAGGTTTATGTGAATAGACCTTTGATGTCCTCAAAGTCAACATAGCGAACACCATCCAGCAAATTCAGTCAGATTTATGCGACAAAGTCATCGAAAATTGGGCCTCCCGAATACGTTGTACCAAGCGAAGCCGCGGCGGACATTTGAACGACGTCATATTTCACACCTAATGCCATAAAATGTACTTTCAAATTTAATATAAAATAAGTGCATATATCACACACAACTTGTTTTATTTACATTTAAAAATCGAGCGACCTAATAGAAAGACCCTATAGTTGGATGGAATTATTAGTTGTCGAACAAAGCGCTCTGAGTGCTCTCGGCGCATTGGAATCTCCGCACCCCCTGGTTCGCACTATCCTTGCCGTGACACCACTGTTGCCGAGAGCCCGGCGGATGTTGAGGCTATCTTCTGCTGGGTTCCTGGAGAAGTGGGAATTGCAGGAAATGAGGACGCCAACGAGTCCGCGAGAACTGGGCGACCTGACAGCGATTTGCTCTTACTCACACCCCCCGTAAGTAGCACAACGATTTGCTCTCGTGGCCGCCGTACTAACAGGACTCAGCGCCCCGTCCGGCTCCAGCTTAGCCACTTCTTCTTTCAGACAGCCTGTGTTTCTCCCCTAAAACCTCTCACACAACTTTCTCTGGTCGGCCTCTATTTTCACATGATTAGATGCTGAACTTCTCAGCCGACTATCCCGGATCGGGGCTGAAGGGAAAGGGAACAATGTTCCCTAACCCCTGAGCTCCAGTTTAGAATGGTGGGTTTTTAACAAGCTGCTTCATCTCAATTCATACCTTCCTCACATCCCCTCCCTTCTCACTTCACTATCTTTCTTTTTACGCCGTGCGTAGGGTGGAGCCGCCATGCGGAAGGGCTGCCAGGTCATCAGGCGGGAGGGGTGGCTTAAAATGGCGGCACCTGGCTCTGCCAGCCCCGGAAATCCAAAAAATAAAACTTTCCCTTTCCCTGTCACCATCGACGGAGCCGCCTTCGGCCAGCTCTACAGAAAAAAATGGAGCCCCCCCCCCCCTCCGTGCTCTCGCAGGGGACCCTCCAAAACTCTTTAACCGGAAAGGAGGCTTACTCCTCTCCTTTGCCTAGGGGTGTGGGAGACTCCCCCTCACGGGGGAGAAGGAAGACAGGACCCATCGGCCCTTTCCCTCGAAAAACCTGCTTGCTCAGATAGACCTTAGCGGGGTTCAAGGCACGTGACCCCCCAAATAACCTGACTAGCGACACCGCTGCCAAAAGGGACTTGTGATGTGCGGCGGGTTGCAAATGGAGGCCCTCCAGGTCCGGCGCCAAACACAGAACCCGAGTCTGCTCCTGTGCAAGGTCCTCCTCAGACGGCTCAAGTCTCAAAGGCAGTACAAGGAAGGGAGGGATCTCCTCCTCCGGCTGGTGCCCCTGCGAGCGACAGGACCTTCTCGATCTCGGAGATGGACCTTTGCTGAGGCCGGTCCATCTGGCTTGGGGGTCCTGCCGGCGGAGGGAAGAAGTAGGTTCATTCCCCGACTTGGGGCTCCTCTCCATCCGCGGGGGATGCGGACCAAGCCAAGATCGGGACGTCCGGCCCCTATGACGTCCCCTGGTGCGCAATCCCTGACTAAGACCAAAAGTGCTAGTGCGCAAAGCGGAGCCTCGATTACATCGGGGCCCCTCATTCAGTGACTACCAGGCGTTTTCGAGCCCGCTGGTTTCAAACGCTTCCTGGCTATTCGCTGCACTGATGGTAGCATGTTTGCTAAGGGCAACCTGATCCATCAGAGGTGAGCTTTAGCTAGTCTTGTTGTTAGAGAGCCGAGGGTGACCCTTTTCTCGGACGGGGAAACTTAGCGGTAAGTTCTCCAGGAGAATGGGACCGCAATCTCTGACCCCGCGTCCGTGGCGGAATCCTTCTCGACCGCTTTCTCCCCATTCTCTAGCCGAGATGCTGCTCCGCCAGCATTCAATGCGCGTCGTGATGTCGCGGAAAACCCTTTAACGACAGGTTTACTCTGAGTGAGTTGCGCGGACACCGCCCATGGTCCGGACGATGTCCCGTACGTCATGACTCGACACTTGGGTGAGCGAGGCATGGCCTTAAGGTTAGATAGATTTGTTCAACACGATCTGGGTAGAGGGTCTCTTCCCAGATTCCTGGCGAATCTCTACTGTGCTCGCTTTTCGCAAATCGGGAGAAATCACTACCACAGCCGGTTTCCGCCCAATCTCTCTAACCTCTTGCGTGTGCAAGTTGATGGAGAAATTGGTAAATGTTAGATTAGCCTTTTTTCTGGACAGCGAAAGCCATCTGTCTTCTGCACAGCGCGGCTTCCGCAAGTTCCGCTCCACGTCGGATGCTCTGCTCCGACTGGAAAATGCCGTCTGCGAGGCCTTCCTTTATAGACAGCATTGCGCCACGGTGTTTTTCGATCTGGAGAAGACTTATGATACCGCATGGCGTTACGGTATCGTGGTGACTCTCCACACGATGGGGGCGATGGGACGCCTCCCAATGTTTATATCTGAATTTTTGCGAGATCGCCGATTCCTCGTACGGGTGGAGGGAGCCCTCTCTGGCACTCGGGAGCAGGAAAAGGGTGTCCTTCAGGGAAGTATCCTCAGTATCACACTCTGCCCTAAGTATCAACGGCATCAACTCAAGGATCTCTTCACAACCTCTGAAGAAAAGTCTAGGGCACTGGAAAGTAAAATACAGACCCTAGAAACGCAGCACGCGCTTCAGATTCGGCGTCTCGAGGAGAGAATCCTAGAGCTAGTCTCTAAACTAGAGGCCCAGTCAGCTCAAACTCGAGACGATGTCCCACTGACTTGGGTGGTTCAGCCGATGTGACTCCAGCTCGAGGAGCTGAAACTGCATTGGCAGTCGCACTTCAGCCATGCGAAGAAGCCAATGAGAAAAAGAAAAAGAATAAAAAGAAGAAAAACGACCTTAATGCAGCTCACCCCAGTGTAGAGGATTCGAGCGTTACTGGTGCGCAAGGGAAAGTGGAAAGAGAAACGGAAGAAGAGAAAACAAACGAAGACAAGAAAAATAAGAAGAAAAAGAAAAATTTAGAGATACAAGAGGAAAGCGGCAAGTCGCCTCCGAAAGGAAAGACTAAGTCGTCTGCAGAAAAATGTGCAAGAGTCACCCTTATTGGTGATTCTCAAGCACGGGGTCTGCAGCCCCTGCTAGCGGCCCGCCTTTGCACTAGTGTGAAGGTAAGCTGCCTGCCAGGATGAGGTAACCACCGCATCAGAGTAGAGGCTGAGAAATCACAGATTTCTGAGAGCTCAGTGGTTGCTCTGATGGTCAGTGGAAACGACCTCTACCTGAGAGGAGGTAGGGTAGGCCCTACAGATAAAATCCTCCACACGGTCATGGGTGCCGTGGACGATTGTGGGCTGAAAACCCGCATTGTGTCGTAGTTGGGATGCTCCCGAGGAGAGGTCCAACACGGACCGCTCACTCGATGAATGTCTTTTTAAACCCGCGCCTGGCAGATTTGTGTACGGCAGAGGGGGTCTATTTTTGTGGACCCGTACCGCAACTTTTATGGTAGAAATGATCTCTACCAAAGTGATGGGGTACATCTTTCCTTTAAAGGAAAGGCCTTTCTGTCGAACATGATCCACGATGTCGTAGAGAGGACCCAAAGGAGTATCCGGCCCAGAGTGAGGGCGGACGTACACCAGTACGCCCGTGTCACTCCAGGAACGACCTTCTCAGAGGTCGCAAAAAGGGGTGCCTCGCCAACAAACAAGCCGGGAAACGGAAGAGCGTAGGGAGTCCTACAGTCGGGGACTCCCTGAAAGTTCTGTTCAATGCGAGGTCAATCAGGAACAAGTTTTCTGAGCTCCGTGGCCTCGTAGCGACGGAAGAACCCGAAATGGTAGCCATAACAGAATCGTTGATAAAAACCTCAAACCGAGACTTTGAAGGCGAATTCACGGTTCCTGGCTATCAACTCTTCCAAAAAGATAGTCAAGACAGAGAGGGTGGCGGTGTAATGTTGTATGTCAAAGATACAATCAAATCTACGAACTCCAACATTATATCCGATCACGAGCTCCTAGGCGTTGACCTAGAGATAGGTCCTGTCAGATCCAGGACCCTGGTGCTTTACAGACCCCCTTCCCAACCCGTTGAGAAGGACAGGGAACTGTACCAGCTGCTGGGTGAGCTTGTTCAAGGCAGAGTGTGCATCGTTATGGGCGACTTCAACAGACAAGTTGACTGGGAAACCAGAGCAGCCTGTGGTGCGAGCGCGCTACTCCTGGAGTTCGCCAACAACGAGTTCCTCACTCAATGGGTCAGAGAACCGACGAGAGGAGACAATATCCTCGACTTGGTCTTCACCTCTGATGATGATATCGTTGAGGATGTCTCTGTAGGCAAAGAGCTCGGTGGCAGTGATCACCAGCTAGTTAGATTTAGCGTCAAGATCCCGAAGGTAATGTCTGTTGCCAGTCAATCAAGGAAACTTGACTTGAGAAGAGCAGACTTTGCAATCCTTCGTGCTGGGCTGACTGATGTAAGGCTAGCGGTATGCGAAGAGGTTGAGGATTCGTGGAACAATTTCAAAATTAAGTTCATGAGTCTTCAAGTATCACGACATCTGTGCGCTATCTTTAACATGTCAATCCAGGCTGGATGCGTTCCTAGAGACTGGTGTGAGGCGGAGGTGACTCCGATCTTCAAGAAAGGAGACCCCAGCCATCCGTCAAACTAACGACCTATTAGTCTGACTTCGATAGTCGGTAAACTCATGGGAAGCATGATGGTGGACAAAATGACTTCGTATTTAGAGTCGAAACTGCTACTGAAGAGTTCCCAGCACGGCTTCCGAAGGCAACGGTCATGCCTGACGAACCTTATGGAATTCTTTCACTTCGTGTTCAGTGAGCACGATCGAGACAAGGCAGTGGATGTGTTCTACTTAGACTTTCAGAAAGCCTTTGATAATGTACCACACCGCCGCCTTCTCCGGAAAGTGCGGGCGCTGGGCATAGACGGAAAAGTAGCCGGCTGGATCGACAACTGGCTAAGTGGCAGACGGCAACGGGTGGTGGTGAATAGACAGGCTTCTGAGTGGGTGCCCGTTACTAGCGGGGTGCCTCAAGGTTCCGTCCTGGGACCACTACTATTCATCATCTACGTCAACGACATGGACGGTGACATGGTTACTAAGATTTCCAAATTTGCCGACGATACTAAGCTTGGTATGAACTTTGCAAAGGATGGAAATACTGCCCGCCTGCAGGAAGATCTTGGGAAGATTGGGGAGTGGTCTTTCACGTGGCAAATGCCTTTTAACGTGGGAAAATGCAAAGTAATGCATATCGGCCACAGAAACCCCCAATCTCAGTATATCCTTAAGGGCACTGCTCTTGAATCTAGTGACACTGAGAAGGACTTGGGTGTAACTATCACTAGCGACCTCAAGTTCTCGAAACAGTGCATTGAGGCAGAGAAAAAGGCCCAAAGGATGCTAGGCTATATTAAGCGCCAGTTTGGTTATCGGAACCAGGAGATTGTACTGTGCCTGTACAACTCACTTGTCCGACCGCACCTGGAGTATGCCGTACAATTTTGGAGTCCTTCATTGCGAAAGGACATCGCGAGATTGGAACGCGTACAAGCCAGGGCAACCAAGCTGATTCCTTCTATCCGACATAAAAGTTATGAGGATAGACTAAGGGAATTAGATCTGTTCTCGCTGGAAACCCGTAGACTGCGTGGTCAGCTCATCGAAGTTTTCAAAATACTTGGAGGGTTCGACAATGTTGACTACCGGGATATTTTCACACTGAGTGAGAACAGAACGCGCAATCACGGCTTCAAACTTGAACTGAAGCGTTACAACCGCAATCTGTGTGGAATTTTTTTCACTTACAGTATCTGCGGTAAGTGGAACGCACTTCCAGTGAAAGTTGTCAACAGTGAATATGTTGACCAGTTCAAGTCAAGACTAGACAAAGTCATGAAAAGTGGCCGTTTAGGGACGCAAAACAATTGAGCAGCTATGTGCCTGCTCGATTGCTAGTCCAAAGGTACCCTCTTTGAATGGACCGTAAGGTCTCCTAGGGTACTTCCTTTCCTTGTTACTCCTTGTTACCTCGGTACTGCCAGAAGATGTTCTTGCTTCCCTCTACATTGACGACCTTTCGATCTCTTTTTGAGCGGCCCAGATGCCAACCCTGGAGCGTCGACTCCAACAGGCATTGAACCGCGTCTCGCTATGTCGAAGCGCACAGGTTTCGGTTTTCCCTGGCCAAGACTATGGTGGTGCACTTCTTCCGACATCCACGGCACCGCCCTAACCCAGACTTGTTTCTCAATGGGGTACGCCTGGAAGTGGTTGAATCGCACATGGGAGGCTCATATTCTCGGCCCTTTGGTCTCTTGTACCCGCGCCATGGATAGTCTTCGTTCCGTGACGTTCAGCGCTTTACTTTTTTATCGATCCTTTGTTCGTTCAAAACTACTACAGATGTGAGTTTTATGCATCCGCAACTGAGCGTGTATTGCTGAAGGTGGACTCGATCCACCACACCGGCCTTCGCTTGGCGACCGGTCCCTTCCGCACTTTCCCAATTGAGAGCCTACTTGTCGATGCTGGAGAGATCCCACTCGCTCTCCGCCTTGCACAGTGCATTATTCGCATCTACGCGCGAGCCCAGCGCCTTCCTCAGTTGCCAACAGCTTTCAGTGCATCCGTAGCTGATTTCGACGGTGCCTATGCCGCCGAGAGATGCCAGTCATACCCTAAGCTCTTTGGGTTTAGGGCTAGGAGACTCCGAGAGCTATGTATTTGTCTCGGGCCGCTAGCGCCCCTGGATCTGCCCAGGACGCCACCCTGGAGGTTATCACCTTTGGCTATTTGTCTCCAAGCCTCTGCTCCTAATGCTTCTTCAGCGCCCGGAGTATTGCGTTCGACCTTTTTGGAGCACATCTATCGTCACGCTGGAACCGTGTCAGTGTATACGGATGGCTCCAATTCCCAAAAGGGTGTCTACTTCCACACCGTATCCCCTCTGTTTGAAGTCAGCGGGGCTCTGCCAGGCGCTTCGTCTGTCTTCACAGCCGAGCTGGTCGCATTACGCCACTCGGTACGGGAGATTACACGAAGTACCCGTTTTGGAGATCGGATTGCGATTTATAGCGATTCACAAAGCGCTTTCAGGGCATTGGAATCTCCGCATCTCCTGCTTTGCGAAATCCGTGACACGCCGGTTTTGGCAATCCTGGCGGATGTCGAGATTATCTTCTGCTGGGTTCCTGGACATGTAGGAATTGCGTGGAATGAGCGCGCGAAAGAGTCCGCGAGGCCTGGGTGACCGGACCAGCGTTTCACTCTTCCTCACACTGCCTACATGCTAGGAATACTGGAGCTCTCCGAGCTGCTTGGCAAAGAAGATGGGAAACTGTCGAGGGTAACTTAAATTTGCGTGCTATTGTGTCGTGACTGTTGCCATTGACCTACCCCCCAATGCTGCGAAGGCTTCAGGTTGTTTTCTGTCCTCTCCGAATTGGACAGACTCGCAGAACGCACCTCTATTTGATGGAGCGCTCGCCTGCGCCCTTTTGTGACTACTGCGTGGTCTCCCAGACTCTTCGGCGCATTTTTTTAAATGTGCCAGTATGGGGGATCTTTTCGCACGTTACCTGTCCCGACGAGCGTCATCGCTACCGCTTATCTCTTGTACTCGGGATTGGTTCGTGCACATTGATAGTGGACTTAATGTCTTTTTGGAGGAGGGTGGCCTTCTCCCATTTTTTTACCTACGTTTTTTTATAGTTTTCTTTGTAGGTCGCACGTTACTGCGCCTGGGGGAAGCGGACTCATCCCGACGCCGGAGCTCGCTTCCTTCTTGTTGCTCTCTTCCTTTTATTATTTTTGTTTTGGGGTTTGTTTTTTGCTTTGCATATTGCTGTTTTAAAATAGCCTAGTCATAGGCTGTCGTGATTACGGTGACTTATTCCCAAGTAAGCAGTCGCCAGACGGGCTACTAAAATAATAATAATAAAAAGAAATCTTACTCACACCGACAACATGAGAGGAATCACGGCAGCCCTCCGAGCTGCTTTACTGAGAAGAAGGGAGACGGTCCAGAGGAACTTAAAGCTACGTGAAATTAGGCATGCGACGGTTTCCATCTACGTACTTACTCACCCCCCCACCCATGCCACGGCGGCTTCAGGTCGCTTTCTGCCGTGTTCGAATTAGGCACACTCGCGGAACGCACAGCAATTTGATAGTGTTTTCACCTGCACTTTATTACGACGACTGCGTTGTCCCCCAGACTATGCTGCACATTCTTGTTGAATGTCCCTGTCTTTGTGATCTTCGTACACGTTCTCTGTCCCCCTATCGGGACGAGGAGGCGCTACCGCTGGTTTCTTGGCCATTTGAAGCTACGACGCCGATCTTCATTACGGAGGTCGGTACTTGGTTGTGGCCACGTAGCGGACTTCGGAAACCTCCTGACCGAATCTTACCATGCAGTCGTTCTGCTTGTTAACCGGATTGACCGTGAAGGTTTTTTCATCAGAAAAAAGGATAATTCGATTGTCATGAGTCTTAACGTCGTTGAGAAGGCGACAATAGCGCTCTCGACATTGTTTTCCCATACGGTCGGTGACCAGAGGTCTTTCCACGCACCTCGAGCTCTTGCCGCTCTTCTCCTTGGCGGCCCTGGACACCGTCGCCACCGAAATGTTCTTCGCAAGCGCTGTCATTTTAAGCTTCGGAATACCTTTCGAAGGCCTTTCTCACAGCCAAACTGTTGAGAACTTGAGGTCTGTCTGAACGACGTCGATCCTTAAGGTCTTCCCCGTTCTTGATAGGTTCCCCGTGACTCTGTAGACAGTCATCCTGCTGATGTTGAGACGCTTAGCGATGTTTTACCTGTTATGGCCCGCGCGCAGGAGAGCGATTCTTTTCACTTCAATCTCGACACACCTACACACAATGGAAAAGACGTCTTAATGACACGTGCTGGAAAAGTATAACTTTAAGTGTACACGGATGTTTCGATGTCAGAGGAGGGGATCAGCTTCCACACCGTATCCCCTCTGTTTGAAGTCAGTGGGGGCGCAACCAAGCGTTGCGTCAGTGTGGAAGAATAAGGAGAGAGAAAAGTAATTCTTTTTCCCACCTTCTCCGCTACCTCGGTTTACTGCGAAAATTAGAACAATGGAAATACCATTAAGGGAAAATCGCGACTTCCCTCTATGGACCCTTATCGTGACCCAAGGCAATTAAGGAAGTCTGTTGGCGATGAATCCCTCTCCCCGTCTAGATAATTTCGGAGTTCACAGGCAGATTGTGTCTGAAGCCGCAGTCCTACTCGCCGCACATCAAGGTAAAAGGCATTTAACCCCGGCTTCGTCAGGCTCCTCGTACCTTTACCGCGTCGATCCTCAAGGATCCCCTTTGGTCTAGAACTTGCATAATTGTAAGATCATTTCTTAATTAATTAACCCTTGGTTCAAACTTAATTGATAGTGTCACTCATCTTAGCCGTGAAACGTCAATATATAATTGCATTGCCATTTAACTTGCCATATATATGTATCTAATCTTTAGTCCTATTAAAGTATATTTTTGTAGCCGTGTTTGAATATTCCTTGGCCTAGCAACTGTGTATTTAAAGCATTCTTAGACCCATTCTTAGGTGGAGCCTTAATTTCGGTCTGCCAGTAGGCCAGTTTACGTATAACATCGTACACCTGATCATACCACCACAGTATGTCTTCACGGCCGACCTGGTTTCAATAGAGCGCTCGTTACTGGAGTTAGCGTGTCGTACCCGGTTCTGAGACCAGATTGCGATCTTTAGCGGCTCACATAGCGCTCCGAGTGCTCTCGGTGCATTGGAATCTCCACACCCCTTGTTTGCCCTGAAATTGGCCGATGTCTAGATTATCTTATGCTTCGTTCTTGGACATTTGGGAATTGCGGAGAATGATCGGCCCGATGAGGACGCCAAAGATTCCGCGAGGACTAGGCGACCAGACCAGCATTTCACTCTAATCACATCGACTAGATGGTAGGAATCAGGGAGCGCTCGCCTGCGCCCTATTACGACGACTGCGTCGTTCCCCAGACTGTTCGACACATTCTTGTTGAATGTCCCAATCTGGATGATCTTGGCGCACGTTACCTGTCCCGGTACCGGGATGGGTGGGGTCGCTACCGCCTGTCCTTTATACTCGGGACGAGTGCGTGCACATTGACTGGTGGACTTTTTGACTTTTGGGGGGAGTCCGGGCTTCTCCCCTTTATTTAAGAAGGTTCTATTTTTTTCTTTGTTTGTTATTGTTTTCTTTGTAGGTTGCACGCTCCTGCACCGGGGTGAGGGAGACCTCGTCCCGCTGCCGGAGATTGCTTCCTAATTGTTAAGTTTTTCACATTTTTATCATTGTTCTGTTTTCATATTTTTATTTTAATGTAGCCTAGTTCTAGGCTGTCGTGTTTCCGGCGATTGATGCCCAATTGGGCAGTTGCCAGATGGGCTCTATAAAAAAAAAAAGTAGGAACCAGGGTCTGCCTCCGGTCTGCCTGGCAAAGAAGGAGGGAGACGGTCGAGGGGAACTTAAAGTTGCCTGTCATTTCGCCGCGAATGCTCCCATGGACCTACACCCTTAATGCTGCTACGGCTGCTATTCGCTTTGTGTCCTCTTTCAATTGGGTACACTCGCGAGACGTACAGCCATTTGATGGATCCCTCCATTGCACCTTACTGCGAGGACTGGATGCTCCCCCAGTCGATTCGAGACATTCTCGTTGAGTCCCATTCTGTGGCATCTTCGCGCACTTTACCTTTCCTAATTCCA
The DNA here is from genome assembly GCA_963969495.1 of Ceratothoa steindachneri. Lineage (NCBI taxonomy): Eukaryota > Metazoa > Arthropoda > Malacostraca > Isopoda > Cymothoidae > Ceratothoa > Ceratothoa steindachneri. The sequence goes on from OZ018330.1 coordinate 69,398,620, forward strand.
GTGCGAGCGTGGTCGTTACCGCTTGCCTCTTGTGCTCAAGACGGATTCGTTCTCACCAAATTGTAGACTGTTTGACTTTTGGGAGGAACCTGCCTTCATCCATTTTATTTCACTTTTTTTTGTTGGGTGTGTACTGGGTCGCCGTGTGAAGGCGGGCCTCCCACCGACGCTAAATCATGTCTTTGCTTTTTGTTTTGTCTGTCGTTTTTTTGTACTTTAAAATAGCTTACTAATAGGCTGAACTGTTTGGGGCTCCTCTATCCTTGGCGTCAGTCGACAGATGAGAGCCCTCGTAGAACAAATCACTTTACCGATGTCTCCTTGCAAACTTCCTGCGAGATAATCCCTTGTTGGCATTACGTTTTAAATTCCAGCAGAAAATAATATCTTAAGAGGCCGAACTGGCTGCAATATATCGCTCATTACAGGAGATAATGCGCCGTGTCTTGTTCGAAACCCGTTTATAATCCATAGCGACTCACAGAGCATTGTGGCATTTAAATCTCTATAGCTCATTGCTTACAAATTCGTGACGCCATTGCCACTACAAGTTGGGTTGATTTCGAGATTGCTTTCTGCTGTGTTCAGGGGTATATCGGGGTTGATGGGAACGAGCCCGCTGTTGAAGGAGCGAGGCCGATTGCACAGACTGAGGAGCCGGATTCACGTTGTAGCCCCACATTGACTACAAAACAGTGATCAGGTGAGCCCCTCTGGCTCTACTGCGAAGACCATGGTATGGCACCCCAGCTATTCCCGTCGTGGATTCATCCCTCAATGCCTCGACGCTATCAAATCATCTGTCGCCCTCGAATCGGACACACTCGCGTCACGCATCGCCATCGGATCGGACACACACGGCGACGCATCGCCATCGGATAGAGCAACCTTCCCCCGCATCCTCTGAACTATTCTGCGAGGAGTGTCTGGTGACTTAAACTGTAGGGCACCTTTTTGGTTTAATGTTCTAGTCTGTGGGAGCTACAGGTTTTCCTTAATGCTGGAGGCTATATCATGCGCCCCATGGTGTGAAACTAGAGTTTTGGGAGTTGGTACGTTCTGTTTTTGTTTTTCTTTCATTATTTTTTATGTGATGATACTGTTTTGTTTTTTGACCCCAGATTGAACATTATCCCTTTAGGTATGGTGATTTCATCTTCTTTCTTATTTTACCCACACACTGGCCAGTCAGTGCGTATTTCATTGTCCATACCATAACGTGAAAAAAGTAAAAAATTGTAGTAGCAGATGGAGGTGAACTTAAGATAGGTCAGAGCGAGACTCCCACACAATCCAAGCTGATTTAGTGCAGTCATAGATTTTAATACTCGAAAAGAATTTCTCAATTCAGTGTGCCCACCTGTTTTACCCATGGGGTAGCAACACCGGTGAATGTATTCTTACTTCCCTGTTAATTATATTTTTCTAATATGCTAGTGAATGCTTCTCTCTCCCCTTAGTAGATTTCAAATCGCCGTTCTGCACTCTTTTTAGGGGTGGGAAATCATGGGTGCATATTTGCGTTTCTGGTCACGTTGAATCATCGTGCTCGTTTTGCGTAGTCAAGTGAAGTTAGAAATGAAACCGCCTTAGGATTGACGAGCTTTGCTTCCATTTGCTTTGATTTTTTATTTTCTTTAAAAATGCTCGTTACTCTCTTTTCATGAACACCTTTTCATATTGACCATTGGTAAGCTTCTTTTCTTTTGGTTAATGAAATTAAAAAAATCTTTTTAACGAGATTTAGAGCATTCGTAGTAGTGGTACCTTTTCAACCTTGCCGCATTTCACTGCAGCTTCGAGGAAGAAATTTGCGCAAATTGCCAAAGTATTCTCCCGCGGTAAGCGCGGGGTTGGTGCAAGATCGCTGCTGCCGAGCGTTGGTGGATCGGCCAGCACCAACGGAAAGGACTTTCTCATGTCTTCGGACCCACTCATCGACGACTACGACGAAGATCAACCTCATTCGGTGAGTTGCAGTTGTGTTCTAACCGAATTCATTTCGAGGAACACTTTTAGTTTACCTACAGTTGTTTGTAAAAACTGATTCCCCGTACTTCAATCCTTACTTGTTTGTTGATAAATTGATAAGGCCATCTAATCATGTCTGCCAAACAAGAGAAGTATCATTAACTTTTTCCCCCAAAAGTCTGGTTAAAACACACCAATGGCACTAAAAAACTACCCACCCCTTTAGGTCCTATTAGGTACAAAGACCCATCATTACTTTCCCTATCAAATTGGCCCTTCGTAGCGATTGTGCGGTATGTGCCCCATCAACTCGTCCAATTAGGGTTCACCCCTGGGCAAAATGCTCCAAGCAGACCCCCTCACAAACCCCGCCTTGCAAACTTATCAGGCATAATATCATCCACTCGCTCTTCACTCAGCCCTTTCTCTCACTCTCTCAAATACTCATTCACATAGGCTGACAAAAAGGAACTTTTCCTCACAATGAATGAATTTTACAACTGAAACCCAGAGGAGCTGCACCTCCTCCCAGCCCATGTGCAAAGTAGGAAGGCCCTGTCGTCACTGGGTTGTCTTGAACCCTATGATGGGTCCTGGGAAACTTGTTTGGTGTGCTTTCCCCTCTCCCCCTCTCAGCACTACTCTACCTTTTTATTTGTATTATTATTAGTTACTATTATTAGCATTATTGTTATAATTTTTATTATTATTTATTAGTAGTATTAATTAAAATTAGTAGTATGTTATCATTATCTATTATTATTTATTATCATTATGGCTAGCCCCTCAAACTTTTCTATCCACACTTATACCAGGAGTAATGTTTGCACCTATAGAGAGTTCAGTCTGGTAGCTATGGTGCATTGGTGAACTACATGTCATACTGGGATCACATATGACCACTAACCCTACTCGTTAGTGGACCCGCCTATCTCTACTTCTCTTTATTGCCTACCCTCCTACCCCTTTCCATACAAGTTTTGGTTGCCTGGTCCTCTTAAGAGCATTAGTCGAGTGGCAGTGTATACTGTGAGGTCTCTACCTAGTGCGAGGGCCAAAAACCTGCTGGCTAGTGCAAGTATTAGCTACAGGATGTGCTGGGCCTTCGATTCAGCTCACCTTACTCCAGTACACATAGAACAGTGGTTCCCAAACCTTTCTGATCTTTACCCACTTTTCATATATAATCCTTATCCATGGCCCCCAATCCATATCTCGTGACAACAGTGAGGGTATATGTATATATATATATATATATATATATATATATATATATATATATATATATATACTAATTTTAATTAATCCCACTAATAAATAATATTAAAATCATACTAAATAATAAAAATAATGATATATATATATATATATATATATATATATATATATATATAAAATTCATATCATGCAATCATTTAACTTTGTCAATTTAATCGTTCAAATATATACAAACACGCTTTTAGCTCGACCAAATAGTACACTATTCTTTGCCCCTTTTCCTACTCTCCTCTATCTGCAATGGTGCCCAGACCCGGGAAGGGGAGTGTTAGCCTTTAGATAAGATTTCCAAACGGGCTCTCATAATTTCTTCAAAATACGCTCCTCTTCTAGGAGGAGGGTTGTATAGCGTACGAGAAGTGCAGGCGAGCGGCTTAAAAGCTTTGCTTGAATGAGACTCAGGATGGCTGAGTGGTTTCGCCGCTGGCTCTCAGTGGTCCAGCGATGCGGGAAGCTGTTCTCAACTCGCATATGCTATTATTTTTTCTTTACCCCTCTTCCTACTCTCCTCTATTTACAATTCAACTCCATATTTTTTCTTTTCTTAAATATTGAGTCATGGAAACTTGCAATTTACTTTTTGTCAAATCTCAAATAAACATTAAAATGATACCCCTTGAAGTAATTTGAGAGTAGGGCTACTTATAATTAAGACTAATAATTTCCAAAAACCTTTCTCCAATATACAAAAGTAGAAAAAATAAATTTCACTGCATAAAAAAGTATAATCAAAAGCAATCTTATAATTTTTTTACTCACAAATTTAATAATTCTGAACGAAATCCTATCATAGAGAGTCATAAATAACAAAACCAAGTCCTTTAGTGGAAACATCACCTTCTCTTCTCCCAGCAAGAACCTTCATGTGCAAGTTTGTTTGTTCAAACTCCAATTAAACTAAATTTGAAGGGTGATGTCGAAAGCCATCGACCAGCATCCTAATTCTTGCCTTTGTTTCACTCAAAGAACATCGTAGGTCATGCTTCACATCAAGTCTATTGCGATATTTTGATTTAATATACAAAAGTTGAGAGAATGCAACCTCACAGGAATAAGTTGATGCAAAGGGTAGTAGTTGACGGAAAGCTAAGTTACATAAGTTTGGGTATGAAGCTGCTATTGATGACCAAAATACAGTGAGAGATTCTACTTCAAACTTCATTTTGGCTCCTGTATCTTCCTGAAGTGTCAGCAGTTCAGTCTGGCCATCATCATTTTCATCAGGTATGGATGTCACTGTAGCAGTGAAGGGGAACCTTACTATCCAATAGGTTTGGATTTGGATATCTGGGAAGTACCTTTTAAATTCGTCCACTAAGGCTTCAAAATGTTGAACAATCAAGTTCTTTGTAGCAGTATCACGCTCCTCTGCAATGTCTGACACTGTCTCCAGCATTGCCAAGTTTCCCATTCCAACTCTCCGCCTCCAATTCTCCATCTTACGAATGAAAGCTTTAATTTTGTCCACAAAATCGATTATCAAAGTTCCTTTCCCTTGGAGTTCAAGGTTGTGTGTGTTCAACTGTTTAAATATGTCAACAAGGTAGGCTAGCTGTATTTCGAAGCCATATACAGACCATAGTAACAACAAATCTTGCTTGTCCTGTACCTCAAGGAAGAGTCTAATCTCTTCTTTGAGCTCAAATACACGCTGAACTACATTTCCTTTGGATAGCCAGTGAACTGCTGTATGAAATAAGAGGATTTCATAAGCTGTATTCATATCACGGCAGAGTTTCTTGAAAAGGCGTGTGTTTAGAGCACTACCTTTTACAAAGTTAACTGTCTTTATAATGGTATTCAGCGTTTTCTGTAATTCTGAGGGTAGGGTTTTTGAAGTAAGAGCTTGTCTGGGGATCATGCAGTGGAGAGGTATAGCATTTGGTGATTTTTGTATAACTCTTGAAACAAAACCTGACTTAGAACCTAACATGGCTGGAGCCCTGTCTGTGCATATCCCACAGAGATTGCCCCAGTTGAGACCATTTGCTTCAAAGAATTCTGAAAGTTTCTGCATTACATCTTCACCTTTTGTAGATTGCTCGAGAGTTTCACAAAACAAGAATTCCTCCTTCATCTCCTCACCATGAACATACCTAACAAAAACCATGAGTTGTGAGCATGACTGGATGTCAATGGACTCGTTGAGTTGAATACTGTATGTCGTAGAATGACCCTTGGCTTTGATCACTCTACGCTTTGACACCCTTTTAGTAGCGGTATGCTTTAAGGGGCGTGAGTTACTTCTATGATGAAGTAGGCTTTGTTCTAAGAGTGCTATTTTAGTGGTTTAGTCCTTAAGGAAGAGCTATTTTTAAACACATAAGGATAAGAGGAAACACCAGAATCTACCAAAAAATAAACATGTATTTTAAATTAAATATTACAAACCAACAGTAAAAACATTTCTATATTTGGCCTCAAATGACAAAATATAAACAAGTAGGCTTCCGATAAACAAACCAATTGCCAATTAGTATTTTTATCACGACCCTATTTGTTTAGCCTAAAACATTAAATTGATGTACTGTCATCTACAAACACATATGACCTAGGTTCAAGAATAATGGTTTCTACTCTCCTTTAAAACGTGGGACGTACTAAACTTCTACTATCGCAATAGATATATAAATGTTATTGTTAACTTACAGGTAGGTATTAGCGATTGCCGGATGTCGCTGGAGGACTTATCTCTCGCTTTGAAGTGGTGTGGCCGCTGGTTGAAATTTTCGAGGAGGGAATGCTTCTTAAACGTAATTAAAGAACGGGAGCTCGTTGGGGCAGGGTTCTTCTCCTCTCACTCTTACGTTGCTTGAGATGTGAGAATCACTCGAGTGTGAGCGGCTTTACTTTTCTTTAGTCGGACTTCTTTGCAGACGGAAAAGGCTTCTTCGGTATGGCACCGATATAAAACTTGACTAATTAGGTTAATACGGCCCTGAAAGGGGGGGGATCGATTTTCTCAATCTGATCCTATCGTTTCTCACGGAAATAGTCTGGTATGTCTGAAGGATCGATCTTTACGAACTAATCTTTCTTCTGGCGAATCGACTTCTAATAATCTTCTTCGTCTGGCCGATGGATCGATCTTCACGACCTAATCCTACTCTGGCGTATCGACTTCAGATAATCCACTTCTCTTTCTTTGCGGGGCTTATTTATAGGCGGATTGCCGCCCCATCTAAAGGGGGAAGTGACCAGGCCACAGATGCAAAAGGGGGGGGGGAGCGAATGGTGAGTTAGCATCTGGGGAGAGCGAGAATTCCTGAGGTGGCACTGGGGTGCCCAAGTCAGCTCGCAAATTATAGGCTCGTAACCGCACCGCTACTTGGCGTGCCTTCTGACTCGCACCGTTTTTTTTTCCTAACCACGGGTTTATGGGTCTCGTAGGTCATGCGATCGTTAGAGCGTCGTTTAAGGACCTTAGGTGGTCGCCTTCAAACATATGTTAGCTCCAACTGCCCACAGCGGCGAGGAGATCACACATGGTAAGCATTTTCGCCGGCTACCTTTCCCACGCTTCTCCTCATGAAGGGAGGGGGGCTTGAATGTACCTATACTCCTCCAGGAGGCTTAATGTAGCCATTTCTCCACATCTACCTCCATTCTTAAGAAAATAACGGGAGGGGGGGGGTTCCAATCCGACGCTTACAATAATATACATGGGTAACTTACGGAACATTATATTATACAATAAATTCTAGTTCACTCGGGAATGCCTCGATAACATTTCACCTGACCTTACATTAATTCCTATATTACTGTGCCAACTTAGGATTTTCTTACCTACCACTCGCCCCTACTTACTTACAATTCTACTGATTTACACTTAACTTTGCTATAATACAATAGTTGGGGTGCTCCTTAATCGTCGACAGGGTTCCGACTTAACGAGTCGGCCATACAATTGTTGGACCCCTTTATGTAGTGAATGGAGTACTGGTACTCCATCAAGAGTAAACTCCATCTCAGGAGTATTCCATTCTTACACTTATTTTTACCTAAGTATGACAACGGTTTATGGTCGCATTCCAACTTGAACTCGCGCCCTATTAGATAATATTTGAATTTACCTATGGACCATATTATGGCCAAAGCTTCGATTTCGATAGTAGCGTAGGCCTTTTCTCTACTCAACAGTTTTCTACTGACATAAGCTATGGGATAGGCTGTTTCGTCATCTTCGTATTGAAGCAATACTCCGCCTAGCCCGTCCCGACTAGCGTCCGTGCGAAGACCGAAGATCTTGTTGGGATTTGGTAAGCGAAGAATGGGCGCAGTTACGAGTTTTCCTTTTAGAATTTCCAACTGAGTTATTGCATGGGGGTTCCACGTGACAGGGTCTGACGCTGTCTTTTTTAACAAATTCAGTGGGGCCGCAATGGAAGCGAAGTGTGGTACAAAACGCCTATAGAACGAGGCCGCTCCCATAAACGATCGGAGTTGTTTCTTGGTTTTCGGCCGGGGCATCTTGACTATGGCGTCCACTTTTTCTTGCTGGGTAGTCAAGTGTTTTTGTCCTATTTTGAATCCCAGGTAGTCAATGGATTCGTAGGCAAAATAACACTTGGTCGGCCCGGCGGTTAGACCTTGCTCCTTCAATTTCTCCAGCAATGAGCGTAGGGCGTGTAAGTGTGACTCCCATGTACGGGTAGCTACGTACACGTTGTCGAAGTAAAACGACACGTCGCTTAGTCCAGCGATAATTCGCCTCATCATCCTATTATAATTGCTACCGGCTGTAAGTAGTCCGAAGGGTAGCCTGGTAAACTGTAACAGACCTCTCTCGGTCGCAAAAGCCGTCAGTATTTGATAGTACGCTTTACACAAATCCAATTCGGTGATGAATTTAGCGTCTTCAAATAAATGGAGACTTTGATCTATTAGTGGGATGGGCTCGGCGTCGAAAACGGTCACTGAATTCAATTTTCGGAAGTCCACGCACATCCGAAATGATTGATCCGGTTTCTTAACCATTACTATGGGGGAGCAATAATCGGACTCCGATGGCTCTAAAATTCCCAATTTTAGTAAATTCCGGACTTCCTTATTGAAGGCTTCTCGTAGGTGCATTGGTAAAGGATATGGTTTGCTCCGAACCACTGAATTAGTTTTTAGTTTTATTTCATGGATAAAATCCTTGGCACATCCGGGGTTTTCAGAAATGACTTCTGGGAATTCCATGAGCAAGTTCAACATTTCCGCTTTTTGTTGAATTTCTAAGTGGGGATTTATCTTTAAATCCACCCGAGGGTCTTCCGGGGTAGGTGAGAGCGAGGGAAGTTCGTATTCCTCGTCTTGTTCCACACACACGGTGTGTATGACTTGCAGGGGCGTACCCGGGTAAACGGCATCCATCGGTTCTTCTTCGTCTAGAAGGGTAATATTCTTTATGCACGCGCGGCGGTGATATTTTTTTAGCATGTTTATATGATAGGTTCTTCGCCCTGTTGGGGTATCTATCAAGTAATCGACTGGACCCCGTGCCTCGATTACTTCAAACGGTCCCTTCCACTGGGCCCATAACTTATTATTTTCGGTCGGGAGTAATAATAAGACTTCATCTCCTGCCTTTAATTTTCGAGCCTTTGCTTTCATATCGAAATATTCCCGGTATTTGGCTAAATTTTTCTCGGCGTTCTCTCGAGCTAAGCCAGAGCAGTATTCTAGGCGCTCGCGCATATCCATCACGTAGGCGTAAGACGATTTGATTTCTTGCTCGAGCTTCGCGTTGGAAAATAATTCCTTAAGAATACTCATAGGACCTCGCACATTTCTCCCGTATAATTGCTCAAAGGGCGAGAATCCCAACGTCCGATGAGGTATTTCTCGGCAGGCGAAAAGGGCTGCATGCAGGTATCTGTGCCACTGTGTAGGGTTGTTTTGACACAACTTCTTCAATATATTTTTGAGAGTCCTGTTTAATTTCTCGCAGATTCCGTTAGCGGCTGGATGAAATGGACTCGTAAAAATTGGCTTGACTAACAGTAGTTTGTTAAAATACTCCATCAATTCTGAGGTGAATTGGCGCCCTCTATCAGATAGAATTTCTTTAGGCAGGCCTACTCGTGCAAAAATTGAAATTAATGCTTCCGCGCAGGAAATAGTGTCAATCTTCCGTAGGGCCACGGTATCTGGGAACCGGGTGGCACAATCCACTAGGGTGAGGATGTAGGAGTGTCCTCTACTTGAAGGGGGGTGAATTGGTCCCACCAAATCAATTGCCACTCGAAAGAAAGGTTCGGTAATAACGGGCACCTTTTGTAAGGGAGCGGGAGGTACCCGTCCTCTGGAGGGATCCTTCTGACACACGTCGCATGATCGGCAATAGGCCACAATTTCCCTGGCGGCCTGGGGCCAATAAAAGTGTCGGAATATCTGCTGCGCCGTTTTGTTGTGCCCAAAGTGTCCGGCTAATATTCCATCATGCGCGGTATTCAAAATTCTTTGCGTGTATTCTTGAGGTACACACAGTGCTTTCTTGTTCTCCTTATCCTCCTCGCTGATAGTACGGTAGAGAAGTGAGTCTTCTACGATATACTGGATAGGCTTCTTTCCTTTCACTTGGAGAATTTCACCTTTAATAGCTTTCTCCCATAGAGGTTTAAGAGTGGGGCATTCCTTCTGAGCACTGGCGAAGGAAGTCAATTTGAACCCATTGTCTTCGAGGGTAATCTTCGGGGTCAACTTAGCAGGTTGCTCTTTCCTCTGGGCTTCTTGTGCCCGGGTGACTACTTGTTGGGCCACTTCTTGCTGGGGAATTTGGGGGTTTTGTCCGATTAGTACTGCGCAGAACTTAATCGGGGCTACTACCACGTCCGTCCAACCGGTGAAATATCTGCATTGTATATGACATCTCACGACGGGGAATCGATTGTCGCGTCCTAAAAAGTCGTGGACGATTGCGAATTTCTTATGGGCAGGGTTTACTGGGGGCAGCAACTTGTCGGATACCGCTATGCACGTGCATCCGGTGTCTCTGACTAAAGTGGATACTCGGCACCCATTAACAGTGCCCTCTTCAAATTGTAGGCCGCCTGGCGAACTTTTGTTGAAAAGAAAGTTTACCTGTTGCTGGGGCCCTTCGGATGTTGGCGCGGGGACGTAGGACGAATCAGCTTGTCCTGCTGGGATCGCGGCAGTCAGGTTTTGCACCTGTTGTCTCGAGGTCTCCCTCAGTCGGGAGTTCTGTGGGCACTGGAAACTCAGGTGACCTATTATCCCGCAAGTATAACAAGTGACCGGCTTCCTGGGATACGTGCCGGTATTAGGGTATGATCCTTGAGGAATCCTAACTTCTTTTTGATTTTTTTCTCCTCCAAAATTTGGTTTATAAGTTCCTTTTGCTGCTGCGAACTTAAAGGGCTTCTTCTGTAAATGCCTGGGTGGCGGCCCATTTTTCTTTGGGGAGGGAGCCTTCTCTTTCTTGTACTCCCTAGGATATAACCGATGATTTACCGCGTGGAGGTCAGCCTCGTCCAGGCACTCGTTGAAGGTAGAAGCTTTTCGGTCCTTAACGAATGCACGGATTTCCTGGGGTAGTGTACTTAGTAACTGATCTCTAAGCATGAAGTCGACGACCGCAGCGACTTCGTTCTCTACCCCTTCTGACTCCATCCAAAACTGTAGGCTTCGACGAAGCTCAAAGCCAAAATGTTTGTACGTTTGTCCAGGTCTTATACGAGACTGCCTGAACTTCATCCTATATTCTTCCGGGTTAAGGTTTGTAGCTGAGAGAAGTTCGGCTTTGAGAGTGGAATAGTCCACAGTCGCTTCTGAGGGTAAAGATACGAATATCTCTCTCATCCTACGATTGAGTAGCGGTAACAGTCTGGCGACCCCATCTTCTTCTAGGTCCCAATTATTGACTTCAAATATTTTCTCAAAATGGGAGAGATATGAGCATAAATCTTCTTCGTCCTTGTACTCCGGGAGTTTCATGCTGACCGCTGGTGACACTCCTGTTTTGGATGACACTGACTGCACCTCTAACTGGTCTTTACTAAGAGCTCTTTCGTGGGCCCTTATCTTCTCTCTTTCATCAGCTTCCATTTTCGTCTTTTCTGCTTCCATTTTCATCTTTTCTCTTCTTTCTTCGCTTTCGTTTCTCTCTTTCTCCTGAATAAACGAACTCAGATCGGTTCCTTCCAGTCCGAGGCTTTGACCTTGCTTCCGATAAAGGTCAAACAATGCCATCGCGCTTATGTCAGTCATCTACCTTGTTTTTAATCAAGCCTGACCTATTCCACCACCGAAACTTACCACTTGGCCTAACAATTACCTTTAGATGGTATCCACCTCTAACTTTACCAATTTCCCACTCGTCAAATATCCTATTATTCCTGGTGTTCCTTTTATGTGTTAGCTCTTCCTTAAATAGACACTACTGGGTTCTTTCTAATATAAAACCCCACACCTGACACCACTTTTATAATATGTCGTAGAATGACCCTTGGCTTTGATCACTCTACGCTTTGACACCCTTTTAGTAGCGGTATGCTTTAAGGGGCGTGAGTTACTTCTATGATGAAGTAGGCTTTGTTCTAAGAGTGCTATTTTAGTGGTTTAGTCCTTAAGGAAGAGCTATTTTTAAACACATAAGGATAAGAGGAAACACCAGAATCTACCAAAAATAAACATGTATTTTAAATTAAATATTACAAACCAACAGTAAAAACATTTCTATATTTGGCCTCAAATGACAAAATATAAACAAGTAGGCTTCCGATAAACAAACCAATTGCCAATTAGTATTTTTATCACGACCCTATTTGTTTAGCCTAAAACATTAAATTGATGTACTGTCATCTACAAACACATATGACCTAGGTTCAAGAATAATGGTTTCTACTCTCCTTTAAAACGTGGGACGTACTAAACTTCTACTATCGCAATAGATATATAAATGTTATTGTTAACTTACAGGTAGGTATTAGGGATTGCCGGATGTCGCTGGAGGACTTATCTCTCGCTTTGAAGTGGTGTGGCCGCTGGTTGAAATTCTCGAGGAGGGATTGCTTGTCGCCTCTGACGGGGGCTGATTCTACAACGTAATTAAAGAACGGGAGCTCGTTGGGGCAGGGTTCTTCTCCTCTCACTCTTACGGTGCTTGAGATGTGAGAATCACTCGAGTGTGAGCGGCTTTACTTTTCTTTAGTCGGACTTCTTTGCAGACGGAAAAGGCTTCTTCGGTATGGCACCGATATAAAACTTGACTATTTAGGTTAATACGGCCCTGAAAGGGGGGGGATCGATTTTCTCAATCTGATCCTATCGTTTCTCACGGAAATAGTCTTGTATGGCTGAAGGATCGATCTTTACGAACTAATCTTTCTTCTGGCGAATCGACTTCTAATAATCTTCTTGTCTAGCCGATGGATCGATCTTCACGACCTAATCCTATTCTTGCGTATCGACTTCAGATAATCCACTTCTCTTTCTTTGCGGGGCTTATTTATAGGCGGATTGCCGCCCCATCTAAAGGGGGAAGTGACCAGGCCACAGATGCAAAAGGGGGGGGGGAGCGAATGGTGAGTTAGCATCTGGGGAGAGCGAGAATTCCTGAGGTGGCACTGGGGTGCCCAAGTCAGCTCGCAAATTATAGGCTCGTAACCGCACCGCTACTTGGCGTGCCTTCTGACTCGCACCGTTTTTTTTTCCTAACCACGGGTTTATGGGTCTCGTAGGTCATGCGATCGTTAGAGCGTCGTTTAGCTCCAACTGCCCACAGCGGCGAGGAGATCACACATGGTAAGCATTTTCGCCGGCTACCTTTCCCACGCTTCTCCTCATGAAGGGAGGGGGGCTTGAATGTACCTATACTCCTCCAGGAGGCTTAATGTAGCCATTTCTCCACACTGTATAATTCAGCTTCTTTAACTTTCTATATTCAGTTTTTCACCACTTTTCTCACCAAAAATAAGCTTTACCATAGTTTTGGCACATGGCAAAATTAACTCCTCCCCAATGGTGTGAGGTTTCTTTTTCTTTGCTATTTCAAGGGATACCAAAAATGATGCCTCAACTAATGCAGCATTTTGTTGGTGAATGGAACTGCTGGCACCAAGTCGTTGTCTCTTCATATTCAATTCCTGTCGACCAAAGAAAGAACGATCCTTGTCAACATGTTGGGAATGTGTAATTTAAGCTTGCTAGGCCTCAGTGATTCAGCGGAGAGTATTTTGTGACAAATCACACACTGAGGCTTCACTACACCTTTATCATTAAAGCTTGTAAATCCTAAATCCAGATAGCTGTCATTGTTTTTGCATTTCTTGTTAGAAGCCATCACAGAGGGGTCTGAAGCGGAAAGAAATACTGCTGTAGCTAAATGACATCACTCATAATGAGCCTACAAAAGGTCAATATGAAGCTTCATAATACATGAATATTTAGTATGTAGTGGACTACCCATGAGATGGAAGATTATTGCAATTGATTTGTGTTTATATTTAATATAATGTCTTTGGTATTACAGTGGACTACCCTATGAGAGGGAAGATTATTGCAGGTGTTAGCTAATTTGACTTTGCCATTTGACCAGAAAATAGCATTCATTAACTTACTTTACCAATCACTTTTTTTCCCAAAGCAGATGACCTCGATAGGCCCTAGCCTAGTGGCTTTTTATTATCTGAACTTTCCTAATGTTCTAATTTTCTAAAAGAGTAAAACCGTCTTTAAACAACATTTTCAAGTGGTTCATAACAATGAGAAGTTGGAAGGAAATAACATTTCAGTTTACTAAACTCAAAAAACAAAAACATTCATGAAGTGTGCAAAAATACAAAGATATTTTTTCCTTTGTTCTTAATAGACTTCATGATGCAAAGCTTACTTACCATTAAATTGGTATTGATGGTGGCTTAAGTCCTAATAATACTAAACTTGGCGCAAACAGATTATTTGTGGGAGCCACACATGGACAAAGTGTTTGCTTTTTTAACTGTGGCCTCTAAAGTAGGACTGTGGACTGGTTGATTTTCAAGATTCAAGACCAGGTTCTCATACAGAAACCATAGCATAGGAAGTATTAAATAAGTTATTGAGTGAAAATTGTTTGGTATCGAAATGCATCCCAATGAATTATTTTATTAAGAAAACAAAATCATATATAAAAATGGAATTACACTGAAAGAGATAGCATGAGGCATATTACTCATGCGTCTGGCAGCAATGAATTGTTCAAACGTATACCGAGTACAGACGCACCTGTTCCTCTGGCTGGCTCAGCTGCTGACTGGCTGTTCTAGTGTGGTGGGGCTTGGGATTTTTATATGTACATAGCCTCAGCTTGTGGCCCCCTAAAATTTGCTGTATGGCCCCCCGTTTGGGAATCTAGGATATAGAAGGTGTCTACCCCGGCACCATCTTTTATGGTTAAATCTCTAGGACAATTTTGCCTGAATGGCAGGCCAGGTTGGCAAAACCCATCAACGCTGTACCGGGACTGATTGTGTCTAAATGATCACTTTCTGTAATTTCTGATCCTTTGGAGACTTTTCTCTTAACCACCAAAGTCTTTGGGAGGTCAAAATATCAACTTTCCATGACCTCGTAAGGGTCACAGCGATTTGCTTTTCTGGCCTCCGTGCTGACGGGAATCAGCTCCCCGTCCGATCCCAACTTAGCCTCTTCTGTCTGACACAGTGTTTTCTTAACCTGCTTCCGCACTTTCCCTACAACATCTCCCGCAACTTTCTCTGGTCGTCCTCTAATTTCACAGGTTAGACACCGACCAGCTTCCTCTTATCCAACCACCCCTATGACATCGCATGGCGATACGGTATCATGGAGACTCCACACGATGGGGGCCAGTGGACGCCTCCCAATCTCTATATCTGAATTTTTGCGAGATCGTCGACGGATCCCTCTCCGGCCCAATGGATCGGGAGTCGGGTGTCCCGCAGGGAAGTGTCCTCAGTCTCACACTGCCCTGAGCATCAACGGCATCACCTCGGTGCTGCCGAAAGATGTTCTCACTACGCTTTACATGGGCGACCTTTCAATCTCTTTTGGCGCGCCCCAGATGCCAACTCTGGAGCGTCGACTCCAACAAGCATTGAACCGCGTCTCTCGCTATGCCGAAGCGCACAGGTTTCGGTTTTCCTTGACCAAGACTAAGGTGGTGCACTTATGCCGCCATTTACGGCTACACCCTCACCCAGACTTGTTTCTAAATGGGGTTCTCCTGGAAGTGGTGGACTCGCACTGTTTCCTTGGTCTTGTATTTGACCGACGCCTCACCTGGGAAGTTCATATTCGAAGCCTTAGGATCTCTTGTACCCGCGCCATGGATATTTTTCGTGCCGTTACGTTCAGCGCATGGTGCGCGGATAGAGCTACTGGATTACTTTTTTATCGATCCTTTGCCTTGTACTCGGGATGAGTGCGTGCACATCGACCGGTGGACTTGTTGACTTTTGGGGGGAGGCCGGCCTTCTCCCTATTATTTAAGCAGGGTTTGTTTGTTTGTTTGTTTTGTTTTTTGCATTTGTTTTTTTGTTTGTTTTTTTCCTTTAGGATGCACGCTCCTGCGCCGGGGGGACCTCCCCCCGACGCAGGAGCTTGCTTCCTTTCCCCCATTTGGGGGGGGGGGGGTTCGTTTCTTTAATTTTATTTTAAAGTAGCCTAGAACTAGGCCAGTTTTAATACGGCGACTAATGCCCATGTAGGCAGTCGCCAGATGAGCTCTTAATAATAATAAAAAAAAATATATCAATCCTTTGTTCGTTCAAAGCTCGACTACGGATGCAAGTTTTATGCATCCGCAACCGACCGTGCATTGCGGAAGGTGGCCTCGATCCACCACATCGGCATTCGCCTGGCAACCGGTGCCTTCGGGGAAATGACTCTCGCTCTGCGGCGTGCACAATACATTATTCGCTTGGACGCGCGAGCCTGGCGCCTCCTTCATTTGTCAACAGCTTCACTGCATCCGCAGCCGATCCCGTCGGTATCTATTTCGCCAAGAGACGCCAGTCATACCCTAGGCTTTTTGTATTTAACGCTAGGAAACTCCTTCGAGAGCTCAGCATAGCTTTCGGTCGGTGGCGCCCCTGTTTCTACCGCGCTGGGAGTATTGCATTCGCTCTTTTTGATGCACACTTCATGTCACACTAGAACCGTGCTAGTGTATCCCTTCTGTTTGAATTCCGCGAGGCGCTCCATCTGTCTTCACGCCCGAGCTGGTTGTAATGCACCGCTCAGTGCAGCAGATAGATAACATGACGTACCCGGTTCGGAGACCGGATTGTGATTTATAGCGACTCGCAATGTGCCTTGAGGGGTCTCGGGGCATTGTAATCTTCGCATTCCCCTGGTTCGCGATATCCGTGATGCCACGGTTTTGGCGAGACGGACGGATGTTTAGATTATCTTCTGCCTGGTTCCTAGACATGTAGGAATTGCGGGGAATGAGGGCGCCAAAGACTCTGCGAAGGCTGGGCGACCCTACCAGCGCTTTGCTCTTCCTCACACCGATTACATGCAGGAATACTGGCAGCTATCCGGTCTGCTTGGCAAAGAAGATGCGAGTCCGTCGAGGGGAACTTAAAGTTGCGTGCCATTGTGCCGCGACTTTTTCCATGGACCTACCCCACAATGCTGCGACTGCTTCAGGTTGCTTTCTGGCGTCTCCGAATTGGACACACTCGTAGGACGCATCGCCATTTGATGGAGCGCTCGCCTGCGCCCTATTGTCACTACTTCGTTTTCCCCCAGATTGTTCGGCACATTCTCGTTAAATGTCCCACTCTGGTTGATCTTCGCGCAATGGGGTCGCTACCGCTTGTCCTTTGCACTCGTGACTTGTTTTAAGCACAAGGATCTTGCGGACTATACGACTTTTTGGAAGATGCTGGCCTCCTCCACTTTATTTGACTATTTGTGGTGGGTCGCATTTTCCTACGAGGGTGCTTCCTTGTTACCTTTTTGCGTTTTTGTTGTTGTATTTTTAGCCTTTGACCTTATTCTATCGTTGTTTTTTGTTATTTACATATTATTTGTTTTTTAATATAGCCTACTCGTAAGGCCGTAGTGATTACGTCGTCTTTTGCCCTTGTAGGCAGTCGCCAGATGGGCTCCTAAAAAAAATAAAATTGGGCCGCGACTGCTCCCGTGTGCCCCCCCCCCCCCCACAATGCATTGGTTGCTCCAGCGTATTTTATTTCGCGGGATGCAGCACCATCTGATTGAGCGCACTCCTGCAACTTACTGGGAAAACAGTGCTCCTCCAGATTCTCCGTCACAATCTTTTCAATGGTGATTCTATGGGTCTTTCTCGCTCGTTCGTGCACACACCAATTTATAGCATTTAAACAAAAATAAGGCTTTCAGTGATGAATGCATAGTTTGTTATTTTCCTTGTTTGTTTTTAAATAATTGGCATATTTTTATGTGCGTTGCCATTATAGACCCCTTTAAAAAACTTTCCCTCCATTCTGATAATTTAGGGTTGAGTAAGACGCATATGCGTCTATTGGTGGCCTTGCTTCCCTCCTAAAAAAAGGAAACAATTAAAGCCTCTCGTTCACATAGCAGCTAATTTGGTTCTCTTTTTTTCCTTCTCGGCTGGTTCGGCAGTCCACTGACACCCTGACGTCATCTCCGCGGAATTACCTTTGAACGGTGAACAGGAAAGAGAGTTTGTGTCGGAGCTCACAATATCACCCATTCCCATTCCTCCTCTCGTCTCAGCTCAGCACCGTCGTCGGAAACGCTTGGGTCATAAGAGCTAATCAGAACAGCGTCCACTTATGGCGGAGTGCTCTCCGTTGTAATAAACCACGTAGTTCCCTTTGAAGTTAATCCGGCCAAAGCGTCGAAGATTTTGGATTGTATTTCCTGTTGCTTCGTTGTAGGAAATAAGATTGGCGTCAAGGAAATGATCTGAAGCATTAAAGCTTTAAGCGTTTATTACTCTGATAATTCACAGGTTGAAGGATTATACTTTAAAAGTGATTGTAACTCAAGTGCTCCTTGTATAAAAAGGGATTACGAATCTCAGTAAGGAATATTAGTTTGTTGGGTTGGATCGGAGGAAAATGAGGATTGTTATGGCTTGGAAAATTGTTTTATTTGACTTCTAATAATATATTAAGCAGTGTTTCCAGGCATCAAATAGCAAGCAAACATCTACACCCGTTTTGGGTTCGGTATATTACTAGTCATTTTTGCTTTAATATTTTCTTCTTTTTTTAAAATTTTCAATTGTCTGAGTTTGCGGAACGTTGAATCCAACGTTCGGATGGTCTTTCTGAGCTTTTGCCAGCAGCCTGAGAAGGGCTCCTGAGCGATTATCACTTGTCATTGGGGGGGTTCACTTGTAGGTGGGTTGAACTTTCTATTTGCCAATGGCAGAGGTGGGAAATAAAAAGTTAAAATAAGAAAAAAATGAAGCGAATGAATAGGTTAAAAAATAACTTGTGGAAAAAGTTAAAGATAAAGAGATTGCTGCAGCAAACCTTAACTAAAATACTTGGGTAACATGACCGTTTTCACTAGGAAAACGGTCGAATGTCAAGATTTCGTTGTAAGTGCGTGAAAATAGAAAACGTATAAATACCCTTGATTCTCTGTGATAATGGAGTATGAATACCTGTGTATCGTAGAATACCTGAAATGACCGAAGCCACTGGGATAGAAACTCGATCTTGTATAAACCCATGAATACCGTGGTATTTTCTCTGCTCCGAAATACGTGGTTAAGAAGAGAGGATTCTCTTCACATTCAATTCTCCTACATTAATAGTTTTAAATGTAAACGTTAGCAGTTCACCCACCACTGAGTTCATGAATTACTAAGCAGTTCTAAACCGACCGACCAATTAGTTCCACCTCCCAGCCATCTTTACGGATGGTTCCTGCCCGCAACTTAACTCATCGGGTGCCGTCATCGTGGAGACGGTGCCCCGATACACCACCTCATTTTGCCTCCCTTCTGGGTGCTCATCTTATACTGCGGAGCTCTTTGCCTTGAGGGAGGCCCTTCTAATTACCCGTCTTCAAACCTCCAACGACTTCGTAATATATTCGGACTCTCGAAGTGCGATTTCCGCACTGTCCCTCTACTATTCTCCTCACCCTATTGTCCGCGAGATCCGTCAACTCTTGCACGAGGCCACTGTTTACTCGCAAAAGCTGATCTCACCTTTTGCTGGGTTTCCTCGCACGTAGGAGTTCCTGGCAATGGGGCAGCCGATCGAGCTGCGCGGTCGGCCTCTGATCTAGCTCGTCCTGTTCCTATCCCTCATACTGACCTCTTTCCTCACTTCAAAAAGCTTATGTCAACACAGTGGCTTGCCTCCTGGCAATCTCCACCTCTCACTAAGCTCTACCAGATCACCCCCCCCCCCTCCCGGTACTGGGCATCTTCCTTCCATCGCTCCCGCCATAATGAAATTTTGATCCGTCTCCGTCTTGGTCATACACGCCTAACTAACTGGTACCTTATTTCCCATGAGCCCCATCCCATCTGCAATACATCCCGAGTCAGGCTTACCGTCTTCCACTTTCTGGTAGACTGTACCCGGTACTCCGCCATCCGTCGCCACTTCTTCCCTTACCCCCGCAGTGAACACCTAAAGATGATTCTGGCCGAAAGCGCCCATTTCTCGATCGATGCCATATACTCATTCCTGTCCGCTGCAGGTCTCAAATCCACAATCTAGCCCTCCACAAATCCTTTCCATCACATGTACACACCTCAGCCATCAGTAACCTACTCCCTTAAACCGTTTGCTGAGATGGACGCCTTAGCGTCGATCGGCGGTCATAATCCTCTACCATAATAATAATAACCTCCCAGACCGATGGATGTTCTGATTGATTACATGTCCTTTAATTGTAAAGCGAGTAGTGATCTGTTTAACACTACTTATCTACATCTTTAGCATCCTTTCTAAAACGTTTTTTGCGTTGTTAACTTTTATGACGACTGTATCATATACAATTTACGAGGTACATGTCCTTGTTTCCATGCTGAATGAAGCCTTGAAGTAGAAAATGCTCTGACCTAGCCAGGGTCCGTAGTGAAAAAATAGGTCTGAATAAGGACTAACCCCCCCCCCCCCTTCCCTCCTCGCTAACTCACCTTGTGGGCTTTTCCCACCTCTGTCATTGGCATGCCACACACATTCGCTTTAACTGGCACTAACGATACTTTCTTGCCATAATACTTAGTCGGTCGGATAGGGTACCAGAGATAATCTGCTACAAAAGTCGGTTAATGGAATTTTCATAAATCATGACTACATTGCCCAAGAACTTCAGTGCTATAGCATGTTGAGGAAGGTAATTGTCGACCTGGTTCAGGTTATTGAAAATACTCAAGGGATTATTATTCAAAGAACACGCATCTAACACCACGATGATGGTATTCTTACTCCCTCCTTAGGTGCCCTGTTCAAACGGGGGCGCATTTTAACTGGAGATGTTGCCATCTTTATTTTGACATCTAAAATTCGTCCTAATAGAGTGAGATGCATAAAAAGATTGAAAAAAAAAACTAACTATATAAAATGAATCGAGCCTAATATAATAATTTTGTTTTTAGTAAATATCTTACAGCACCACAATTAGGAACGATTTTTACACCCGAATCCAAATTCACATTTACTAAATTGTTCCCCAAAGCGTTTGTGTGTGCTCTGTGGTATGCAAGGTCGATGAATTAAGCTACAGCATTACAACATATCTTTACTTCGTTTTTTCAGTAAATAATTCCTACCTTTCCTTCTATCGTCTACAAAGCCGGTGCGGTCTTCGTCGGAATGCGCCACTTTTCTTTTTCCTGTTTGCAGTGTGCCAATCACAGAAGCGAATTAATGTAGATTCAAGAAAGGATTAAATCCACATTTTGAGACGGCGAATTATCGCACGAGGCTGACGTTAATTATACCTTTCGGTGGCGAATAAAAAATGGGAGGGGCGCGCTCTGGTAATGCTATTCTTAATGCTAGTCACCACTGCATTACTCTTTTGTGCCCTCACTAGTATGTTAGTTGTTAAATGTGCACCATACAACAACTGACATGTAGATAATTGCCTGTTTTGGCGGAGACCGTGGGGGCGCTCGGGGATCTATGCCGTGCGTATCCTCCCTGAACGCTTATTGTGCTCGCGGCTTTTCCGTAGGTTAGCCGCCGGCCAGCTTTTGCCTACTAGCTGGAGAGGGTTGGGGCCGGTGGTGCCCTCACCACGTGAGTCTTCGCCGATCTCTAACTAGACATTTACCTATACCTGTCTTCCTTATTCCCCCCACCTCTCACCTTTTCCTCCTTTTCCTTGCTTTTTTGCAGTAGCCCAAATCCAAAGTGGGAATTGACACGCTGAGGGACGCTTTGGCCACCGGTCTCAATTGATACCACGACGGTTCCAGCGCTGCCCGATGCATTCTCCCAAGAAAAGGGCAACTGGGGAAAGGTGTTAATGCATATATCCCGTTTACTATCCTGGGTCTCTAATCGTCATGGTTAAAAAAAAGCTCAAAATTGGTTTCTGTCCCTACAGACAAGGAAACAGACTAACTCATCTTAGCGTCGTGGAGAACCGAAGGATGGTTCAGCTTACAAGCTACACCCTTCCTTAGCAACCCCTACAACCTAATCCTAATCTACCAGACTCAACTGTTGCATTGTCCTCCTCGAGCCAACCAACCATCCCCCATTCTGCTCATAGTTCCCCCTCCCTCCCCGTTCGTTAATCTCCCTCAAAATCACTGCCCTTCACGAATTCCTCCAACTGAACCGAAAAGAGCGCATGCCTTTAAACGTCCGCTTAATATTCCCCGCCTATTTTTGAGTTCAGCTTCGATAAAGTTCTCACCAATAAACCGTTTTCTGGTTCTGAATCCAGCCTCCTCAACGGCTTCCTTGCCCTCAAACCTAGAGTCATTTTTTTCAGGGGCTCCACACGAAAACCAATAGAGAGGTTTGATGTCCTGTCTCAGTCGGACGTGTCCTTACTCCTAAAGTCCCGTTCAGCTGACTGCGCTTACGTCCTCCGAGAATTAATAGGATATCCGGTCTCCGTGACCCAGCACCCGCAAGGTACCATTTCTGCCAAAGGCCTTCGTGACTTCCCTGTAGAGGATCTCTTAGAGGACATCTCTCCCCAGGAAGTTACGAAACTCTAACGCTTCCAGCAGAAAGTCGGCAATACAAAAATGCCTACCCCCAGGCTGCTACTCACTTTCAGATCCCCCCCCTCCCACACACACATTAACTGGGGAATGGGCGACCATAGAATTTGTAGATTCGCTGTCCGCCCAAACCTGTGCCCCTCACCACCACCGCTTGCTCTAAATACATCAGATTTGGGCACGTTAACTACTTGGCGATCGACAGTCTCTTTACGCCCTAACTGTAGTTCTGCATCTTACCCCCCTTCAGGCCGAGCAAACCCCTACTGTTCGATTGGCTCTGGGTAACACTCAGGCTCTTCACGCAACTGACCAACATATAAATTCTAGTCGGAGAAGCAGTCCCTTCAGTACTCTGCCTTCCTGAGTGCTCGAGAGGCGCGAGCCCTCCACTGCTCCGGCTCTTATACCAACGTCTTCTCTCAACCTCTCCCAACCAACACATCTCACCCCACAAGCTGTGCTCGCCCGTCGATCTCTAGTGCACCCTTGCACCTCACTCACTCCTTTTCGGTACTTAGGAATAACCTTAGTGCCGAAAAATGCACATCTTCGGTACCCCACTGTTCACTCTAATCCAGCCGTAAACCCCATCGCCGGCGGAAGCACTGCGATTCCCTTCAGATATGGAGGCCATTCTTCCAACCTCTCAAGTACCCTTCCTGCTAAACGTCATGCCCAAAATAAATCTTCCATGTCGCTTCTCTCGAAGGCTTTTTTCCACCTTCATTGCGACCACCGACGCCCATGGACACCCTAACTGTGACGGAGGTGTATGCACCACACGGTTCGCCCCTCGAGGCCCTCTTTCGTCTCAATTGAAGTAATGAGGAATCTCTTCAGGTCCTCACCGCTCCCTTCTCACTACTCCCGCCCATCCCAAAGCCCTTACTTCCAAGTCCTACCCAACAGGCCCCTTAACCCCCCCCCAAAAAAAAACTTTCATCGAAACCCCTCACCCAAGATAATCTCCCGAAATCCTTTCCTCCCCTCCCCCCTCCATCATGCAACATTCACTACTATCACTACCCATTCCCTTAACTTCTCTAGCGCATCCTTCATCTCCCGACATCACCCAGGCGCCCTGCCTCCCACCGCCCGCGGGCCCCTCTTTCCGTCACCCCAGCCTAACTAGTGACTCGCGACCTCTTAGCCCTCCTTCCGGGCAGCCTATCCCTGCTTCGTGTCCTAACTTTAACCCTCATTTTCAATTATGTTTTTCCTTTCACCTTTCCGACAGTAATCCACTGGGAGAGCATTACTTCCTTTCTAACCTGGCTGCCTTTACCTCCAGGAACTATTACTAGATGGCCACCAGATCCCTAGGATCTCTAGTTACTTTTACCCTCAGGGAAGATCTGGTCGTGTAGGAGCATCCATCCTCTTCCAGTTATGTCTCATATCACCCATTGCTCCTCAGAACGGACCTCCATTAGGTGGCTATCCGCCTCCTCCCATCTTTCCACAACTTTATCCCCCAGCTTTCCCGACCCTGTCTCCTCTTAGTAAGTTTCAAGAACGGGATCCCACCTGGTGCGACTGCTGCTTGACTTACCTCGCCCCCACTCTCTTATACCTCATGGATGAGCTCGCCTTCTTCTGTTTAAACTTTGGCTCACCTACCCTTTCACTGACACACTCCTGTCTAAAACTCTCTTGTCTCTGATGAAACGCCCCTGGACTTTTCTCGGGCCGTATCCCAGTTTCTCTATCGCTCCACCACACGAGACAATTTGTCGCGCGACAGAGTTGGCATTTCCGCAGGGCTGATTGGACCTTCTATAACACCAGCACGGCCTGCTTTCATAGTGTCCATGATTTTCTCACGCTCATTGACGACCAAGCTGCCTTCTCTACTTCTCAGTCTTGCAGCATATTCCCACCGTCGGGAATCCCTTGGTGATCTCGTGAGTTTAGTGAAAAATTCGTGTTAAGGAGAATTCAACTCACCGATACTATTGCATCCATCTTCACCAACATAGGTGTATGCGCAGTGTATGCCTCCGTATCCTACACGACCCAACGTCGCCTTGCCCCGTTTTAAACAGGTTCTTCTGGCTTCAGCTGCTTTCCGCTGTTCCAACCGCTAGCAGTCCCGCAAAATGTGGTGCCCCTACCTTAACGATTAGATGTGCCTTCCTGTCCGCGAAGACATCTGTCTTCCGCCGGATGCCCACGTCCACAATGTTCCACTTGGTGTCCGCTGCCCCTTCCACTGGGGATCACTGGCACCTCCCAGGGACGGTGGCCCTGCTCTTCTCCGCACTCATCGCCCTGTTGTCATCTCTTTCGCGGTTACCCCTCCGTGTATGATGACCCGCGCAAGAGTGCAACCATTACGTAACCACCAAAAGGCAAGTTCGTAAAGCCGTCTAGGGTTATCAGGTAAGTTCATTAGGCATGCAACTTCTCTCTCCGCGCACGGCGATCTGACAGATGGCTCCCACTCCCTCTACAGCCCGTCCGCTGCCATCGTGTTTGAGACGATGTCGGGTTACTTCTCTTCCTCTCTGCCCATCTTCACTCCTACTCCCTTCCACCGAATTCGTTTTCGTGGATTACTGAAGTGCGATATCACCCCCACCTTCTGACTTCTAATCCGATAGCTCTTCCACGAGCTTTCGGTCTCTTTCGACACGCATAATCACCCAGTGTCCCCTGTACTCTTTCGACACCCATAATCACCCAGTGTCCCCTGTACTCTAGCTCCGTCACCGCTTCTTTCCTTTTCTAATATTCTACCTCGACTCTGAGCACTTACGTGCGATCCTGTCCGAAGGAACCCCCGATTCTCGGCAAATAATCCTTTTTCCTTCCTCTTTGCCACCCGTCTCCCTTCTCGGATGTAGTCTCGTTTGTGTCGTCCGCCTCTCACTCCCATCTTCCTTTCTTTACCTTAATCTTAGTCAGCGTCACTTATTGGGACGCATTTTCACCAATCGGCGATCAACCTCTCCCATTAAAAAAAACCCAAACTTGTGCTAGCCTTGGATCAAGCCATTGTTTTGGCAGATAACGCGCAGCGTCATTTTCCCCCTTGTAGTAGGGTCCCTCCTATAACACCAAATTAGTCTTTCCCCTACCCAGGCGCTCTTTCGACGAAGAACGCCCAGCGATTGGCCCCAATATTATATGTGACTTACGTGAACACACACAGTGGGTCCTCTCCATACCTTACTTGACATTACCTTGGACTTTCTTTTTTAAGTATTTTGCCCTCCTCTTTCCGTCTTCCTGCCTCTTCACGCCTACCCGTCAAGCTGAGTAGGAGGCACTGACTAGCGTCAATCGGAAGCCATAATACTCCTAACAATAAAAAAATCCCCACTAATGTTGCGTTTAATTTTGGAGAGTTTATTTCGGAATAAAACGAAGAACCCCTGTGATGAATTGTCTTGAATTAAGTGGATCTGCTAAATATTGTTTATGTATCGATATATATGCAAAGCTCAAAGATATATTTTTTAGTCAATTTAATCGCATATATATATATATATATATATATATATATATATATATATATATATATATATATATATATATATATATATATATATATATATATAGTGAGGTAAAACAAATTTTGGACAGTTCAATAATTTTATTTTATAACATTTATCAACGTGACAGAACCAGGAAAATCATACAAAATACAGTATTGACAACAACCAACATATCTAAACCCCCCAAATATATATTTTGTCAAGTATTTAAATTATTATAAACAATTAGTGAAAAATGTATTTGGACACTTAAAAGTAATCACATATTAGTTGGTCCCCCTTCATTGGCTATTACTGCTCTTAAACGGTTTCTGTATCTTTTTATCACGTCTTGGCAATATTTAAGTGGAATCAGGGGTAATTCTTCTTTGGTAACAATCTTTAATTCATTAAGGTTTTTTACTTGTCTTGCGTGGATGTGAAGTTTAAGTTTTCCCCACAAATGTTCGATTGGGTTTAAATCCGGTGATTGGCTAGTCCATGGTAATACTTTAATATTCTTATCTTTGAACCATTCACGTGTCGCCTTGGTGGTATGTTTAGGGTCATTGTCTTGCTGGAACCACCATTCATCTCCAAGTTGAAGTTTATCCACTGATTTCTGCAAGTTTTCTTCTAATATCTTCCGATACATCGTTTTTGCAATTATTTATGTTTCTGTGCTATTGAAAGCAAAGCAACCCAAATCAGTGTTGCCAGATGGTTTGGAGCATTTTTAGCCATAGGCTTGGGGAAAATTAGCCAAATGATATAGTACATTAGTATTGTTACGATAAAAGGTGAAATTTAAAAAATAATTATAAATAAATGACGCCTACCTTTATTTAATTAAAAGTATTGTGAAAAATGATATCAAACTCCTCAGCTTCCATTTCCGTTTCAATAGTTCTGCCGCCTCCTGGTCCATTTAGCATTTTTTCTGTGACATTAATGCTTTTACAGCATTTATCATTTAATGCTACATGAGATTTGAGCCTTAAAATGCAATAAATTGCGAAATAGATTTAGAGGACTTTTTAAACATTTTTCCTTACTCTTATGCGCTGCTAACTTTTCATGCATCACTAAGTTATGTTTTCTAAACTGATATTGTACAGACATAATTTGCAAAAACATGCATTTTCTTTAAGCATCAACCATGGATGCTCAGCTTTCCATGTTTTATTGTATTTTCTATTGCTACTTATTATGCGCGCGAATTCACGGTTTTTTATTTCGAAGTATAAGACGCAAAGTTTATTGCATTGCATTAACCGCACAAATTAATTAATAATCACAGTGTCAGAATTGATCACGTAACACGTTTATAAGAAATGCAGTGGTGCTATTCTGAATAACTAGGATTCAACTGTTAGCAGTATTAACTCAAAACCATCAATAGAAATGGCAAATCAGAAATTGGATTGAATTGTTGCGAACATGTAAAGAACACTTTCTTAATTTACCAATGGCCGAAAGTTTTCTCACGTTGAGACTTGCTAGTGCGTACGTAACGAACGCAACATGTAAGCTACATGAAAAACTTGTTTAATCTGTATCAGGGGGGAGATTTTATGTAAATTCTTATGGCGATTTTTAAGTTATTGATATTAATATTAAAACACATAAATTAGCCAAATATCTAGTGGCTAAATGATTTATTTATTTTTTCGCCAGCAACTTATGAAATTAGCCACATCTGGCAAACCTGCCCCAAATCATTATTCTTCCGCCAACATGCTTCACGGTAGAGATGGCATTTTGGGGGTCATAGACAGTTCCATCTTGCCTCCAAACATGTCTTGCATCGTTGTCAAACAGTTTGATCTTGCATTCATCCGACCATAAGATTTTGAAAAAGTTGTCATCATACTTTAAATGGTCTCTGGCAAACTGCAATCTTGATCTTAGATGAGTTTTCTTTAACAACAGATTCAGTTTCGCGAGGAGATCGTGAATTTACAGACACACGAGTCCCACTAGTAGGATCATTTTGAAGCTCTTCTAGTAACAAAAGGATTGGTTTTAACCTTCCAGAGCATGTGCGCCGCTTCTTAGCCAAATCTTCCGAGTGCTCTGGTGCGTAGTAAATTATCCGTGTTCCCAAACTCCTTCCATTTCACAGTAAAACCTACTGTGCTGACAGGAACATTTAAGCACACATGAATTTTGCGATAACTATTCTTGGCAATATACTCAATTAATTATGCGGTGTTTCAAATCGTTTGACAACTCTTTTTGTTTAGGAATATTGCAGTGTTTAGAGAGCGGCATCTAATCGACAACTGACGTTCGACTAGGGTTGCCAACTCGCAAACAACTTTGTGGCTATATTTTTTCATAAAATTAGCTAGAAGTGGCTAGGTTTATATATATTACAGTTACACCTATCTCAAAAACATGGCAAGTTAAGAGAGTTGTCTTATAGGATTCCCATGATCCATCTCTAAAACTTTCGACATTTTTACTTTAATTATTAGCTTCTTATTCTACAACACACAGAATAGGGGCACCGTACAGCCTTAATTCGTTTGCAGTTTTTTTAATTACTAAAAGAATAAAGTACTATTGAAATATTCACCTTATGTTTGTAATGTTGCCCTAAAAATCGAATGTCATGTCTTCATCTTCCGGTGCCTCATCAAGAGTATTTACCCTGTGATAGGCCTGCATTCTGCCAATTTTTTTTAACATTTAATGGCAGATTATAGTCATGGCAACACTTTTCATTTCTTTTCAAACCATACTTTACTATCAATATTGCATTTAGTGTCGGGATAACCATTCGGTTTCGAAGTTTGGATTTTTATTATATTCAGCATTGGAATGAGGTAATATCATAACTGACAATGAAAAACTGCTAATTTCCTCAAATGGATTTTCATCTGAGCTTTCTCGATAACTAGCAATCTCTCCCCAAAATTGTAGTGTATCAAAATTTTCTTTCCAAGTTACTTTGTGGTTTCCTCCATTCAAATCACTTTTTCCAAACATTTTTGCTAAATCAAGAATGTTATTTTTCACTGGGTTCAAACATTCACCAACACTAAATGCATTCATTGTCTTCAAAATATCTACGTTATCTGGCGATCGTTGGCGTAATTGTTTAATGAGATCAACTATAAATGAAATGCTTCGCCTAATATTTTCTTCATCATTTGACATTTCCTTTTCAAATGCATATCCCAGATACGGACTTGGATCTAAATGGTTTTCAATGTTAGTATCTATGCCCACTTTTGTA
Organism: Ceratothoa steindachneri; assembly: GCA_963969495.1. NCBI lineage: Eukaryota > Metazoa > Arthropoda > Malacostraca > Isopoda > Cymothoidae > Ceratothoa > Ceratothoa steindachneri. The sequence goes on from OZ018330.1 coordinate 69,427,736, forward strand.
CCTGGTAGGTATAAGTAATTTTGAACACAGCGAATCAATCAAATGGACTAAATCATTAAGTAGTTTTGTGCGGTCTTGTACCTGGGCTTCAAATTTCTTATGTTTTGCACTTCCTCCAAAATTGTTTTAAAAACACTAACATCACATAATTTGTCTTGTCACAGAACCTCGAATGTAAAAGTTCTATGTGTGACATCGCTCATTTGTTCTAGTTATCTCAAAATGAGTCCAGTTCAATCCATTGCTGTAAAATCTTTGCAATGGCAGATTCGATTGCCAACCGGTTATCTTGTTTGGCTTAATTGGACGAATTTTAAGCAGGTAACCCATCATTAATCAATGCATAAAGCTCTTTATATTTTATCTGTCGAATGTCGGAGTGTGAGAACCAATTGTAGGTTTCTTTGATGAAAAATTCCAAGTTCCTCGGAAGGGTTTCACTGCTAGCAAGCGAAATTGCAAGTTGCAAAAAGTGACATACACATTTTATAAGCACCAAATGGGGGACTTCAGTCCTTAATTTAACATACACTCTGTTATTGATACTTGTCATCACATACACATTATCGGTTCCAATTGCAACAAGTTTTTGAAAATCTAATCCATATTTAATTAGACCTTCAAAGCATTGCAGATAGCCTCTGCATTACTCATTTAGTTCATATAATTCTAAGAAAGTTGCAACAATTATCTTATTCCTTACAGAATAGTACCCTAATCACCAATCCTAGCAATTTTGTGGTTGGTATATCATTGCTTTCATCTATAATGAGGCTAAACTTTCCACTTCCTAAATCAGTTTTTAAATCTACAAAATGGGCTCCTAAAACATTACAAATAATTTCACGTCATTTTGTTCTTCCTATCGTAAGATTATTGCAGCACTTACTGTCGGCAAAACTAGTTTTGCAAAGATTATTTAAATGATCTGCAAGATTCATTGCAGTATTCTGCAACAAAAAGGCGTCTTCCTTCAGCCTTTTTTTCATCACTAATAACTACTTCAAACGGAAGAACATTCTGTCGATGGGCACTTAATGGTTCCTCTGCTTTTTTATGCTTCGCAGTATTTCTATGTTTTTCGATATCATTCAGCTTAGCTGTAATAACACTTTTGCAATATTTGCACATAATACATTTGGAATCATCACCATCTACCTACTCTTTGCAACCAGTTTTTAAATTTATGGTCATTAAGCCATTCTATACGAAACCTCTGGGTATATCGTTTTTCCATTGTGTTAAGAGGTAAAGAGGGTTCAGATGTGACACTGACAACAAATTATGATTTATGAGCTCCATGGAGGTCGCTGGCTCGCGCCACGCTCAGCACTAATACATGTTATAAACTTGTATAATTTGTATTGCTAACTCAGGTTTACCACTTTCCAGATTAAAATTTTCAAATCGTGCCAAACAATGCCAGAAAAAAATAACCATTTGACTAAATAAGTTAAAATTGCTAAACATACTTTTTATTTTAAAATTATTTTAGGTAATGTAAAGATTTCAAGAATTATGCCTCAAAAAAACAATTATGACAACTCTAACGCAGTTATTCCATAACGTTTTGAAACGTCTCTGATCTGAAGCATCAGTTGCTAAAAAAAAGTGGCTGAAAAATAGGGAAAGTTGCTAAGAAAGTAGCGAGGTGCTAAATGGTTTAGAAAGTAGCTGAGCGTAACTAAAAGGGGCTAAATCTAGCGCCAAAATGGCTGAATTGGCATCACTACGTACGACTAAACAGCTGACCTTACATAAGTTACCCTTATCGATATCCACGATCCAGTAGCTTCTAGAATATTCGAGTGTCGGAAGTTTAGGAAATTACAAGATTAGACATGATTCAATAACTGTCCAAATACTTAGACATGATTCAATAACTGTTCAAATACTCTTTCCATTAGGTACTTGTTTTTCATAATTGTTTATAATAATTTATATACTTGACAAAATATATTTTATTGGTTTATATATGTTCGTTGTTGTTAATACTGTACTTTCTATGAGTTTCCTGATTCTGTCACGTTGGTGTTATAAAATTAAATTATTGAATTGTCCAAATACTCGTTTCGTCTCTCTCTCTCTCTCTCTCTCTCTCTCTCTCTCTCTCTCTATATATATATATATATATATATATATATATATATATATATATATATATATATATATATATATATATATATATATATACTTTCAGTTACTTAAATACAGTGTATTTTAAGAAAATAGTCTTGATTTTGTATGTTTAAGAAAGGCCAGTATATTTCAAATGATGAAATTATAGAGGTGACTAGATAATATTGGTAACACATATGTACTTAAAATATATTGTGGGTTGTTCAGTAACTCAATTTCTCATTTGCAACGATCCTCGCGAAATATTTTGTTCCTTCTTGTTTAGATAATTGGGCCGACGGACTTGGCTGTTATCTGCTTCTTTACTTAAATATCCACCGTTTTAAGTTTTCTTCAGCATCGTCAACCTCGCTACTCTCCAGAGAGAAGGGGAAACCGCCGCTCTTCAACACTACCACAGGATTAACTGGTTGGGGGTCGCGGCCCAACCATCCATTTTCGAGGTACGTAGATTTTCTCACGGGACGAGAGAATTGGGAAAGGCAACTTTCCAGACCAGCGACTTCTATCTGGGTTCAGTTCCCTCCTATGGTTCAAGGTTCCAGCATAGCCTTTGAGGCGGCGCATGTTTTCTATCAATGGAATCAAAGGCCTTTGAGTAATGATGGTTATTATTATTAATATTTTGTTTTCTTGGAGACTGCTATCTATGCAATATTTTAACATAAACAAATTATCATCCCGCCTCACATTTACGGCATAAGTTTTCTAAAATTACCGACGTCAATTTGTTTGACACACTAATAATATTCAGCTTTTTGTTTCTTATTAATTAATAGTTTGTTGCGCGTTGCCGTTTTATCCGATGGTTGTCATCTTGCGCCTATTAAAAGTGGACGTTGCCATTCGCCTTCCCCACCCTCAGTGTAAAATGCCGACTTAAAACTATGGATCATGATGTCCTTAGGGTCTTACATTTTGTCATGTCTCTAAAACTAATCTTGAGTGGGAGCGACATGGGTTCGGATTTCACATCATTATTTGTCATCGAAATGTGTGACATGCTTTCATGATCATCACTAATGAATTGCCAAACTGAGGTAGGCTTGATTCGCAAAACTAAAGGTAAATGTGTAAGAGTAAAATGATGTGCTTTTAGATCGGCTATCTGAAGGAGTATTTATTTTAAGATGCATAATATGAAATAAATGGTTATATGGTTTAAAATTTGAGAGAATGAGAAAAGTCATCTTGTTCGTTTGCCCCAGTATTTAGGGGAAATTCGTTTCATGAGATTTCATGGGGTGATTGTATTTTCCCAAACCTAATGTACCAATTTATGGCATGACTTTTTGTTTATCAAATCTTTTATCCACTCACAAGATTCAAGTATGCTCACTCTATCACACGCTTCTTCCTGGAACTCTCGGGTTGCTGCATTCCACCAGTCAGACACAGTAAGAGCAATAAAGTGTTAACGTGCTCCGGTCCTTTTATTTCTGTTCTATTAAATTGAAATATCTGCGCTTTTCTTTTTTGCCAATTTTTTTCGTTCAAATTTTCACACATGTTTTTCTTTGATTAATTTTTCCAGAATCGATTATTATTGGGGTGGGATGGGTTTTTTAACGTGGATGAATAGAGATAGAAACAGTTGCTTCGTCATTCCACACCTTATTCAACCTCAGTATTTTTTAAATATCTTAAGTTTGTTTCCAGTCACTATATGGTGTATGTATTTTCAATGGCTGTTAAATACATACATAGTTTGTTGTATTTCGAGATTACAGAAGTATGTTTCTGAGTTATTTTGCTTGTGATGCTATTCTGTAATCTTTTGATTACAGTTAAATACCCTGTTCATTAAAGTTGAATCTTGTCTGGCCCTTTGGCCCACCGTATTACCAGGCATTTCAATGACTATTCTCCATTTTAGATGTAGATTTTAGATTTGTTTTGTCGCTCAATGTCACTAAAAGTAACTAGATTCACAGACTTCTTGAATCTCTAGACTTGTCTGATGACATAATCTTATAATTGTTATTTGTGGTATCAAGATTTCAGTGAAAACTTTTGAACTGAACTCGATTTCTTTAAGTTTCTCGCTTCAAACTGATTACTTTCTTTGGGATTAAGCATGTCCAACTTGCTGTTTCCTGAATGTCTATCTTTTACTAAGCTTTTGAAAGCACTCTGCTACCTCACATTGCAGCATCCTAGCAAGTTATGTGCGTTCCATTTTAGCTGTTTGAGCAAATGAGTCAATTGAGAATTTAACAGCAGCTTCACAATTATACAACTATAAGTTTTGATACGAGGTTTTAATCGTGCTTAAAATATTTGTCAAACGGACCAATTAGAAGTCATCCGTTAAATTATGTTATGTTAAATTATGTTATGTTATGTTATGTTATGTTAAGTCCATTATTAGGTGAACTAGTATCCTTATGAATGTTTAGTGCCGTAGAATGTAAAAAAAAAACATGTATACACTGGGTTAAGGTACCAATAATCAAAAAGTCCTTGGAATTCTGTGATAAAGTTTATGGATAGATCCTAATTCAGTCACGCTCCATTTGCAAGTAAGTTCTGGAATTTAACTTTAAAAAATGGATTTTTGTTGACGCAAAAAATACTTATGTTGTTGTTCTTTCAAAGAATTGATGTAACAGAATGAAGAAAACAACCATTAGCAAGGTAACATTGTATCGGGCATCTTTTGAAAGAATTGATGTGCATTTTCAGAATATTTCATTCAACTAAATCTAAAATAATTGTAGATTTTAAAAATTTTATTGCGTACAATTTGATTACTGGATTTTTCGTCTTTATTTTATTTTTTTTTAATTAAAAAGTAATAAGTAACTTAAATTCATCGGGGCTGCTTTCCCCCCTATTTTAAAGGGAAAAAATTGTTTGTACCAACATCTTAGTGAAGTCAACAATTGAAACGTGTCCTAATATGTTGTGTGATAAGAAATTCCTCGTCTCGGGTTTTTTTGTGATTTTTTTCTTTATCGCTTTTCTTGTTATTTTTGATAATATAGCCTAACCAATATGCAAACATTAACTTCGCCAGTTCATGCCCCCGAAGGCACTCACCAGGTGGGAACCCCTTAAAAAAATACATATTGACTCCTTTCCGGTCGGGCTTTCTCCAGAAACTGTGACAATGATCTTTTGGTTAGGCTGGAGAGCATTATACTCGTACGTAAAGCCTTCACTCGCAGACATGGCTGTATTTTTCGATATTGAGAGGCCTACGATACTACATGACGTTTTGGCATTCTACTTCAAGTATATGATGGGACCTTCGAAGATTTTCTAGTTTTATCCAAAGTTTATCTGGCCGTCAATTTTATGTTAGAGTTGCCTCTTCGACATCCCGATTTCAAGTCCAAGAGGAAGGTGTCATTTACTTTGCTATCGCCATAAATAACTTGAGTCTCTTCGCTTCCTGAGGGTGCATCAGCAATCTTATTTGTTGACTACCTGGCTCTTCTTTGTTTGTCTTCCCATCACCCCACCCTCTATTCCAGAGGTCTGTGAACCGGGGTAAAAATTTAGATATCTTGGGTAATAAAGGCTCATAAATAAAATTGCACAAAAATTGAATTATTATTCAACAAGAGGAGCAGCTTCGCCACTCCTTATAGAAGGAGCTTGGTGCTTCGCTGGCATACTTTCGGTCTGTGTCCTACGGCCGATCATGATTCTTTTTTTTTCTCCATCTATATTTGCTTGAATAATTTCCATGCCCAAATTTTAATAAATTTTCTGAGCTTCACCATTTGTAATTCTTTTAGTTTAAAAAAATTCAGAAAAATCCGATACTTATATTTATTTCTGAACTTCACCATTTTATCCATAACTCTATATTCTAAGAACAAGATTTTTTGAAGGTTTGAATAAGATTTTTTCTTTTAGTTTGGTTGTCATTTAAATTTTTTATCAAAGTTATTTCTAATAATTCCTTTATAATATAAAAAAATAAAATGGTGAAGTTCAGAAATAAATATAAGGATCAAATTTTTCTGAATCTTTAAAACTAAAAGAATTACAAATGGTGAAGTTCAGAAAATTTATTAGAGTTTGGGCATGGAAATTATTAGAGCAAATATAGATGGAGAGAAAAAAGAATCATGATAGGACACAGACCGAAAGTCTGCCAGCGAAGCGCAAGCTCTTTTGTAAGGAGGAGTGGCCAAGCTGCTCCTCTTGTTTTGTTCTATTATAAAGGAATGATTAGAAATAACTTTGCTAAAAAAATTAAATATACTTCGGTGATAACCGAACTAAAAGAAAAAATCGTATTCAAACCTTCAACAAATCTCGTTCTTAAAATATAGGGTTATGGAGAATAAGGAGGCAAATTATGAGTTATATTTTTTCTATCAAATAATTTTCAGTTTCTTAATAAAAATAAAACGCAATTCGTGGGGACAATTTCTTTAATTGGAAATAATGTAAAATGGGCAAGGATTCCAGCGGCTGGCAACACCCACCGCGAGTGTCAAGACATCATGTGTGGCCAAAAACAGGCCATGAGAGTGAATTCAGTGCCCTTGTTTGCAAAATCTTACCAGAAAAAAAAGAGCAAACATTTTGCTATTCAACTTGATGAGACTATGTACAGATTTCAGAAGCAATACGCAGGTGATGATACGCCTTCGCTACAAAGGTTCTGATGCAATTGAAGAGGAAATCTTGTCTTGTTCTCCCCTCGAGTTGAGAGCTCGTGGCATTGACGTATTTAACAAGGTTAATTAATACCTAAAAATACCAAGTGTTAACCTAAAGTAGGAAAACTGCATTGCAATGTCTTTTGATGGAGGTCTAGCCATATTGGGTCATATCAGTTTCTTTTGGGCAGAGAGGAGAATCCCAAAATTCAAGTGACCTACTGTTTGATTAATCGCTAGGTACCTGTTATGAAGCATTTGGAACCTCCACTGAAAGCTACCATGGCTGTTGTTATCAAGGTTGGTAATGTTCTCTAAGGATCAGCACTAAACACTCGGCTTTTTGTGAATTAGGTGAGGATGGAGAGGCGGAATATTCACTCCTACTTTATTACAGAGGTGAAGTAGTTTCACGTGGAAATGTTTTGAATCGAGGTTGGGCTGTCAAAAGTGAACATGAAATTTTTATAGTTCATCCAAACTATGTCCGCGCAGCAGATAAGTTAGCAAACTCGTCTTGGGTTGCATAAATTGCATATTTAGCTGATATTTCTGTTTATGTGAATAGATTTAACAAACAATTGCAGAGGAAAAAAATAATGTTATTGTAGCCAGAGAAATGATTTCATCGTTTGCATCAAAGTTTCTCTATTGTACCAACAATGAAGCACGCATTCAATTTCAGAACTGCGCGGTTTGTTCTTTATTTGATGTCAAAATTGCACTTGAGGAAGCGACAAAACGACTACTGCCGTTTGCAACTACATATTTTCCCAACAAGAGATTTTCCAATCTCATTAACTTAAAAAAGAAGAACAGAAATAGGCTGTTTGAAATAAAAAAAATAGCCATAATTTTGATCTTGTATAAGAAATGAAACCATTTCTCCAACCACTGAAGTGAAAAATTTGTCTGCTACTATTTTCTTATTGCATGCTTTTATTTTATTTTTCGTTTTATTATATTGGAAATTTTGTGTTATTTTCAAAGATTCTTTATCGTGTATAATGCACAATTTTCATCTTGCATGACTGAATTCTCCCTAGGAATGGATTCAATAAACTTTTGGGGAATTCCAATGCTTTTTGTGTTTCTCAGATTTTGTGGACTTTCATGTGCTGGGGTAATTTCGCTGTACAAAAGAGGTGTTATGGGGTAATAACCACAAAAGTTCCCCGACCTCTGCTCTATTCTTACAGAATGTGTCGAAACTATCTGAGAACCACATATTGGATTCCAGACACTTGGTGTCTCCATATTTGAGACGAAGTGAAAATGCTTATGGGCGATGGATATTTTTAAAACGCTCTCTCACACCCTTCAAAATTACTATGGGCTGGAGGCGTACTCTTCTGCCTCGTTTTTGTCCCTACACAAAAACGTAATCTTGGTGTTTGGTTATGCAGCGGTGCTTTTCGCACCTCCCCTTTGCATAGTCTCTATGCCGAGAATTATTTACTGCCCATCCCTTTTCAACGTCTTCACCGGTGTCATACAACAACTTTCTACTTCGAAAGTTTACCTCCGGCTCATTGTCCGAGTTTGATAGGTCCTCGAATATGCTCAGACCTTTGTCTCTTAGGATGCCTAACCACGTCACGGGGATAAATCTATCCAACTTTGTCTGCACTTTTGATCCACCGAAGCGAGTCTCGCCTTTCCCTGTTGCCCGCCCTTCTCTGTGAGATTTGGATAAGCCCTCTGTTGTCCCTCAGATAGCATATGTTATGTTTCTTGATCACACTTCGGCTCACCCTTACAAATGCCATCTGTTTACGGACGGCTCCAAAACTAACCTCAGCATGGGATCGGCAGTTACCCCCTTGCAATTTATTGCGAGTCGCCATGGGTGGCATCGATTTTAACCGCAGAACTTTGCTATTTTATTAGCTTTCCGTCTTTTTACTACTTTGCCTTTCACCCTTTTTTGCTCTGACCATCCACTTTTAATAATTCACTCTTGGGCTTTCCAAGAAATCTACTCGTTACTGGATATACTTTTGTTGGTGTGCCTGGTAATGAATGAACTGTAAAGATTTCTACCCCTACATTAGACACTATGCTTGGCCTCTATGGGACTCAGAATGAGATTATTGCTTAGGGAATAAGCTTCTCGGCATAAAGCCATCTGCTCGACCTTATGCTAGTAAGCACCACTCTTTCCTGCCGGCCCCGTAAGGGGCGCGGCGATTTGCCATCCTGGCCGCCGTGCTGACGGGATCCAGCGCTCCGTCCGGCCCCAGCTTAGCCTCTCTTCCTTCCTTCAAAATACTTGTTTCCTCTCTTTTCACACAACCTCTCCCACAACTTTCTCTGGTCAGCCTCTAATTTCACAGGGTAGATGCTGACCTTCCTTTCAGCCAACCGTCCCGCATCGGGGCTGAGGGGGTGGGGGACAAAGTTCCCTAACCCCTGAGCTCCGGTCTGGGGTGGCTGGTTTTTAACAACCTGCTTCATCTCCACCCATACCTTCCACACATCCCTTTTCCTCTCCTCTTCACAATCTATATTTTTTACGCCGTGTCTAAGGTGGAGCCGCCATGCCGATGGACTGCCAGGCCATCAGGCGGGAGGGGTGGTCCCAAATGGCGGCGCCTGGCTCTGCGGGCTTGTAAGCACCTCTCGCAGTGCGGGCTACTGCGAGAGGTATGCGCGATTGCATCCCGTGTTTAAAAAAGGGTCACCATGCCCAATGATAAAAAAAAAAAACCCAACCCTCAACTTCCCCTGTTCCATCGACGTAGCCGCCCTCGGGCAGCTCCAGCAAAAAAATGGAGGTTCCCCCCCCCTGTGCTTGCACAGGGGACCCTCCATATTTCTCTAACCGGAGAGGAGGCTTACTCCTCTCCTTCGCCTACGGGTGCAGGGGACTCCCCCTCACCCCCTTTTCTCTGGAGGTGCTTTCGGGCACCTCCCTTTTCCCAGCGGCAGTCCCCTCTTTTCTTTCCAAGGGGACTGCCAAGAAAGCCAGCAGGCAGCCCTTAGCCAGCCGCTCCCCATCAAAGCGGCTCGGTAGGGCAAACCCCCTTAGGGGGGAGAGGGAAGCCAGGCCCCTTCGGTCGCTTCCCAAAAAAGACCTGCTGGCAAGAATTTTAAACCTTGCTGGGGTCAAGGCCTGTGCCTCCCCACACAAGACTGGCGACACTGCCAAGGGGACCTGCGATGTCCTGGGAGGGGATGGCCAACTGGAGGCCCCTCCTGTGATAGACATGGTCCTTGAGGAGACCCAGCCTCAGACGGTAGGGCCTTCCATGGGGGGGAATTCGGGCTCGGCGCCAAGCACCGAACCCGAATCCGCCCCTATGCAAGGTCCTCCTCAAATGGCTGAGGGCTCCGAGGCAGTAAAAGGAGGGGAGGGATCTCCTCCGACAGGTGCCCCTGCGACAACCAGGACCTTCTCCATTTCGGAGAGAAACCTGGCTGAGGCCGGTCCATCTGGCCTAGGGGCTTCTGCCGGCGGAGGTGAAAAGCGGGTTCATTCCCCGCCCTCCTCTCCAAAAAAGAAAAAGACTAAAAAGACTCGGGGCTCCTCTCCATCCGCGGGGGCTGCGGGGACGGATGGGTCTGCTACCACTTTGGTAGGCGACCAAGCCAAGATCGGCACATCCGGCCCCTCTACCCCCTCGTGTGCGGAGCCCCTGACCAAGACTAATACCAAGAGTGCACAGGGCGGAGCCTCGATGACATCGGGGCCCCTGATTCAGAGGTTACCTGGCGTTTTCGAGCCCTTTGGCTTTAAACGCTTCCTCGTTATTCGCTCCACTGATGGCACCATGTTGTCCAAGGGCAACATGATCCATCAGAGGAGAGGATTAGCTAGTGCAATTGGTAGAGAGCCGAAGGTGACCCGTTTCTCGGACGGCAGCCTTCTGGCGAATCCCGCCGAGGCGGCCAAGATAGGTGCTCTTCGGACACTTCATGGCACCCCGGTGAGTGTGACGCCGCACTCTACCATGAACTTTGTGAAAGGAGTAGTTTATGCGAGGGAACTCGTTGACTACTCCATTGAGGACATCACCCTAGAGCTGGCCGACCATGGGGCGGTCAAGGTCAAACGTGTGATGAGAAAACAGGGAGGGGCTTCGAGACCCACTCCTAGACTCTTCGTCACGTTCGACTGTGACAAGCTCCCTGAGTCAGTGCGTGCCGGTTGGTACCGCTACCGCGTGAAGGCATTCGTGCCACTGCCGCGGCGGTGCTATTACTGTCACCGCTTCGGCCATACGAATCGCTCATGTAGACGTGCAAAGTCGGGGTCACCCGAAGTCTGTGTAAATTGCTCTAAGGTCGCACACGATAAGTCCAAATCGTGTGTGGCCAAGTGTGTCAATTGCGGAGAGCCGCACCCTGCTTCTTCGAAGCAATGTGGTGCATATCTCCTGGAGAAAGAAATCCTGGCCGTTCAGGCCCAGGATAGACTCTCATTCCGCGAGGCTAAGGACTTGGTCCTGGCGCGCCCAGCTCTGCCTGGGACGTCATATGCCTCAGTAGTTCGAAAGGCACCCTCTGCTCCTGGCCCATCCAGGCCAACGAGCACGGTTGTTTCCGCGCCCATTCGGAGCCCTTCTGCGGGCTCTACCCAACCCGGGTGCTCCCCTGGTAAAGCTGGCGGCAAAAAGGGTTCATACCCAGCTCCGGCTAAAACCAGGGCTCCCCCCTCTTTCCCCAGCGTGACCGTTCCCCGCAAGGCGAAACGGCCACGCGCCTCCACCGAGTCGTTAGACTCACAGGAGGCAACACCCCTGAAGATGGTCGCTAGGCCATCTTCAGGGGTTCCTAAAGCTGTCCCCCGAAAGGAGGACAGGTACAAAGGAGCTTCGGCTCCTTCGCCCACGCCCCGAGGTGGAGCGAGTGGCTCGGAGACGGTGGTTCCTCGAAAAGAGGCCCCCCCGCCTCCGAAGCCGCAGCGCCCGCCTAAGGTTTCGAGGCGGAGGGAGGAAAAGACTCGCACGGCGAGCCCAACCTCCCCCAATAAGTCCTCGAAGGCGACAGCGCCTCCAGCGCTTTGTCCGGCCAACAGCGCCCGGGGTTCTGCCCCCGGGAAGCGTACGGCCATTCCCGTGAGGGTCTTCAATTCGAGGAGGGCCCCCGCGTCTCCTCCGAGCTAGGCCTGGAGGGCATATTCCTTCAATGGAATTGCCGTGGACTCCGGGCCAACTGGGAGGAGCTGCGGAGGCTCGCCTCATCCCGTTCCCCGTTAGCTATTTTTTTGCAGGAGACCATGCTAGGCGCGTGCCCCCTGCCTGCCCTCCCGGGGTATAAGGGTCTTGCGACCCAACCACCGCGGGACGGCCGGGCTGGGGGATGCGCGGTTTACACCCGGCATGATGTCTCCGTTCTTCCTTTCTCTTTAGATACCTCCTTTCAGGCAGTGGCTGTGCAGCTGCACCTGGATAGGAGGTATACTATCATTTCTGCGTACATTCCACCGTCAGCTGACTTCGACGCGGGGGACTTCCGCCGCGTCGTGGCACGGTTGCCGAGGCCCTATCTCTTGCTTGGAGATCTGAACGGCAGGCATCCTCTCTGGGAAGATTACTCCATAAATCCCAGGGGACAAGTCCTTGCCGATCTGATCGAAGAGCTCGAGATGGGTGTCCTAAACGTGGATGAGTTTACGCATCACTGTCCGAGAACCGCTTCATTTTCTTGCCTTGACCTATCTTTGTGCTCTTCGGATGCACAGCCTGATTTTGATTGGGGGGTGGTCGATGACCTCCATGGTAGTGATCACTTTCCCATTCAAATATCATTTTCAGGGCAACTGCCGCCTGAGAGACCACCTCGGTGGTGCTTGGCGCGGGCGCGGTGGCCTGCATTTCAGGAAATGACTGAATTCTCTATCTCTGTCAAGGAGTTTAGGTCGGTAGATGAGGCCGTCGAGTTCTTCTCCGGCAACCTCTTCCCTGTGGGCCTGACTACTATTCCTAGGACGTCTGGCCGTTTTGCACGCCGACCACTCCCATGGTGGTCGGCCGAGTGTGAGACGGCCCTCAAACAGAAGCGTTATGCCTACATGCGCTATAAGCGCCGCCCGAACGATTTCACCGTCGCTGAATTTCGTCGGGCTAGGGCTAGGTTCCGGTATATTTCGAAGCACGCCCGCCGCTCTTCTTGGCGGGCATACGTGTCTTCACTTAACGGGAAGACCCCTTTAGCTGAGGTGTGGAAGCGAGTCAAAAGGATTCGGGGCAAGTTCTCGCAGGACCCCCCTCCCGTTCTCCAGGAGAATGGGACCGCAATCTCGGACCCCGCGTCCGTGGCGGAATCCTTAGCGACCGCTTTTTCCGCATTCTCTAGCCGTGATGCTGCTCCGCCAGCATTCAATGCACGTCGTGATGTCGCGGAAGGCCGCCGGCTGGACTTTACCTCCAGAGGCGGAGAACCCTTGAACGACAAGTTTACTGTGAGTGAGTTGCGTTCCGCTCTCGCTTCGTGCGCGGACACCGCCCATGGTCCGGACGATGTCCCGTACGCCATGCTTCGACACCTGGGTGAGCGAGGCATGGCCTTTCTATTAGATTTGTTCAACAGGATCTGGGTGGAAGGTCTCCTCCCAGACTCCTGGCGAATCGCTACTGTGCTCGCCTTTCGCAAGCCGGGGAGAGATCACTCTACTCCGACCGGTTTCCGCCCAATCTCTCTAACCTCTTGCGTGTGCAAGTTGATGGAGAAATTGGTAAATGTTAGATTAGCCTATTTCCTGGACAGCGGAGGCCATCTGTCTTCTGCACAGTGCGGCTTCCGTAAGTTCCACTCCACGTCGGATGCTCTGCTCCGACTGGAAAATACCGTCTGCGAGGCTTTCCTTCGTAGACAGCACTACGCCACGGTGTTTTTTGATCTGGAGAAAGCCTATGATACCGCATGGCGATACGGTATCATGGAGACTCTCCACACGATGGGGGCGAGGGGACGCCTCCCAATGTTTATATCTGAATTTTTGCGAGATCGTCGATTCCGCGTACGGGTGGGGGGAGCCCTCTCCGGCCCAAAGGAGCAGGAAGAGGGTGTCCCGCAGGGAAGTGTCCTCAGTGTCACACTCTTTGCCCTGAGCATCAACGGCATCACCTCGGTGCTGCCGGAAGATGTTCTCGCTACGCTCTACGTGGACGACCTTTCGATCTCTTTTGGCGCGGCCCAGATGCCAACTCTGGAGCGCCGACTCCAACAGGCATTGAACCGCGTCTCTTGCTATGCCAAAGCGCACAGGTTTCGGTTTTCTTTGGCCAAGACTAAGGTGGTGCACTTCTGCCGCCATCCACGGCTTCACCCCGACCCAGATTTGTTTCTTAATGGGGTGCGCCTGGATGTGGTTGAGTCGCACCGTTTCCTTGGTCTTGTATTCGACCGACGCCTCACCTGGGAGGCTCACATTCGCAGCCTTAGGGTCTCTTGTACCCGCGCCATGGACATTCTCCGTTCCGTGACGTTCAGCGCTTGGGGCGCTGATAGGGCTACCGCCTTACTTTTTTATCGATCCTTTGTTCGCTCGAAGCTCGACTACGGATGCGAGTTTTATGCATCCGCAGCCGAGCGTTTATTGCGGAAGGTGGATTCGATCCACCACACCGGCCTTCGCCTTGCGACCGGTGCCTTCCGCACTTCCCCCATTGAGAGCCTGTTGGTCGATGCTGGGGAGATGCCACTCGCTCTGCGCCGCGTGCAGTGCATCACTCGCCTGTACGCGCGAGCCCGGCGCCTCCCCCAGTCGCCAACAGCTCTCACTGCATCCGCAGCTGATCTCGATGGTGCCTATGCCGCCGAGAGACGCCAGTCATACCCTAAGCCCTTTGGGTTTAGGGCCAGGAAACTCCTTCGAGAGGTAGATATAGCTCTCGGGCCGGTGGCGCCCCTGGTTCTGCCCAGGACGCCACCCTGGAGGGTACCACATTTGGCTATTTGTCGCCACGCCTCTGCTCCCAAAGCTTGTACTGCGCCGGGAGTATTGCGTTCGATCTTTTTGGAGCACACATCGTGTCACGCTGGTACCGTGCCAGTGTATACGGATGGCTCCAAGTCCCAAGAGGGGGTCGGCTTCCACGCCGTATCCCCTCTGTTTGAAGTCAGCGGGGCTCTACCAGGCGCTGCGTCTGTCTTCACGGCCGAGCTGGTGGCAATACACCACTCGGTACGGGAGATTACGCGACGTGCCCGGTTCGGAGACCGGATTGTGATTTATAGCGACTCACAAAGCGCCCTGAGTGCTCTCGGGGCATTGGAATCTCCGCATCCCCTGGTTCGCGAAATCCGTGACGCCACGGTTTTGGCGAGCCGGGCAGATGTCGAGATTATCTTCTGCTGGGTTCCTGGACATGTAGGAATTGCGGGGAATGAGCGCGCCGATGAGGGCGCCAAAGAGTCCGCGAGGACTCTGCGACCGGACCAGCGTTTCGCTCTTCCTCACACCGACTACATGGCAGGAATACGGGCAGCTCTTCGGACTGCTTGGCAAAGAAGATGGGAGACGGTCGAGGGGAACTTAAAGTTGCGTGCCATTGCGCCGCGACTGTTCCCATGGACCTATCCCCCAATGCCGCGGCGGCTTCAGGTTGCTTTCTGTCGTCTTCGAATCGGACACACTCGTGTGACGCATCGTTACTTGGTGGAGCGCTCGCATGTGCCCTATTGCAACGACTGCGTCGTCCCCCAGACTGTTCGGCATATTCTTGTCGAATGTCCCAGTCTGGGTGATCTTCGCGCACGATACCTGTCTCGGTACCGGGATGGGCGGGGTCGCTACCGCCTGTCCCTTGTACTCGGGACGAGTGCGTGCACCATGACTGGTGGACTTATTGACTTTTTGGGGGAGGCCGGCCTTCTCCCCTTTATTTAAGGTTCCTTTTTTTGTTATTGTTTTGTTTTAGATTGCACTCTCCTGCACCGGGGTGAGGGGGACCTCCCCCCGCTGCCGGAGATTGCTTCGATTGTTAAGTTTTTCAAATTTATATTGATTGTTAAGTTATCATATTTTAACTTTAAAGTAGCCTAATTCTAGGCTGTCGTGTTTTTCGGCGACTTATGCCCAAGTGGGTAGTTGCCAGATGGGCTCTATAAAAAAAAAAAAAAAAAAAAAAAATCTCGCAGTGCGGGCTACTGCGAGAGGTATGCGCGATTGCATCCCGTGTTTAAAAAAGGGTCACCATGCCCAATGATAAAAAAAAACAAACCCAACCCTCAACTTCCCCTGTTCCATCGACGTAGCCGCCCTCGGGCAGCTCCAGCAAAAAAATGGAGGTTCCCCCCCCCTGTGCTTGCACAGGGGACCCTCCATATTTCTCTAACCGGAGAGGAGGCTTACTCCTCTCCTTCGCCTACGGGTGCAGGGGACTCCCCCTCACCCCCTTTTCTCTGGAGGTGCTTTCGGGCACCTCCCTTTTCCCAGCGGCAGTCCCCTCTTTTCTTTCCAAGGGGACTGCCAAGAAAGCCAGCAGGCAGCCCTTAGCCAGCCGCTCCCCATCAAAGCGGCTCGGTAGGGCAAACCCCCTTAGGGGGGAGAGGGAAGCCAGGCCCCTTCGGTCGCTTCCCAAAAAAGACCTGCTGGCAAGAATTTTAAACCTTGCTGGGGTCAAGGCCTGTGCCTCCCCACACAAGACTGGCGACACTGCCAAGGGGACCTGCGATGTCCTGGGAGGGGATGGCCAACTGGAGGCCCCTCCTGTGATAGACATGGTCCTTGAGGAGACCCAGCCTCAGACGGTAGGGCCTTCCATGGGGGGGAATTCGGGCTCGGCGCCAAGCACCGAACCCGAATCCGCCCCTATGCAAGGTCCTCCTCAAATGGCTGAGGGCTCCGAGGCAGTAAAAGGAGGGGAGGGATCTCCTCCGACAGGTGCCCCTGCGACAACCAGGACCTTCTCCATTTCGGAGAGGAACCTGGCTGAGGCCGGTCCATCTGGCCTAGGGGCTTCTGCCGGCGGAGGTGAAAAGCGGGTTCATTCCCCGCCCTCCTCTCCAAAAAGAAAAAGACTAAAAAGACTCGGGGCTCCTCTCCATCCGCGGGGGCTGCGGGGACGGATGGGTCTGCTACCACTTTGGTAGGCGACCAAGCCAAGATCGGCACATCCGGCCCCTCTACCCCCTCGTGTGCGGAGCCCCTGACCAAGACTAATACCAAGAGTGCACAGGGCGGAGCCTCGATGACATCGGGGCCCCTGATTCAGAGGTTACCTGGCGTTTTCGAGCCCTTTGGCTTTAAACGCTTCCTCGTTATTCGCTCCACTGATGGCACCATGTTGTCCAAGGGCAACATGATCCATCAGAGGAGAGGATTAGCTAGTGCAATTGGTAGAGAGCCGAAGGTGACCCGTTTCTCGGACGGCAGCCTTCTGGCGAATCCCGCCGAGGCGGCCAAGATAGGTGCTCTTCGGACACTTCATGGCACCCCGGTGAGTGTGACGCCGCACTCTACCATGAACTTTGTGAAAGGAGTAGTTTATGCGAGGGAACTCGTTGACTACTCCATTGAGGACATCACCCTAGAGCTGGCCGACCATGGGGCGGTCAAGGTCAAACGTGTGATGAGAAAACAGGGAGGGGCTTCGAGACCCACTCCTAGACTCTTCGTCACGTTCGACTGTGACAAGCTCCCTGAGTCAGTGCGTGCCGGTTGGTACCGCTACCGCGTGAAGGCATTCGTGCCACTGCCGCGGCGGTGCTATTACTGTCACCGCTTCGGCCATACGAATCGCTCATGTAGACGTGCAAAGTCGGGGTCACCCGAAGTCTGTGTAAATTGCTCTAAGGTCGCACACGATAAGTCCAAATCGTGTGTGGCCAAGTGTGTCAATTGCGGAGAGCCGCACCCTGCTTCTTCGAAGCAATGTGGTGCATATCTCCTGGAGAAAGAAATCCTGGCCGTTCAGGCCCAGGATAGACTCTCATTCCGCGAGGCTAAGGACTTGGTCCTGGCGCGCCCAGCTCTGCCTGGGACGTCATATGCCTCAGTAGTTCGAAAGGCACCCTCTGCTCCTGGCCCATCCAGGCCAACGAGCACGGTTGTTTCCGCGCCCATTCGGAGCCCTTCTGCGGGCTCTACCCAACCCGGGTGCTCCCCTGGTAAAGCTGGCGGCAAAAAGGGTTCATACCCAGCTCCGGCTAAAACCAGGGCTCCCCCCTCTTTCCCCAGCGTGACCGTTCCCCGCAAGGCGAAACGGCCACGCGCCTCCACCGAGTCGTTAGACTCACAGGAGGCAACACCCCTGAAGATGGTCGCTAGGCCATCTTCAGGGGTTCCTAAAGCTGTCCCCCGAAAGGAGGACAGGTACAAAGGAGCTTCGGCTCCTTCGCCCACGCCCCGAGGTGGAGCGAGTGGCTCGGAGACGGTGGTTCCTCGAAAAGAGGCCCCCCCGCCTCCGAAGCCGCAGCGCCCGCCTAAGGTTTCGAGGCGGAGGGAGGAAAAGACTCGCACGGCGAGCCCAACCTCCCCCAATAAGTCCTCGAAGGCGACAGCGCCTCCAGCGCTTTGTCCGGCCAACAGCGCCCGGGGTTCTGCCCCCGGGAAGCGTACGGCCATTCCCGTGAGGGTCTTCAATTCGAGGAGGGCCCCCGCGTCTCCTCCGAGCTAGGCCTGGAGGGCATATTCCTTCAATGGAATTGCCGTGGACTCCGGGCCAACTGGGAGGAGCTGCGGAGGCTCGCCTCATCCCGTTCCCCGTTAGCTATTTTTTTGCAGGAGACCATGCTAGGCGCGTGCCCCCTGCCTGCCCTCCCGGGGTATAAGGGTCTTGCGACCCAACCACCGCGGGACGGCCGGGCTGGGGGATGCGCGGTTTACACCCGGCATGATGTCTCCGTTCTTCCTTTCTCTTTAGATACCTCCTTTCAGGCAGTGGCTGTGCAGCTGCACCTGGATAGGAGGTATACTATCATTTCTGCGTACATCCCACCGTCAGCTGACTTCGACGCGGGGGACTTCCGCCGCGTCGTGGCACGGTTGCCGAGGCCCTATCTCTTGCTTGGAGATCTGAACGGCAGGCATCCTCTCTGGGAAGATTACTCCATAAATCCCAGGGGACAAGTCCTTGCCGATCTGATCGAAGAGCTCGAGATGGGTGTCCTAAACGTGGATGAGTTTACGCATCACTGTCCGAGAACCGCTTCATTTTCTTGCCTTGACCTATCTTTGTGCTCTTCGGATGCACAGCCTGATTTTGATTGGGGGGTGGTCGATGACCTCCATGGTAGTGATCACTTTCCCATTCAAATATCATTTTCAGGGCAACTGCCGCCTGAGAGACCACCTCGGTGGTGCTTGGCGCGGGCGCGGTGGCCTGCATTTCAGGAAATGACTGAATTCTCTATCTCAGTCAAGGAGTTTAGGTCGGTAGATGAGGCCGTCGAGTTCTTCTCCGGCAACCTCTTCCCTGTGGGCCTGACTACTATTCCTAGGACGTCTGGCCGTTTTGCACGCCGACCACTCCCATGGTGGTCGGCCGAGTGTGAGACGGCCCTCAAACAGAAGCGTTATGCCTACATGCGCTATAAGCGCCGCCCGAACGATTTCACCGTCGCTGAATTTCGTCGGGCTAGGGCTAGGTTCCGGTATATTTCGAAGCACGCCCGCCGCTCTTCTTGGCGGGCATACGTGTCTTCACTTAACGGGAAGACCCCTTTAGCTGAGGTGTGGAAGCGAGTCAAAAGGATTCGGGGCAAGTTCTCGCAGGACCCCCCTCCCGTTCTCCAGGAGAATGGGACCGCAATCTCGGACCCCGCGTCCGTGGCGGAATCCTTAGCGACCGCTTTTTCCGCATTCTCTAGCCGTGATGCTGCTCCGCCAGCATTCAATGCACGTCGTGATGTCGCGGAAGGCCGCCGGCTGGACTTTACCTCCAGAGGCGGAGAACCCTTGAACGACAAGTTTACTGTGAGTGAGTTGCGTTCCGCTCTCGCTTCGTGCGCGGACACCGCCCATGGTCCGGACGATGTCCCGTACGCCATGCTTCGACACCTGGGTGAGCGAGGCATGGCCTTTCTATTAGATTTGTTCAACAGGATCTGGGTGGAAGGTCTCCTCCCAGACTCCTGGCGAATCGCTACTGTGCTCGCCTTTCGCAAGCCGGGGAGAGATCACTCTACTCCGACCGGTTTCCGCCCAATCTCTCTAACCTCTTGCGTGTGCAAGTTGATGGAGAAATTGGTAAATGTTAGATTAGCCTATTTCCTGGACAGCGGAGGCCATCTGTCTTCTGCACAGTGCGGCTTCCGTAAGTTCCACTCCACGTCGGATGCTCTGCTCCGACTGGAAAATACCGTCTGCGAGGCTTTCCTTCGTAGACAGCACTACGCCACGGTGTTTTTTGATCTGGAGAAAGCCTATGATACCGCATGGCGATACGGTATCATGGAGACTCTCCACACGATGGGGGCGAGGGGACGCCTCCCAATGTTTATATCTGAATTTTTGCGAGATCGTCGATTCCGCGTACGGGTGGGGGGAGCCCTCTCCGGCCCAAAGGAGCAGGAAGAGGGTGTCCCGCAGGGAAGTGTCCTCAGTGTCACACTCTTTGCCCTGAGCATCAACGGCATCACCTCGGTGCTGCCGGAAGATGTTCTCGCTACGCTCTACGTGGACGACCTTTCGATCTCTTTTGGCGCGGCCCAGATGCCAACTCTGGAGCGCCGACTCCAACAGGCATTGAACCGCGTCTCTTGCTATGCCAAAGCGCACAGGTTTCGGTTTTCTTTGGCCAAGACTAAGGTGGTGCACTTCTGCCGCCATCCACGGCTTCACCCCGACCCAGATTTGTTTCTTAATGGGGTGCGCCTGGATGTGGTTGAGTCGCACCGTTTCCTTGGTCTTGTATTCGACCGACGCCTCACCTGGGAGGCTCACATTCGCAGCCTTAGGGTCTCTTGTACCCGCGCCATGGACATTCTCCGTTCCGTGACGTTCAGCGCTTGGGGCGCTGATAGGGCTACCGCCTTACTTTTTTATCGATCCTTTGTTCGCTCGAAGCTCGACTACGGATGCGAGTTTTATGCATCCGCAGCCGAGCGTTTATTGCGGAAGGTGGATTCGATCCACCACACCGGCCTTCGCCTTGCGACCGGTGCCTTCCGCACTTCCCCCATTGAGAGCCTGTTGGTCGATGCTGGGGAGATGCCACTCGCTCTGCGCCGCGTGCAGTGCATCACTCGCCTGTACGCGCGAGCCCGGCGCCTCCCCCAGTCGCCAACAGCTCTCACTGCATCCGCAGCTGATCTCGATGGTGCCTATGCCGCCGAGAGACGCCAGTCATACCCTAAGCCCTTTGGGTTTAGGGCCAGGAAACTCCTTCGAGAGGTAGATATAGCTCTCGGGCCGGTGGCGCCCCTGGTTCTGCCCAGGACGCCACCCTGGAGGGTACCACATTTGGCTATTTGTCGCCACGCCTCTGCTCCCAAAGCTTGTACTGCGCCGGGAGTATTGCGTTCGATCTTTTTGGAGCACACATCGTGTCACGCTGGTACCGTGCCAGTGTATACGGATGGCTCCAAGTCCCAAGAGGGGGTCGGCTTCCACGCCGTATCCCCTCTGTTTGAAGTCAGCGGGGCTCTACCAGGCGCTGCGTCTGTCTTCACGGCCGAGCTGGTGGCAATACACCACTCGGTACGGGAGATTACGCGACGTGCCCGGTTCGGAGACCGGATTGTGATTTATAGCGACTCACAAAGCGCCCTGAGTGCTCTCGGGGCATTGGAATCTCCGCATCCCCTGGTTCGCGAAATCCGTGACGCCACGGTTTTGGCGAGCCGGGCAGATGTCGAGATTATCTTCTGCTGGGTTCCTGGACATGTAGGAATTGCGGGGAATGAGCGCGCCGATGAGGGCGCCAAAGAGTCCGCGAGGACTCTGCGACCGGACCAGCGTTTCGCTCTTCCTCACACCGACTACATGGCAGGAATACGGGCAGCTCTTCGGACTGCTTGGCAAAGAAGATGGGAGACGGTCGAGGGGAACTTAAAGTTGCGTGCCATTGCGCCGCGACTGTTCCCATGGACCTATCCCCCAATGCCGCGGCGGCTTCAGGTAGCTTTCTGTCGTCTTCGAATCGGACACACTCGTGTGACGCATCGTTACTTGGTGGAGCGCTCGCATGTGCCCTATTGCAACGACTGCGTCGTCCCCCAGACTGTTCGGCATATTCTTGTCGAATGTCCCAGTCTGGGTGATCTTCGCGCACGATACCTGTCTCGGTACCGGGATGGGCGGGGTCGCTACCGCCTGTCCCTTGTACTCGGGACGAGTGCGTGCACCATGACTGGTGGACTTATTGACTTTTGGGGGGAGGCCGGCCTTCTCCCCTTTATTTAAGGTTCCTTTTTTTGTTATTGTTTTGTTTTAGATTGCACTCTCCTGCACCGGGGTGAGGGGGACCTCCCCCCGCTGCCGGAGATTGCTTCGATTGTTAAGTTTTTCAAATTTATATTGATTGTTAAGTTATCATATTTTAACTTTAATGTCCCAGTCTGGGTGATCTTCGCGCACGATACCTGTCTCGGTACCGGGATGGGCGGGGTCGCTACCGCCTGTCCCTTGTACTCGGGACGAGTGCGTGCACCATGACTGGTGGACTTATTGACTTTTGGGGGGAGGCCGGCCTTCTCCCCTTTATTTAAGGTTCCTTTTTTTGTTATTGTTTTGTTTTAGATTGCACTCTCCTGCACCGGGGTAAGGGGGACCTCCCCCCGCTGCCGGAGATTGCTTCGATTGTTAAGTTTTTCAAATTTATATTGATTGTTAAGTTATCATATTTTAACTTTAAAGTAGCCTAATTCTAGGCTGTCGTGTTTTTCGGCGACTTATGCCCAAGTGGGTAGTTGCCAGATGGGCTCTATAAAAAAAAAAAAAAAAAAAAAAAAATCTCGCAGTGCGGGCTACTGCGAGAGGTATGCGCGATTGCATCCCGTGTTTAAAAAAGGGTCACCATGCCCAATGATAAAAAAAAACAAACCCAACCCTCAACTTCCCCTGTTCCATCGACGTAGCCGCCCTCGGGCAGCTCCAGCAAAAAAATGGAGGTTCCCCCCCCCCTGTGCTTGCACAGGGGACCCTCCATATTTCTCTAACCGGAGAGGAGGCTTACTCCTCTCCTTCGCCTACGGGTGCAGGGGACTCCCCCTCACCCCCTTTTCTCTGGAGGTGCTTTCGGGCACCTCCCTTTTCCCAGCGGCAGTCCCCTCTTTTCTTTCCAAGGGGACTGCCAAGAAAGCCAGCAGGCAGCCCTTAGCCAGCCGCTCCCCATCAAAGCGGCTCGGTAGGGCAAACCCCCTTAGGGGGGAGAGGGAAGCCAGGCCCCTTCGGTCGCTTCCCAAAAAAGACCTGCTGGCAAGAATTTTAAACCTTGCTGGGGTCAAGGCCTGTGCCTCCCCACACAAGACTGGCGACACTGCCAAGGGGACCTGCGATGTCCTGGGAGGGGATGGCCAACTGGAGGCCCCTCCTGTGATAGACATGGTCCTTGAGGAGACCCAGCCTCAGACGGTAGGGCCTTCCATGGGGGGGAATTCGGGCTCGGCGCCAAGCACCGAACCCGAATCCGCCCCTATGCAAGGTCCTCCTCAAATGGCTGAGGGCTCCGAGGCAGTAAAAGGAGGGGAGGGATCTCCTCCGACAGGTGCCCCTGCGACAACCAGGACCTTCTCCATTTCGGAGAGGAACCTGGCTGAGGCCGGTCCATCTGGCCTAGGGGCTTCTGCCGGCGGAGGTGAAAAGCGGGTTCATTCCCCGCCCTCCTCTCCAAAAAAGAAAAAGACTAAAAAGACTCGGGGCTCCTCTCCATCCGCGGGGACGGATGGGTCTGCTACCACTTTGGTAGGCGACCAAGCCAAGATCGGCACATCCGGCCCCTCTACCCCCTCGTGTGCGGAGCCCCTGACCAAGACTAATACCAAGAGTGCACAGGGCGGAGCCTCGATGACATCGGGGCCCCTGATTCAGAGGTTACCTGGCGTTTTCGAGCCCTTTGGCTTTAAACGCTTCCTCGTTATTCGCTCCACTGATGGCACCATGTTGTCCAAGGGCAACATGATCCATCAGAGGAGAGGATTAGCTAGTGCAATTGGTAGAGAGCCGAAGGTGACCCGTTTCTCGGACGGCAGCCTTCTGGCGAATCCCGCCGAGGCGGCCAAGATAGGTGCTCTTCGGACACTTCATGGCACCCCGGTGAGTGTGACGCCGCACTCTACCATGAACTTTGTGAAAGGAGTAGTTTATGCGAGGGAACTCGTTGACTACTCCATTGAGGACATCACCCTAGAGCTGGCCGACCATGGGGCGGTCAAGGTCAAACGTGTGATGAGAAAACAGGGAGGGGCTTCGAGACCCACTCCTAGACTCTTCGTCACGTTCGACTGTGACAAGCTCCCTGAGTCAGTGCGTGCCGGTTGGTACCGCTACCGCGTGAAGGCATTCGTGCCACTGCCGCGGCGGTGCTATTACTGTCACCGCTTCGGCCATACGAATCGCTCATGTAGACGTGCAAAGTCGGGGTCACCCGAAGTCTGTGTAAATTGCTCTAAGGTCGCACACGATAAGTCCAAATCGTGTGTGGCCAAGTGTGTCAATTGCGGAGAGCCGCACCCTGCTTCTTCGAAGCAATGTGGTGCATATCTCCTGGAGAAAGAAATCCTGGCCGTTCAGGCCCAGGATAGACTCTCATTCCGCGAGGCTAAGGACTTGGTCCTGGCGCGCCCAGCTCTGCCTGGGACGTCATATGCCTCAGTAGTTCGAAAGGCACCCTCTGCTCCTGGCCCATCCAGGCCAACGAGCACGGTTGTTTCCGCGCCCATTCGGAGCCCTTCTGCGGGCTCTACCCAACCCGGGTGCTCCCCTGGTAAAGCTGGCGGCAAAAAGGGTTCATACCCAGCTCCGGCTAAAACCAGGGCTCCCCCCTCTTTCCCCAGCGTGACCGTTCCCCGCAAGGCGAAACGGCCACGCGCCTCCACCGAGTCGTTAGACTCACAGGAGGCAACACCACTGAAGATGGTCGCTAGGCCATCTTCAGGGGTTCCTAAAGCTGTCCCCCGAAAGGAGGACAGGTACAAAGGAGCTTCGGCTCCTTCGCCCACGCCCCGAGGTGGAGCGAGTGGCTCGGAGACGGTGGTTCCTCGAAAAGAGGCCCCCCCGCCTCCGAAGCCGCAGCGCCCGCCTAAGGTTTCGAGGCGGAGGGAGGAAAAGACTCGCACGGCGAGCCCAACCTCCCCCAATAAGTCCTCGAAGGCGACAGCGCCTCCAGCGCTTTGTCCGGCCAACAGCGCCCGGGGTTCTGCCCCCGGGAAGCGTACGGCCATTCCCGTGAGGGTCTTCAATTCGAGGAGGGCCCCCGCGTCTCCTCCGAGCTAGGCCTGGAGGGCATATTCCTTCAATGGAATTGCCGTGGACTCCGGGCCAACTGGGAGGAGCTGCGGAGGCTCGCCTCGTCCCGTTCCCCGTTAGCTATCTTTTTGCAGGAGACCATGCTAGGCGCGTGCCCCCTGCCTGCCCTCCCGGGGTATAAGGGTCTTGCGACCCAACCACCGCGGGACGGCCGGGCTGGGGGATGCGCGGTTTACACCCGGCATGATGTCTCCGTTCTTCCTTTCTCTTTAGATACCTCCTTTCAGGCAGTGGCTGTGCAGCTGCACCTGGATAGGAGGTATACTATCATTTCTGCGTACATTCCACCGTCAGCTGACTTCGACGCGGGGGACTTCCGCCGCGTCGTGGCACGGTTGCCGAGGCCCTATCTCTTGCTTGGAGATCTGAACGGCAGGCATCCTCTCTGGGAAGATTACTCCATAAATCCCAGGGGACAAGTCCTTGCCGATCTGATCGAAGAGCTCGAGATGGGTGTCCTAAACGTGGATGAGTTTACGCATCACTGTCCGAGAACCGCTTCATTTTCTTGCCTTGACCTATCTTTGTGCTCTTCGGATGCACAGCCTGATTTTGATTGGGGGGTGGTCGATGACCTCCATGGTAGTGATCACTTTCCCATTCAAATATCATTTTCAGGGCAACTGCCGCCTGAGAGACCACCTCGGTGGTGCTTGGCGCGGGCGCGGTGGCCTGCATTTCAGGAAATGACTGAATTCTCTATCTCAGTCGAGGAGTTTAGGTCGGTAGATGAGGCCGTTGAGTTCTTCTCCGGCAACCTCATCGCCGTGGGCCTGACTACTATTCCTAGGACGTCTGGCCGTTTTGCACGCCGACCACTCCCATGGTGGTCGGCCGAGTGTGAGACGGCCCTCAAACAGAAGCGTTATGCCTACATGCGCTATAAGCACCGCCCGAACGATTTCACTGTCGCTGAATTTCGTCGGACTAGGGCTAGGTTCCGGTATATTTCGAAGCACGCCCGCCGCTCTTCTTGGCGGGCATACGTGTCTTCACTTAACGGGAAGACCCCTTTAGCTGAGGTGTGGAAGCGAGTCAAAAGGATTCGGGGCAAGTTCTCGCAGGACCCCCCTCCCGTTCTCCAGGAGAATGGGACCGCAATCTCGGACCCCGCGTCCGTGGCGGAATCCTTAGCGACCGCTTTTTCCGCATTCTCTAGCCGTGATGCTGCTCCGCCAGCATTCAATGCACGTCGTGATGTCGCGGAAGGCCGCCGGCTGGACTTTACCTCCAGAGGCGGAGAACCCTTCAACGACAAGTTTACTGTGAGTGAGTTGCGTTCCGCTCTCGCTTCGTGCGCGGACACCGCCCATGGTCCGGACGATGTCCCGTACGCCATGCTTCGACACCTGGGTGAGCGAGGCATGGCCTTTCTGTTAGATTTGTTCAACAAGATCTGGGTGGAAGGTCTCCCAGACTCCTGGTGAATCGCTACTGTGCTTGCCTTTCGCAAGCCGGGGAGAGATCACTCTACTCCGACCGGTTTCCGCCCAATCTCTCTAACCTCTTGCGTGTGCAAGTTGATGGAGAAATTGGTAAATGTTAGATTAGCCTATTTCCTGGACAGCGGAGGCCATCTGTCTTCTGCACAGTGCGGCTTCCGTAAGTTCCACTCCACGTCGGATGCTCTGCTCCGACTGGAAAATGCCGTCTGCGAGGCTTTCCTTCGTAGACAGCACTACGCCACGGTGTTTTTTGATCTGGAGAAGGCCTATGATACCGCATGGCGATACGGTATCATGAAGACTCTCCACACGATGGGGGCGAGGGGACGCCTCCCAATGTTTATATCTGAATTTTTGCGAGATCGTCGATTCCGCGTACGGGTGGGGGGAGCCCTCTCCGGCCCAAAGGAGCAGGAAGAGGGTGTCCCGCAGGGAAGTGTCCTCAGTGTCACACTCTTTGCCCTGAGCATCAACGGCATCACCTCGGTGCTGCCGGAAGATGTTCTCGCCACGCTCTACGTGGACGACCTTTCGATCTCTTTTGGCGCGGCCCAGATGCCAACTCTGGAGCGTCGACTCCAACAGGCATTGAACCGCGTCTCTCGCTATGCCGAAGCGCACAGGTTTCGCTTTTCTTTGGCCAAGACTAAGGTGGTGCACTTCTGCCGCCATCCACGGCTTCACCCCGACCCAGATTTGTTTCTTAATGGGGTGCGCCTGGATGTGGTTGAGTCGCACCGTTTCCTTGGTCTTGTATTCGACCGACAGCTCACCTGGGGGGCTCATATTCGCAGCCTTAGGGTCTCTTGTACCCGCGCCATGGACATTCTCCGTTCCGTGACGTTCAGCGCTTGGGGCGCTGATAGGGCTACCGCCTTACTTTTTTATCGATCCTTTGTTCGCTCGAAGCTCGACTACGGATGCGAGTTTTATGCATCCGCAGCCGAGCGTTTATTGCGGAAGGTGGATTCGATCCACCACACCGGCCTTCGCCTTGCGACCGGTGCCTTCCGCACTTCCCCCATTTAGAGCCTGTTGGTCGATGCTGGAGAGATGCCACTCGCTCTGCGCCGCGTGCAGTGCATCACTCGCCTGTACGCGCGAGCCCGGCGCCTCCTTCAGTCGCCAACAGCTCTCACTTCATCCGCAGCTGATCTCGATGGTGCCTATGCTGCCGAGAGACGCCAGTCATACCCTAAGCCCTTTGGGTTTAGGGTCAGGAAACTCCTTCGAGAGGTAGATATAGCTCTCGGGCCGGTGGCGCCCCTGGTTCTGCCCAGGACGCCACCCTGGAGGGTACCACATTTGGCTATTTGTCGCCACGCCTCTGCTCCCAAAGCTTGTACTGCGCCGGGAGTATTGCGTTCGACCTTTTTGCAGCACACATCGTGTCACGCTGGTACCGTGCCAGTGTATACGGATGGCTCCAAGTCCCAAGAGGGGGTCGGCTTCCACGCCGTATCCCCTCTGTTTGAAGTCAGCGGGGCTCTACCAGGCTCTGCGTCTGTCTTCACGGCCGAGCTGGTGGCAATACACCACTCGCTACGGGAGATTACGCGACGTGCGCGGTTCGGAGACCGGATTGTGATCTATAGCGACTCACAAAGCGCTCTGAGTGCTCTCGGGTATTGGAATCTCCGCATCCCCTGGTTTTCGAGATTCGTGACGCCACGGTTTTGGCGAGCCGGGCAGATGTCGAGATTATATTCTGCTGGGTTCCTGGACATGTAGGAATTGCGGGGAATGAGCGCGCCAAAGAGTCCGCGAGGACGCTGCAACCGGACCAGCGTTTCGCTCTTCCTCACACTGACTACATGGCAGGAATACGGTCAGCTCTTCGGACTGCTTGGCAAAGAAGATGGGAGACGGTCGAAGGGAACTTAAAGGCTAGTGCCATTGCGCCGCGACTGTTCCCATGGACCTATTCCCCAATGCCGTGACTGCTTCAGGTTGCTTTCTGTCGTCTCCGAATCGGGCACACTCGTGTGACGCATCGCTATTTGATGGACCGCTCGCCTGCGCCCTATTACGACGACTGCGTCGTCTCCCAGACTGTTCGGCACATTCTTGTCGAATGTCCCAGTCTGGGTGATCTTCGCGCACGCCACCTGTCCCGGTACCAGGATGGGCGGGGTCGCTACCGCCTGTCCCTTGTACTCGGGACGAGTGCGTGCACTTTGACTGGTGGATTTGTTGACTTTTGGGGGGAGGCCGGCCTTCTCCCTTTCATTAAACTAGGTTTAATTGTTGTTGTTTTTGTTATTGCTTTGTTATTGTTATTTCTTTTTATTGTTGTTTCCTGTTCAATTTTTTAAAGTAGCCTAGAACTAGGCTCTTTTTTTACGGCGACTTATGCCTAAGTCGGCAGTCGCCAGATAGCCCCTTAAATAAAAAAAATAAAAAAATCAATTTAGATACCTCCTTTCAGGCAGTGGCTGTGCAGCTTCACCTGCATAAGAGGTATACTGTGCACAGCCTGATTTTGATTGGGGGTGGTCGATGACCTCCATGATAGTGATCACTTTCCAATTCAAATATCATTTTTAGGGCAACTGCCGCCTGAGAGCCCACCTCGGTGGTGCTTGGCGCGGGCGCGGTGGCCTCCATTTCAGGAAATGACTGAATTCTCTATCTCAGTCGAGAAGTTTAGGTCGGTAGATGAGGCCGTTGAGTTCTCATGGAACCTCATCGCCACGGGCCTGACTATTATTCCTAAAAGGTCTGGCCGTTTTGCACGCCGACCACTCCCTAGATGGTCGGCCGAGTGTGAGACACCCTCAATATTTTCGAAGCACGCCCGCTGCTCTTCTTGGCGGGCATACGTGTCTTCACTTAACGGGAAGACCCCTTTAGCAGAGGTGTGGAAGCGAGTCAAAAGGATTCGGGGCAAGTTCTCGCAGGACCCCCCCTCCCGTTCTCCAGGAGAATGGGACCGCAATCTCGGACACCGCGTCTGTGGCAGAATCCTTAGCGACTGCTTTCTCCGCATTCTCTAGCCGCGATGCTGCTCCGTCAGCATTCAATGCACGTCGTCCTGTCGCGGAAGGCCGCCGGCTGGACTTTACCTTCTGAGGCAGAGAACCCTTTAACGACAGGTTTACTGTGAGTGAGTTGCGCTCCGCTCTCGCTTCGTGCTCGGACACTGCCCATCGTCCGGACGATGTCTCGTACGCCTTGCTTCGACACTTGGGTGAGCGAGGCTTGGCCTTTCTGTTAGACTTGTTCAACAGGATCTGGGTGGAGGGTCTTCTCTCAGATTCCTGGCGAATCGCTACTGTGCTCGCCTTTCGCAAACCGGGGAGAGATCACTCTACCCCGGCCGGTTTCCACCCAATCTCTCTACCTTCTTGCGTGTGCAAGTTGATGGAGAAATTGATAAATGTTAGATTAGCCCTTTTCCTGGACAGCGGAAGCCATCTGTCTTCTGCACAGTGCTGCTTCCGCAAGTTCCACTCCACGTGGGATGCTCTGCTCCGACAGGAAAATGCCTTCTGCAAACCGTTCCTTCTTAGACAGCACTACGCCACGGTGTGTTTCGATCTGGAGAAGGCCTATGATACCGCATGGCGATACGGTATCATGGAGACTCTCCACACGATGGGGGCGAGGGGACGCCTCCCAGTCTTTATATCTGAATTTTTGCGAGATCGCCTATTGCTCGTACCGGTGTGTCTGCCCTCTCCGGGCCAAAGGAGCAGGAAGAGGGTTTCCCGCAGGGAAGTGTCCTCAGTGTCACACTCTTTGCCATGAGCATCAACGGCATCACCTCGGTGCTGCCGGAAGATTTTCTCGATACATTCTACGTGGATGACCTTTCGATCTCTTTTGGCGCGGCCAGATGCCAACTCTGGAGCGTCGACTCCAACAGGCATTGAACCGCGTCTCTCGCTATGCCGAAGCGCACAGGTTTCGCTTTTCTTTGGCCAAGACTAACGTGGCGCACTTCTGCCGCCATCCACGGCTCCACCCTGATCCAGATTTGTTTCTTAATGGGGTGCGCCTGGAAGTGGCTTAATCGCACCGTTTCCTTGGTCTTGTATTTGACCGACGCCTCACCTGGGATGCTCATATTCGCAGCCTTAGTGTCTCTTGTACTCGCACCATGGATATTCTTCGTTCCGTGACGTTCAGCGCTTGGGGCGCTGATAGGGCTACTGCTTTACTTTCTGATCGATCATTTGTCCGTTTGAAGCTCGACTACGGATGTGTTTTATGCATCCGCAGCCGAGCGTTTATTGCGGAAGGTGTACTCGATCTATCACACCAGCCTTCGCTTGGCGACCGGTGCCTTCCGCACTTATATTGAGGGTCTGCTTGTCGATGCTGGAGAGATGACATTATCTATTCGCTCTGCATCGTGCATTACTCGCCTGTACGCACGAGGGTAGCGTCTCCGTTTGTCGCCACAGCTCTCGAAACATCCGTAGCTAATCTCGACGGTGTCTATGCCGCCGAGAGACGCAAGTCATACCCTAAGCCCTTTGGGTTTAGGGCTAGGAAACTCCTTCGAGAGCTAGATATAGCTCTCGGCCCGGTGGCGCCCCTGGTTCTGCCCAGAACGCCACCTAGGAGGGTACCACCTTTAGCTATTTCTCGCCACGCCTTTGCTCCCAAGGTTATACAGCGCCGGGAGTATTACGTTCGGCCTTTTTGGAGCACATCTCTTGTCACGCTGGAACCGTGCCAGTGTATACGGATGGTTTCATTCCGAAGAAGGGTCGGTTTCCACGCCGTATCCCCTCTGTTTGAAGTCAGCGGGGCTCTTCTAGGCGCTGCGTCTGTCTTCACGGCTGAGTTGGTGGCAATACACCACTCGGTACGGGAGATTACGCGACGTGCCCTGTTCAGAGACCGGATCGTGATTTTTAGCGACTCACAAAGCGCCCTGAGTGCTCTCGGGGCATTGGAATCTCCGCACCCTCTGGTTCGCGATTTCCGTGGTGCCACGGTTTTGGCCAGCCGGGCCGATGTCCAGATTATCTTCTGCTGGGTTCCTGGACATGGAATTGCGGGGAATGAGGGCGCAAAAGAGTCCGCGAGGACCGGGTGACCGTACCAGCGTTTCGTTCTTCCACACACAGACTACATGGCAGGAATACTGGCAGCTCTTCGGACTACTTGGCAAAGAAGATGGGAGACGGTCCAGGGGAACTTAAAGTTGCGTGCCATTGCGCCGCGACTGTTCCCATGGACCTATCGCCCAATGCCGCGACGGCTTCAGGTCGCTTTCTGTCGTCACCGAATCGGGCACACCCCTGTGAAGCATCGCCATTTATTGGAGCGCTCGCTTGCGTCGTCCCCCAGACTGTTCTGAACATTATTGTCGAATCTCCCACGTTACCTGTCCTGGACCGGGATGGGACTGGTTGCTACCGCCTGTCCCTTGTACTCGGGACGGATTCGTGTACACCGACCTGTGGACTTCTAGACTTTTTGGAGGAGGCCGGCCTTCTCCCCTTCATATGACTAGTTCGGTTTGTTGTTTCTTTTGTTATTTTAGTAGTGCCGGGCCATTGTAGGCATCGATGTTGGGGAGTCACGAGAGAACAAAAAAATTGGGGGGAGCAATGGTGTACAAATGTTCTGCCCAATCCCTGGTGTAGCCCCCTTCAAAGAAGGGTTTTCTAGTTATACCCTTAGTTGAATCCCTATGCCCACAAAGTAGACCCCGAGTTTGAATTTTTTTTTAAATTTTGATACTCAGCTTTCTGTTGACTTTTCGATTCGAATAATGCTTTTAAAACTATGTAGTTATCATAGCTGGGCGCGACTTTGCAACTCTAGTTTTGGCTTTTTCGCCTCCCCAGTGCAACTTGCTGCGACTTTTTTTTCTCTAAACTAATATCTACAGGTCATCCTCCTCCTCCTCGCAAACGTTTGCGACTTCGAAATTAATAGTGCGGCATCTCGCATCTCTTGGCCCTGAGGATGTCTTCGTACGTGCTAAATAGCCTCTCCATAGATACGGAGGAGGGTATTGTACTTAATGAATAAGTCCACCCACACACACCTCCCTGTGCTAGTAGGGGAAGAGGGACCAGGCCCGCTTACCTTTCGAGGGCACCCACTCCTCCATGGACTTCCTCAGGACCTCTCTCAAATCCTGCTGCTGGTTGGCCGGGCCTGTAGCAAACAACTTGTTGAAGAGGCGGGCGTCCAAGTCCTGGCGTTCCTGCACTTCTGGCTGGCCAAGCTGACGCTGCTGCTGCTCCTCCTCCCTAGGCTTGATGACGGCCCTTATCTCCTTGATCTCCTCCACCTTGTCAGGGGCAATGCTCTCCAGGGCCTTGGGGGTGAGGTTGGAGTGGATGGCTGTGGCCATAAGGAAGTCGCTAAACCTTTTTTCATAGCTCCTGAGGAGGGCCTGCACCAGGGGCCTGGAATACACCAGCTCGCCATTCTGGCTCTACTCCTCCAGGCTGGTTCATCAATTCAATGACAAACTTTTTTTTTGGGGGGGGGGACGTTTAGGTAGTTTCATGTAACGTCAGTTTCATATAATGTGAAGAATTTAATTTATCGTAAAATGAACGTTAAAAATCAGATAAAAATAAAGTTAGCTGTTACAAACTCAAATTGGACCTTTTTAGCCACGGCAATTTCTTTAAAAAAAAGTGGTCTCTGTTCCTGTTTAAAGTCGCGGAAAATTGGCGGTGCGACTTTTTCAAAACGTTTGCGACTTCGAAATTAATAGTGCGGCAAAGTCGCAACCCCCAGCTCTGGTAATTATGGTGAGCCACGTCGTATGTGTGCTTGAGGTGATGGAGGTCTCTTCCTGCACCCATCATGAAGCTGTGCGAAATGTCTTCTGATCCTCAAGTTTCGGTGTCTTAGGTCCTCCGTTAATTTTTTTTAAAAGCCTTATAATATCAAATGAGTTGAGGACCTGTCTCGAGTCTATAGCAAGGTGGATGGTTGTGTTAATACTTCTACGTTAATTTTAACGTTTGATTCGCCGGAAATTCGTCGAAGTTGGACTATCTCCGAATGCTTGTAAGTCGTTATTATGACTTGCAGAGGCGCTGGTTCACCGCGTAGGGGCGTTCCCTTGTAGTGTTACATCTGGTACACGAAAGAACGATGCGTCCTCCTAGCCCGAGTGCCAACAATTAAGGTCCGACCCGCTGGGTTGAATTGAACTCCTTAACCGGGCCTGGGGAAGCTCGTGCTTTTTCCCCCTCTCCCTCTATGCACCCACTTTTTTTTAAGATTGTCCTTTTTTATTCTAGGTTTAAAGACCAGCCCTGTCAGAAGAGAGGCTTTGGAACCCTTATAAACAATGTCTTTTAACTTCTGCGGGTTGCAAGCGACCAGTGGATTGCTAAAGGGGCGGAGTCTTACTTCCTTGTTGGCTACTAGGCCAATTAAAAGTCTCTGGGTCCCGTGTCTGTTCCTGCCACAACAGATCCAGATCCTGGCCGCCGTCGACGATTATATCTAGTAAGGGAATCCACCCTGGTCGCCCTTCCTCTCTAGCTGTTCACTTGTGAGCTGCAGCCCTTGGGATGGGGGAGACTCTTCATTGAGCAACTTCTTGTCACTGTACAAGCACAACACATTAAAGCGGTGCCCATGATTTGAGTCCTGAAAAGTCCGCAAACGCGAGTACATAGCCCACCAACCAATCTTATTTCGACTACATCGATGTACTCGGAACGAGTGCGTGCACATTGACTGGACTTTTTTTTTGGGGGGGGGGGTTGTTTTTTGTCTTTTTAAATTTTATTTTAAAGTAGCCTAGTACTAGGCCAGTTTTTAATACGGCGACTAATGCCCAAGTAGGCAGTCGCCAGACAGTGAGCTCTTAAAAAAAAAATCGACTACATCGCAATTCATGAAAACTAGCCCAACCTTGGAGTTGGGCGAGAAATTTGATAACACCTTCGGCTAGTGGAAGGGTTTCCCTCTCACCACTCCCAATCAGTATTAGAGTTTCCCCTTTACCATCCTGCCCTCACAGCTTTCGCTTTCTCAATAAGACCCAACTTTCTCCTGGATTCGCTCTCCAGTTCTCTCGGGCGAATCCATTTCGGCCTTAATGGGCCACCATCCCCTTCTTATCGACACGCTCTATGGCAATGCATTCCGTTGCCCTAAAGATTTTCCCATGAAGGTCTCAACAATGACATATTTCCACATGAGGCTAGGGGTATGAGGGAATCTCTGGTCGGGATCCTCGCTTTTCTTTAGTGAGTTTCCTAGAAATGACCAAGTTGGGCGCGTGGCCCAGCCAATCCTCTCGGCGTACGAGGGTTTTGCTACCCCCACCACCACCCGCACCCGCACGATGTGTCTGTTCTCCTCGCTTTAAATCGCTCCTTTCAGGCAGTGCAGTTATACCTGGATAGGATGTATTCTTTTATTTCATTGTATATTGCACCGTCAGCTGACCTCGCTGCGACGGCACCGGAGGGGGTAGACTGTTACACTTAGTACTTGGAGGAGCAACACACCCTCCCAGACCGAGTGCAAATAAGGAAAACCCCGCTTACAGGGTTGACTTGAACCATTTCACAAGGTCTGTGAAAGCTGGTGAGCGCCCCCCCCCCCCCCTCCCCTTTTCTCTATTTGCAGCAAGGTGTAGATATAGCAAGCTACAACTGTAACTTGGCCTCCCGGTGAATGTCAGTACAGGGCGAAGCCATGTGTAGACTGTTACACCCGGTATCCAGAGGAACCTATCAGTCCTAACGGCCCGAGGAAAAATAAGAAATGCCTCGCTCAGGGAGTTGACCTGAAGTCTTTGACGGGGACTGGGGAAGCTTATGCACTTCCTAATTGTCACTAAGCAGCTACTTTTCTGTGACTATGGCCCCCCCCCCCCCTATATTTTCCCTTGGCTTAAGGATCTGACAGACAACCTCATGCCGCGTCAGAAGAGAGGCCTTAGAACCTACATTAACGCCGCCCGCAAGGGCCGCGATTAATGGCAATATCGGTTTTGCTCCAATGAGCCCCTTCATCACGTGTAATGGACTGACCACCACCCTGCGGCCGTTCTTGGATGATTTAGTCTGTCCTGTCTTGTTGGCTGCTTGGCCAACTAAAGGTCGGGGTCCTCCTCTTGGTTTGACACAGACAGATATTCAGATCCTCGTCGTCCTGTGGACGATTAGTAGTCCTAATAAGGAGTACAACCTGTCGCTTTGTCTCCCTGGCTGCTTATTTGAGAGTTGCGGCTCTTGAGGAGAGACAGTCCACTAGGCAACTTCTGCTCAGTGTGAGTCGCTCCATAGGTGCGAACACCACATTTTAACGGGTGCGTTAAACTGCGGTGTCCGCTGCTGTGCACCGACTCACATAGACCAGCTTTTGGAATTTCCATGTTCGCTAGTAAGCTCTCAAAACTTTAGCCTAACTCCCCAAGGTGGTGAGCGAGGAATTTGAGAGCATCACTGACCAGGAGAGGGGTACCTCTGCAACCATCTATCTGCCATCCTCGGGCAGCTTCACCTTGAAGAGGTGACCTTCCAGTTTTCTCGGGTAGACTTCTGCCTTGATGACTCCATTGGAACCGACGGCGGACCTGGTTTAAGTTTCACAGGAAACCGCCAAGAAGGCAGGAAGCAGCCCCAGAATTGAGCGGGTCGATAGGATGAACCTCCTTAGAGGGACAATGGTTGGTGGGTTGTGCTAGGCATGGAAGGTATATTCCTTCAATGGGATTGATGTGGACTGCGGGAAAACTGGGAAGAGGCTCGTCTCCTCTTGTTAGCTATACTTACAAGAGACCATGCTCGGCGCGTGGCCCCTAAGTAGCCGCCTGGGGTATAAGGGTTTTGCGAGACCCCACCACCACGCGATGCGGAACCACTTGTATTGTGCGATTTACCCTCGGCATGATGTTTCTTTTCTTCGTTATAAATATCTGCTTTGAGGTAAGGGTAGTGCAGCTGTAGCTGGATGAGGTATACTGTTATGCGTACATTCCAGAGTCAGTGGACTCGTGGGACTTCGGTCGCGGCACGATTACCGAGGATCTCATCTCCTCAGGGATTTGAAAAGAGGGCGGGGGAATACACGATCAATCTCAAGGGTCATCTTCCCCTTCTCCAGGAGAACAGAACCGCGATCTCTGAGCGCGTCGGTGGATTCTTTTGCGAATACCTTTTCGACCGGTTTCCGTTCAATTTCACTAACCTCCATCGTGTGCAAGTTGGAGAAATTGGTCAATGTTAGATTGGCCTTTGTTCCTGGACTGCCGAGGTTACCTCTCTTCCGCAAGTTCCACTCCGCGTTGGATGGTCTGCTCTGGCTGGAAAATGCTCTCTGCGAGCACTACGCCACGGTAATATCATATGGTGATACCCTATCATCTAGATCCTCAATGCGATGGGGACGAGGTGACGCTTGGAATCTTACGCTCCTATCTTTATATATATTTTGTGCAGCCCATATGCTAACTCTAGAGAGAGGGTTGACTCCAAAAAGCATTGAAACACATCTCTTGCTATGCCGAAGCGAAAAGATTTCTGTTTTCCTTGGCCAAGAGTAAGGTAGCGCACTTGTGCCGCTATCCTCCCCGCCCAACCCGGACTTTTTCCTAAACGGGTTTCGTCTGGAAGTGGCCCATTCGCATCATTATTTTAGTATCGCGGGTAAACTGGTTCCCTGAGTTGCATAGATTGCGGGGAATGAGAGCGCCAAAAGGTCACGAGGACAAGGCCACGGTAATATCATATGGTGATACCCTATCATCTAGATCCTCAATGCGATGGGGACGAGGTGACGCTTGGAATCTTACGCTCCTATCTTTAATTATATTTTGTGCAGCCCATATGCTAACTCTAGAGAGAGGGTTGACTCCAAAAAGCATTGAAACACATCTCTTGCTATGCCGAAGCGAAAAGATTTCTGTTTTCCTTGGCCAAGAGTAAGGTAGCGCACTTGTGCCGCTATCCTCCCCGCCCAACCCGGACTTTTTCCTAAACGGGTTTCGTCTGGAAGTGGCCCATTCGCATCATTATTTTAGTATCGCGGGTAAACTGGTTCCCTGAGTTGCATAGATTGCGGGGAATGAGAGCGCCAAAAGGTCACGAGGACAAGGCGACCACACCAGCGTTTCTCTCTTCCTCAACTTGACTACATGGCACAAATCAGGTCACCATGGAGGGCTGACCTGGCAACGAAGACGAGCGATTGTCAAATCTGGGGGATTTTCGCGCACGTTATCGGTACCGGGACGAGCGAGGTCGCTAACCCCCCTCTTTTTTTCCCCCTTGTACTTGGAACAGGTTCGCCGATACCAGACTGTCGCCTATGATTTTTTTAAAGAAACCCGGCATGCTCCATTAAATGTTGGCGGCCCGTGGAATCGAGTCCCCCCCCCCCCCAACACGCACACGTGTTTGTTCTCCTCTCGTCCCCACATGCTCTTTTCCGATCCCTTGATAAATGCGCGCTGATTCGAACGCATATGCACTAATCAGCTGTCATCCAGGGCCGGGGCCGTATGAACAATGTTATCCTTCGAATGAGAAATACGGTCGGCCAAGTCAGGTGTTTAGCAGAAATTAAGGATGGTCGTCTTATTTTTTTTCTTATCCTGCAGTTGTTATTAATGAGACTAGTGATTAATCCGACAACAGGAATATCATCCATTTCGTAAATTATAAACTAGTAAAGCTAACCTTAGGTTAAATATCTCAAAGCTTTATGGCACAATTTAGAAAACTCTATGCATATCTAATTACTGCATTGCATGCCCGAACGCCTCCCACCAGGTAAAATGTTTTCTTCTTTCGACACTCCTACAGGAGTTTAAGAGTAGTTTTGTAATAATTCCATTACGTGACTGACCTATATTATATTCGGACTGATAAGGAAAAGGATTTGTCCATTAAAAGTTAGGAAACTTCACTCACGTTTACTCAAATATTATATATGTACATAAGCATTTTTCTATTGAATAAATAATGTAATAAATGAAATAGAATTACCCTAACTAGTTAACCTATAACACTTTCGCAGCGTCGTATCTTGCTGAAACATCTTTCCAATTCACGATTTTCCAAATGGCCTTAACGTAGTCGGGTCTCACGTTCTTATATTGAAGGTAATAGGCGTGCTCCCACACGTCAATTCCAAGCAAGGGAATCAGCCCAGTGGTGGCCTCGAGTGGATCCTGCGTCAGTGAGTATTAAAACGACAGTTTACACGATGTGGATAGAGATTGATAGAAAATGGTGAGCGGAACAGGCCTCAAAGAGCTCTATCTTAAGACAAGGTGTAATTTTATATAGATGATTACAATTTAGTACATATACAAACATTTCTCTTAGGAAATGAAGGGAAGGGGGTAAAAATAGGTAGCGCAAGCACATCACCCTCCCGAAGATCACTGACTCAATCCATTCAAGAAGCACTTGCATCAGATTGCATTCAAACTGATTCACCGAAGTTAAAGTTTAAAGGAACGAGAGGATGCATTACAAAACCTATTTAACCAAGTAAACAAACCGGCAAAGATGACCTAATAGAAATGAACTTTTGACTAAGGCAAACAAAAATCTCGCCGTTATTTTAAACTAGTTGTATACAGCCAACCAATGTAAACGCCACGACTTGAGAACATGAGATTCCTCAAAGTGAACGAGTTAACCCCTCTACTATTTTGCTCGGTGTCACCTGCGGGTTGTAGTGAGACTAAATGTTACGACACACACAAACACACGCTGGGATGAAAACAATCATTATATTAAACCTATGATTGCAGAAAAAGTCAATTTCTCATCCTATCTCTGCACAAGACTAAATATGCGTCCTAAGCGATTATGTATTGTAGCACCATGTCCAGGATGAGTTCATAGAAAGTAGAAAACCTTAAGTACGCGCACTCACAACCTTCCTTTAACACACTATACATATGTACGTGAAGACTGCTACTTCTCAACTTCCTATATTCTCTCATACCTACCTACCTATACGCCCCGCGTAAAATAGGAATATCATTCATTAACCGAATTTGTCGCACAAACTTCACACAAACATCTTTTAAAAAAAATAATACTACGGTCACGCCCACGGATAGAGCCCGGGCATCGGGAGCTAGGTCCATGGAGAGTCGTGGAGCAATAGCACGCAAAATTTTGTTTCCCTTGGCAGTATGACATCTTTGAGGGAGATCAAAAGCCTGGTCTGGTCGCTCGCGGACTGTTTGGCGCGCTCATTCCCCGCAACCCAGCAGAGGACAATCTGAACATCCATACGGCTTGCGGCAGCTGTGGAGTCATCGAAACCGCGAAACGGAATGTGCAGATTCCAATGCCCCGATAGCAGTCAGGGCGCATTGTGAGTCACTGTAGATCTAAATCCGGTCTCCCGAAACAAGCACGACGCGTTATCTCCTGTACCGAGATAACCAGCTCAGATACGGAGTAAAGGCAGACTCCCTCCTGGGACTTGGAGCCACCCATGTACACTGGCAGGAAGTGTGCTCCTAAAACGTCAACGCAATACTGCCGGCGTTGTATAAGCTTTGGGAGCAAAGGCGTGGCGACAAATAGTTAAAGGTGGCGTCCTGGGCAGAACCAGAGGCGACACTGGCCTGATAGCTACACCGAGCTCTCGAAGGAGTTTTCTAGCCATAAACCTAAAAGGTTTAGGGTATGACTGGCGTCTCTCGGCGATGTCGGGATCGAGCGTACGAGCATAATACAGTGTGTACAGTGCAAAGGGAGTGGTATATCTGCGGTATCGACAAGTAGGCTATCAATGAGGGACGTGGAGGAAGGGACTGGTCGCCAGACGGAGACTGATGGGGTTGATAGTCCACTTTCTGCAATACCTTTTCCTACTCCATTGGGCCGAGGGCTCCCCACACCCGTAGGCGGAATCGAGAATCTCCATGATACCGTGTCGCCATGCGGTATCATAGGCCTTCTCTAGATCGACCGTGCCACGATGCGGCAGGTCCCTGCCTTGAAATCTGCTGACGGTGGACTCTACGCAGAAATAACAGTATACCTCCTAGCCAGGTGCTACTGAATAAAAGGAGGTATTTAAAGCAGATAAGAACTGAAGCATCATGCTGGGTGTAAAACGTGCACCCTCCTGCCTGGCCCCATCCTCCGGTGGTGGAGTCGCAAAATTCTTATACTACGGGATGGTCGACAGGAAGCACCACTGTCTCCTACAAAAATAACTAATGGGGAAGTGGAGGAAACGAGCCTCCACAGCTCCTCCCAGTTGGCTCGGGGCCCTCTTCGAAGAGAACACCACGGGGATGGCGGTACGCTTCCCGGATGTAGAACTACGGGTGCTGATGCTTTCGAGGACTTACCGGGGAGGTTGGGTTCGCTGTGGTTTTTCCTCCCAGCACCTCGAAAACTTTGGTGGGTGGGGTACTCTGCCAAAAGCAGAGTGTGTGGGGTTTTTTTTTTTTTTAAATTGAAGCATAAGACTTCCCAGACAACGCCGGGCGCGCCAGTTAGCTTCGGGAAATGAGAACTGAAAGACGATCCGTAGCCTGAACGGCCAGAAGATACGTACCAGATTGCTTCTTAAAACGGAGGTGCGGCAATCCTTAATCGACACACTTGGCCCTACATGATAGGGACTTATCGAGTAGGGGCTTGTAGTACCACCTCCGCGGCAGTGGCACGAATGCCTTCACGCATAGCGATATCACCAACTCAGGGAGCCTTTCACGATCGAACGTTACGAAGAGTATAGGGGTGGGTCTCTAGGTCTATGCCTGTTTTCTCATTACACGTTTGACCTTCAGTACCCCATGGTCGGCCAGCTTTAAGGTGATTTCTTATAATGAGTAGTCCACGAGTTTCCTCGCATAAACCACCACCCCTTTCACGAAATTCATGGTAGAGTGCGTCGTCACACTCACCAGCGAGGCATTGAGTATCCGAGGGGCTCTAATCATGCCACCTCGGAAGGATCAGACGCATTCACCAGAAGGCTCCTGTCCGAGAAACGGGAAATCTTCAATAAAGCAGGCTAATGCTCTCCCCTGATGGATCATGTTGCCCTTGACTAACCTACTGCCATCAGTGGAAA
Organism: Ceratothoa steindachneri; assembly: GCA_963969495.1. NCBI lineage: Eukaryota > Metazoa > Arthropoda > Malacostraca > Isopoda > Cymothoidae > Ceratothoa > Ceratothoa steindachneri. The sequence continues at coordinate 69,469,312 of OZ018330.1, forward strand.
ATAACCAGAAAGCTTTTTGAAGTCAGTGGGCTCGAAAACGCGAGGTAGTCTCTCATTGGGGAGCCCCGAGGTAATTGAGGCTTCGCTCAGCCAACTTGCAAATTTGGTCTTAGTCTGGGCTCCCACAACCAAGGAGCCTCGGGGCCAGACGTACCGAAACGGCAGCGGACCCGTTCGTCCCCCGAGAAAGAGGAATCTTGAGTCATCTTTGTCTTGTTACTTCCTTTTCTTTTAGGGAGAGTGTGGAGGAATGAACCGACTTTCCTCTACCGCCGGAAGGAGCCCCTAGGCCAGATGGACCGGCATCAGGAAGATCCTTCCCTGAGATGGAGAATATCTTAGCTGGAAAAAGGGGGCACCAGTCGGCGGAGAAGGTCCCTCATCTTTCTGAGTCCTTGGAGGCCCGAGCCGTCTAAGTAGAAGCTTGCACAGGGGTGGACTCAGGTTGGTTGTTTGGCACCAAGCCCGGGTTCAACCACATGGAAGATCCTGCCGTTGGGGCTGGGTCACCTCGGGGACCATGTCCATCTCAAAGGGGGGGGGTCTATGTGGCCATCCTCCTCCAAGGCATCACATATCCCGTTCGAAGTATCTTACGTCGGAGTAAAGTATATGGCCCGCACCAACCTACGAGTACATTGGGGAAGAGACGACGCAGTCAAGCAGCCCCCACGCAATATCAAAATATAGGATTGCATGACTGCAGGGGGCACGGCACGACACGCCCCACTTTCTCTTACCCCTTTAAGTAGGTTGACCCTATAGAGTCGCTCCCACCAGGAGCGGTCAATTTTAGGCCGCCTGCCTACCCCCTTGTCAGTACCCTAAGATAGAAAAAGGGGACTGTAGGCCCAGGAGAAGAGCAAGCCTCCTGTCAGGTAGACGAGGGTTAGAGAGGCCCCTAAGAAAGCACAGGGAGTGCACCTCTTTTTCAGTTTAGCTGCCCGATAGCGGCTCCAAAGATGGCAAAGGGGAAGCTTCCCCTTTGGGGTAGGGCGATGATGAGAGGAGAGCCCCTCCACCGATCAAAGGGGTGCCCCGATTTTCCTCAACCTTCCCAACAACTAGGGAGTGCGAGGCTGCGCTTAGAGGAGGATCTGCATGCACTTTCTCACTATTGCTTTATTTTGTCTCCATGATGATAAAAAAAGGGGGCCTCATGGAAAGTATGACCTCCCTATTCGTTGGGAGGTTAAGAGAAATGCCTCCATAGGATCAGAAATTCCAGAAGGTAATAATCATTTACACACAATTGCCCTTGGTCCAGAGTTGATGGGCTTTGCCAACCCGGCTTGATACTCAGCAGACATTGTCCTGGAGTTTTAACCATAAAGGATGTGCCGGCGTAGCCACCTTACATGTTTAGTAGAGGAAGGTGAGCAGTCGACGGCCCAGCACACCCCATACCTGATACTTGCCCTAGCCAGCAGGCTGTAGGCTCTCGCAGTAGGTAGGGACCTCATGGTATACACTGCCACTCTACTAAGAATTATAAGAGGATGAAAGTGCGCCGACCAACCAGAACCTCTGTGGATAGAAGAGCAAGTTTGGAAAGGGGTAAGAAGGTACATAATAAAGAGAAGTAGAGATAGGCGGGTTCACTAATGAGTAGTGTGGGCGATCACTTATTAATATAACATCATGGTGCTAGGTGATCCCAGGATGGCATTCAGTCCATCAAGCCACCATGGCTACCAAACCAACCTCTGTCCAGGTGGAAACACTCCTCCTGGTACAAAGTGTAGGGAGAAAAGGTTGAGTTATCCACTCAATAATAAAAAATATTAAATAATAATACATAACATACACATAATTAATACTAATCTTAATGATTAATTATAATACAAATATATGATTAATAATATATCATAAATACTAATAAAAATCATACTAAATAATAATAAAATTGATATTTTTAAATAATAATCATAATAAATAATTATAATACTAAATAATAATTATAATAATAAGAATGATAACAATATTAATAAATAATAAGAATGATAATAACGATAAGAACTAATAATAATAAGGTAAGGTAGTGCCGAGTGGGAGAGAGGGGAAAGCACACCAAAGATTTTACAGGCTCCATTAGAGAGTTCTTCCAAGTCAAGCCAGTGGTGGCAGGGCTTCCTTAATTTGCACTCGGGTCGGGAGAGGGTGCAGCTCCTCCAGATACCAAGTGTAAAAGGCTACCCCCCCCCCCCTGCAGAAGCCCACCAAACACTAGACTTATTCATCCCATTCCAATCCACCAACATACACAGCCTCCAGAAACCTACATTTGGTTCATGCTATACAAAAATGTCCACCTACCCCGCCACAAAATTGTCAACCTTTTTATCCCTAACCTAATGCAATCTATCAACCACACATCTTGCTCTATGACCAACTTCCACTTAATTTAAAAACCCCACTTCCGGGTGTCACCCCAGACCCATATGTGACATTCACTCAAATAAAAACCAACTTGAAAGCCATGTTCAAATTTAACATCTTCAGAATACTAACAAACACCAACTTTGGACAAGAAAGAACCTCTGAAAATAGCATATAGACAGTTCATCCACACAATACAGCTATGCATACCCAGCCTGGGCACCAAACCATATAGTGGCCTCTGCATTGAAACTGGTTGCACAAAGACCATCGAATAGACAGCTTCCATATTCAAACAAAAATCTTCCCAATTGAGGACCACCTCAACATGAGACTGTTCTTCACTAAACGGCGATACCCTTAACCCACCACTGCTAGATAACCTACTGCACTATCGACTAAATATACACACACACTGTCACCATAGCACTTACAAACCAGCCACAAAATGGTTTAATTCCTTCCCTCCCCCCCCCCTCCAAAATAACCTAGATCACTAAAAACGTTTCATCGGGACACCACCCCACAATGCTAGCCCCCTTCCCCTCCCCCCGAATGCCCCTGCTTACAACCTAAAATGAAAACGCTGCCTTTCTTATCCTATTCAGCCCCCATCTTGACCATCTCAGAACCACTTTCAATATAATCTCTTTAGAACTCTGGAGAAGATCACATGCTGCAGCAACCTTCCTGAGCGCTGTCGGTTTCAATTGAGAACCCGGTGGGGTAGGGGGAGGGGAATGAAGTTAGGTAATCATTCAGTTCCCATCAAGATTTTTACAGTCAAAATATACAGATTAATGATTTTTTTCATACCAAAATTACCTTCCATTCCACCAAATGCAAATCAAACGAGAATACAAGGAATCACCTACCTGATTGGCACATGTCATGACCTGAAGGGATTTTTTAGCTTTATTAAAACCCAACCAACCCCATCCTGATCCTTGAACAGCAATTGTAGCACTGGATAACTGGTTTTGAAGGTTTTCCAGACTTCCAAAATCATGGTTAATGGCATTCAACAAGTCACCTGTAAATGAGAACCACTATAAATATTAGAGGCATGTAGGTAAAGGAAGAGTCATACCATGTCATGGTTTCTGTCATAGATGGTTTTTAATTTTAGGAGCTTATCTGGCGAGTACCCACTTGGGCACAAGTCGCCAAATTCACGACAGCCTAGTACTAGGCTACTTTAAAATAAGAATATGCAAAAAAACAACAACAATAAAAAATGGAAAATGGCACCAAGAAGGAAGCAAGCTCCGGCGTCGGGGGGAGGTCGGCCTCCCCCCCTCCCGGCCAAGACACGTGCGACTTACAAAGAAAACCACAAAAAAAAACTGGTTAAATAAAGGGAAGAAGGCTGGCCTCCCCTCAAAAGTCTATAAGTCCATCAGTCAATGTGCACGAACTCGTCCCGAGAACAAGAGACAGGTGGTAGCGATCCCGCCCATCCCGGTAAAACCGGGAAAGGCAACGTGCGCCGAGATCGCCCAGACTGGGACATTCAACAAGAATGTGCCCCGAACAGTCTGGGGACTTTTATTTTTCCAAGGGGCTATCTGGCGAATGCCCACTTGGGCATAAGTCGCCGCAAACAAACAGCCCAGTTCTAGGCTACTTTAAAATTAAAATTTTAACAGAAACAACAATAAAAAGGGGATAACAATCAGGGAGGAAACTCCGGCGGTGGGGGGAGGTCCCCCTCCCCCCAGCGCAGGAGCCTGCGACCTACCAAAAAAACAAAAACAACAATAACAAAAAACAAGTTAAATACAAGGGAGAAGGCCACCCTCCCCCCAAAGTCAACAAGTCAACCAGTCATAGAGGCACGCACTCGAACGAGTACAAGGGACAGGCGGAAGCGACCCCGCACATCCCGGTGCCGGGACAGGTAACGTGCGCGAAGATCACCCAAACTGGGATGCTCGACGAGAATGTGCCTAACAGTCTGGGGGACGACGTAGTCGTCGCAAAAGAGCGCAGGCGAGCGCTCCATCAAATAGCGATGCGTCACAAGAGTGTGTCCGATTCGGAGACGACAGAAAGCGACCTGAAGCCGTTGCGGCATTCGGGGATAGGTCCATGCAGTCGCGGCGCAATGGCACGCAACTTTAAGTTCCCTTCGACCGTCTCCCATCTTCTTTGCCAAGCAGTCCGAAGAGCTGCCCGTATTCCTGCCATGTAGTCGGTGTGAGGAAGAGCGAAACGCTGGTCCGGTCGCAGAGTGCTCGCGGACTCTTTGGCGCCCTCATTCCCGGCAATTCCTACATGTCCAGGAACGCAGCAGAAGATAATCTCGACATCTGCCCGGCTCGCCATAAACGTGGCGTCATGGATATCGCGAACCAGGGAATGCGGAGATTACAATGCCCCGAGAGCACTCAGGGCGCTTTGTAAGTCGCTATAGATCACAATCCGGTCTCCGAACGGGACACATCACGTAATCTCCCGTACCGAGTGGTGTATTGCCACCAGCACGACCGTGAAGACAGACGCAGCGCCTGGCAGAGCCCCGCTGACTTCAGACAGAGGGGATACAGCGTGGAAGTCGATCACTTCTTGGGACTTGGAGCGATCCGTATACACTGGCACGGTTCCAGTGTGACACGAGGTGTGCTCCAGAAAGGTCGAACGCAATACTCCCGGCGCCGTACAAGCTTTGGGAGCAGAGGCGTGGCGTCAAATAGTCAAATGTGGTACCCTATAGGGTGGCGTCTTGGGCAGAACCAGGGGCGCCACCGGCCCGAGAGCTATATCTAGCTCTCGAAGGAGTTTCCTGGCCTGAAACTCAAAGGGCTTAGGGTATGACTGGCGTCTCTCGGCGGCATAGGCACAATCGAGATCAGCTGCGGATGCAGTGAGAGCTGTTGGCGACTGAGGGAAGCGCCGGGCTCGCGCGTACAGGCGAGTGATGCACTGCACGCGGGGCAGAATGAGTGGCTTCTCCCCAGCATCGACCAACAGGCTCTCAATGGGGGAAATGCGGAAGGCACCAGTCGCAAGGCGAAGGCCGGTGTGGTGGATCGAATCCACCTTCCGCAATAAACGCTCGGCTGCGGATGCATTAAACTCGCATCCGTAGTCGAGCTTCAAACGAACAAAGGATGGATAAAAAAGTAGGGCAGTAGCCCTATCAGCGCCCCAAGCGCTGAACGTCACGGAACAGACAATGTCCATGGCGCGGGCACAAGAGACCCTAAGGCTGCAAATATGAGCTTCCCAGGTGAGGTGTCGGTCGAATAGAAGACCGAAGAAACGGTGTGATTCCACCACATCCAGGCGCACCCTATTAAGAAACAAATCTGGGTCGGGGTGAAGCCGTGGATGGCGGCAGAAGTGCACCACCTTAGTCTTCGCCAAAGAAAACCGAAACCTGTGCGCTTCGGCATAGCGAGAGACGCGGTTCAATGCCTGTTGGAGTCGACGCTCCAGAGTTGGCATCTAGGCCGCGCCCAAAGAAATCGAAAGGTCGTCCACGTAGAGCGTAGCGAGAACATCTTTCGGCAGCACCGAGTTGATGCCGTTGATGCTCAGGGCAAAGAGTGTGACACTAAGGACACTTCCCTGCGGGACACCCTCTTCCTGCTCCTTTCGGCCGGAGAGGGCTCCCCCCACCTGTACGCGGAATCGACGATCTCGCAAAAATTCAGATATAAACATTGGGAGGCGTCCCCTCGCCCCCATCGTGTGGAGAGTCTCCATGATAACGTATCGCCATGCGGTATCATAGGCCTTCTCCAGATCGAAAAACACCGTGGCGTAGTGCTGTCTAAGAAAGGAAAGCCTCGCAGACGGCATTTTCCAGTCGGAGCAGATCATCCGACGTGGAGTGGAACTTGCGGAAGCCGCACTGTGCAGAAGACAGATGGCCTACGCTGTCCAGGAAAAAGGCTAATCTAACATTTACCAATTTCTCCATCAACTTGCACACGCAAGAGGTTAGAGAGATTGGGCGGAAACCGGTCGGAGTAGAGTGATCTCTCCGCGGTTTGCAAAAGGCGAGCACAGTAGCGATTCGCCAGGAGTCTGGGAGAACACCCTCGACCCAGATCCTGTCGAACAAATCTAACAAAGGCCATGCCTTGCTGACCCATGTGTCGAAGCATGGCGTACGGTTTTTTTGTTTTTTTTAATTAAGGGGCTATCTGGCGACTGCCGACTTAGGCATTAGTCGCCGTAAACAAACAGCCTAGTTCTAGGCTACTTTAAAAATTAAACAGGAAACAATAAAAAGAACTAACAATAACAATAAAAAAGCAATGACAAAAACAACAACAACAATTAAACCGGGTTAAATGAAAGGGAGAAGGCCAGCCTCCCCCCAAAAGTCAATAAGTCCACTAGTCATGGTGCACGCACTCGTCCCGAGTACAAGGGACAGGCGGTAGCGACCCCGCCAATCCCGGTACCGGGACAGGTATTGTGCGCGAAGATCACCCAGACTGGGACATTCGACAAGAATGTGCCGAACAGTCTAGGGGACGACGCAGTCGTTGCAATGGGGCGCAGGTGAGCGCTCCATCAAGTAGCGATGCGTCACACGAGTGTGTCCGATTCGAAGACGACAGAAAGCAACCTGAAGCCGCCGCGGCATTGGGGGATAGGTCCATGGGAACAGTCGCGGCGCAATGGCACGCAACTTTAAGTTCCCATCGACCGTCTCCCATCTTCTTTGCCAAGCAGTCCGAAGAGCTGTCCGTATTCCTGCCATGTAGTCAGTGTGAGGAAGAGCGAAACGCTGGTCCGGTCGCAGAGTCCTCGCGGACTCTTTGGCGCCCTCATTCCCCGCAATTCCTACATGTCCAGGAACCCAGCAGAAGATAATCTCGACATCTGCCCGGCTCGCCAAAACCGTGACGTCACGGATTTCGCGAACCAGAGGATGAGGAGATTCCAATGCCCCGAGAGCACTCAGGGCACTTTGTGAGTCGCTATAGATCACAATCCGGTCTCCGAACCGGGCACGTCGCGTAATCTCCCGTACCGAGTGGTGTATGCATGGCGTACGGGACATCGTCCGGACCATGGGAGGTGTCGGCGCACGAAGCGAGAGCGGAACGCAACTCACTCACAGTAAATTGTCGTTGAAGGGTTCTCCGCCTCTGGAGGTAAAGTCCAGCCGGCAGCCTTCCGCGACATCACGACGTGCATTGAATGCTGGCGGAGCAGCATCCCGGCTGGAGAATGCGGAAAAAGCGGTCGCGAAGGATTCTGCCACGGACGCGGGTTCCGAGATTGCGGTCCCATTCTCCTGGAGAACGGGAGGGGGGTCCTGCGAGAACTTGCCCCAAATCCTTTTGACTCGCTTCTACACCTCTGCTAAAGGGGTCTTCCCGTTAAGTGAAGACACGTATGCCCGCCAAGAAGAGCAACGGGCGTGCTTCGAAATATACCGGAACCTAGCCCTAGCCCGACGAAATTCAGCGACAGTGAAATCGTTCGGGCGGCGCTTATAGCGCATGTAGGCATAACGCTTCTGTTTGAGGGCCGTCTCACACTCGGCCGACCACCATGGGAGTGGTTGGCGTGCAAAACGGCCAGACGTCCTAGGAATAGTAGTCAGGCCCACGGCGATGAGGTTGCCGGAGAAGAACTCAACGGCCTCATCTACCGACCTAAACTCCTCGACTGAGATAGAGAATTCAGTCATTTCCTGAAATGCAGGCCACCGCGCCCGCGCCAAGCACCATCGAGGTGGGCTCTCATTCGGCAGTTGACCTGAAAATGATATTTGAATGGGAAAGTCATCACTACCATGGAGGTCATCGACCAACCCCCCAATCAAATCAGGCTGTGCATCCGAAGAGCACAAGGATAGGTCAAGGCAAGAAAATGAAGCGGTTCTCGGACAGTGATGCGTAAACTCATCCACGTTTAGGACACCTATCTCAAGCTCTTCGATCAGATCGGCAAGGACCGGTCCCCTGTGATTTATTGAGTAATCTCCCAAGAGAGGATGCCTGCCGTTCAGATCTCCAAGCAAGGGAAAGGGCCTGGGCAACCGTGCCACGACGCGGCGGAAGTCCCCCAGGTCGAAGTCAGCTGACGGTGGAATGTACGCAGAAATGATAGTATACCTCCTATCCAGGTGCAGCTGCAGAGCTACTGCCTGAAAGGAGTTATCTAAAGAGAAAGGAAGAACGGAGACATCATGCAGGGTGTAAACCGCGCATACACCAGCCCAGCCATTCCGTGGTGGTGAGGTTGCAAGACCCTTATACCCCAGGAGGGAGGGCAGGGGGCACGCGCCTAGCATGGTCTCCTGCAAAAGATAGTAATGGGCAACGGGACGAGACGAGCCTCCGCAGCTCATCCCAGTTGGCCCGGAGTCCACGGCAATTCCATTGAAGGAATATGCCCTCCCGGCCTAGCTAGGAGACGCATGGGCCCTCCTCGAACAGAAGACTCTAACGGGAATAGCCGTAGGCTTCCCGGAGGCAGAACCCCGGGCGCTGTTGGCCGGACAAAGCGCTGTCGCCTTCGAAGACTTATTGGGGGAGGTTGGGCTCGCCATGCGAGTCTTTTCCTCCCTCCGCCTCGAAAACTTAGGCGGGCGTTGCGGCTTCGGAAGCGGGGGGCCCTCTTTTCGAGGAACCACGGTCTCCGAGCCACTAGCTCAACCTCTAGGCGTGGGCGAAGGAGACGAAGCTCCTTTATTCCTGTCCTCCTTTCAGAGACAGCTTTAGGAACCCCGGAAGATCGCCTAGCGACTAACTTCAGGGGTTTTGCATCCTGTGAGTCTAACGACTCGGTGGAGGCGCGTGGCCGTTTCGCCTTACGGGAAACGGTCACGCTGGGGAAAGAGGAGGGAGCCCTGGTTTTAGCCGGGGCTGGGTAGGAACCCTTTTTGCCGCCAGCTTTACCAGGGGAGCGCCGTGGTTGAGTAGAGCCCCCAGAAGGGCTTCGAATGGGCGCGGAAAAAAACCGTGCTCGTTGGCCTGGATGGGCCAGGAGCAGAGGGTGTCTTTCTAGCTATTGAGGCATATGACGTCCCAGGCAGAGCCGGGCGCGCCAGGACCAAGTCCTTAGCCTCGCGGAATGAGAGTCGAACCTGGGCCTAAACGGCCAGGATTTCTTTCTCAAGGAGATAAGCACCACATTGCTTCGAAGAAGCGGGGTACGGCTCTCCGCAATTGACACACTTAGCCACAAATGATTTAGACTTATCGTGTGCGGCCTTGGAGCAATTTACACAGACTTTGGGTGACCCCGACCTTGCACGTCTACAAGAACGATTCGTATGGCCGAAGCGCTGACAGTAATAGCACCGCCGCGGCAGTGGCACGAATGCCTTCACGCGGTAGCGGTACCAACCGGCACGCACCGACTCAGGGAGCTTCTCACAGTCGAACGTGACGAAGAGTGTAGGGGTGGGTCTCGAGGCCCCTCCCTATTTTCTCATCACACGTTCGACCTTGACCGCCCCATGGTCGGCCAGCTCTAAGGTGATGTCCTCTATGGAGTAGTCAACGAGTTCCTTCGCATAAACTACTCCTTTCACAAAGTTCATGGTAGAGTGCGGCGTCACACTCACCTGGGTGCCATCAAGTGTCCGAAGAGAACTTATCTTGGCCGCCTCGGCGGGATTCGCCAGAAGGCTCCCGTCCGAGAAACGGGTCACCTTCGGCTCTCTACCAAATACACTTGCTAATCCTCTCCTCTGATGGATCATGTTGCCCTTGGCCAACATGCTGCCATCAGTGGAGCGAATGACGAGGAAGCGTTTGAAGCCAGCGGGCTCGAAAACGCCAGGTAACCTCTGAATCAAGGGCCCCGATGTTATTGAGGCTCCGCCCTGCACACTTTTGGTCTCTGTCATAGTCAGGGGCTCCGCACACGGGGGAGGGGGCAGAGGGGCCGGATGTGCCGATCTTGGCTTGGTCGCTTGCCAAAGTGGCAGCAGACCCATCCGTCCCCGCAGCCCTCGCGGATGGAGAGGAGCCACGAGTTTTCTTTGTCTTAGTCTTTTTCGGAGAGTAGGGCGGGAAATGAACCTGCTTCTCACCTACGCCGGCAGAAGCCCCTAGGCCAGATGGACCAGCCTCAGCCAGGTCCTTCTCCGAAATGGAGGTCCTGGTGGTCGCAGGGGCACCGTCCGGAGGAGATCCCTCCTCTGCTTGTACTACCTTAGAAACCATAGCCGTTTGAGGAGGACCTTGCATAGGGGCGGATTTGGGTTCGGTGTTTGGCGATGAGCCCGGATTCCCCCCCATGGAAGGCCCTACCGTCTGAGGCTGGGTTTCCTCAAGGAACATGTCTATCACAGGAGGGGCCTCCAGTTGGCCATCCCCTCCCAGGACATCGCAGGTCCCCTTGGCAGTGTCGCCAGTCTTGTGTGGGGAGGCACAGGCCTTGACCCCAGCTTGACCCCAGCAAGGTTTAAAATTCTTGCCAGCAGGTCTTTTGAGGGAAGCGACCGAAGGGGCCTGGCTTCCCTCTCCCCCCTAAGGGGGTTTGACCTACCGAGCCGCTTTCACGAGGGGCGGTCGGCAATGGGCTGCCTGCTGGCTTTCTTGGCAGTCCCCTTAGAAAGAAAAGGAGGGACTGCCGCTGGAAATAGGGAGGTGCCCGAAAGCACCTCCAGACAAGAGGGTGAGGGAAAGTCCCCTTCACCATTAGGCGTAGGAGAGGAGTAAGCCTCCTCTCCGGTTAAAGAAATATGGAGGGTCCCCTGCGCAAGCACAGGGGAGGGGTTGACCTCCATTTTTTCGGTGGAGCTGCCCGAGGGCGGCTCCGTTGTTGTTACAGGGAAAGTTGAGGGTAGGGGTTTTTTTAGGTGTTCATACATGGGCATGGTGACCCTCTTTTTTTTTACGGGACGCAATAGCTCACCACCTTTCGTAGTTGCCCGCACTGCAAGAGGTGCTTACAGGCATGGCAGAGCCAGGCGCCGCCATTTGGGACTAACCCTCGCGCCTGGTGGCCTGGCAGTCCATCGGCATGGCGTCTTCACCTTAGATGCGGTGTAAAACTGAGTGAGAAGAAGAAAGGAAAAGAAGTGTGAGGAAGGTATGGGTGGGGATTACGCAAGTGTTTAAAAAAAATCCATTCCGAACGGGAGCTCAGGGGTTAGGGAACGTTGTCCCCTCCCCCTTCAGCCCCGATCCGGGACGGTTGGCTTGAGAAGAAGGTCAGCATCTACCCTGTGAAATTAGAGGCTGACCATTAAAAGTTGTGGGAGAGGTGGTATGAAAAGCGACGAAGTAGGGGAGAAATACAGGCTATCTGAAGGAAGGAAGAGAGAATAAGCTGGGGCCGGACGGAGCGCTGGATCCCGTCAGCACGGCGGCCAGGATGGTAAATCGCCGCAGTCTAAGGACAACGCAGTCTTCACAGTAGGGCGCTGGCGAGCGCTCCATCAAATAGCGGTGCGTCGCGCGAGTGTGTCCAATTCTGAGAGGACAGAAAGCAACCTGAAACCTTTGCGGCATTTGGGGGTAGGTCCATGGGAACAGTCGCAGCGCAATGGCCCGCAACTTTAAGTTCCCTTCGACCGTCTCCCATCTTCATTGCCAAGCAGCCCAAAGAGCTGACCCTATTCCTGCGATGTATTCTGTGTGAGGAAGAGCAAAACGATGGTCTGGTCGCCGAGTCCTGGAGGAATCTTTGGCGAGCTCATTCACCTCAACTCTTACATGTCCAGGAACCCAGCAGAAGATAATATCGACATCAGCACGGCTTGCCAAAACCGTGGCGTCACCGATATTGCGAACCAGGGAATGCGGAGATTCCAATGCCCCAGGAGCACTCAGGGTACTTTGAGAGTCGCTATAGATTACAACCTGGTCTCTGAACCGGTCACGTCGCGAAATCTCCCACAGCGAGTATTGTATTGCCACCAGCTCGGCTGTGAAGACCGACCCAGCGCCTGGCAGAACCCCGCTGACTTCAAACAGAGGGGGATAGGGCGTGGAAGCCGATCCCGTCTTAGGACTTGGAGCGATCCGTATACACTGGCACGGTTCCAGCGTGACGAGTTGTGCTCCAAAAAGGTCGAACGCAATACTCCCGGCGCTGTACAAGCTTTGGGAGCAGAGGCGTGAGGAGAAATAGCCAAAGGTGGTACCCTCCAGGATGGCGTCCTGGGCAGAACCAAGGGCGCCACCAGCCCGGAAGCTATACCTAGCTCTTGAAGGAATTTTCGAGCACTAAACCCAAAGGGCTTAAGGTATGACTGGTGTCTCTCGGCGGCATAGGCACCGTCGAAATCACCTGCGGATGCAGTGAGAGCTGTTGACGACTGCAGGAGGCACTGGCCTCGCGTGTACAGGCGATTAATGCACTGTGCACAGCCTAGAGAGAGTGGCATCTCACTAGCATCGTCTAGTAGGCTCTCAATGGGGAAAGTGCGGAAGGCACCGGTCGCCAAGCGAAGGCCGATGTGGTGGATCGAGTCCACCTACCGCAATACACACTCGGCTGCAGATGCATAAAACTTGCATCCGTAGTCGAACTTCGAACAAACAAAGGATCGATAAAAAAAGTAAGAAAGTAGCCCTATCAGCACCCGAAGCGCTGAACGTCACGGAACGGAGAATATCCATGGCGCGGGTACAAGAGACTCTAAGGCTGCAAATATGAGCCTCCCAGGTGAGGCGTCGGTCAAATACAAGACAGAGGAAACGGTGCGATTCAACCACTTCCAGGCGTATCCCATTAAGAAACAAGTCTGGGTCAGGGTGGAGCAACGGATGGCGGCAGTAGTGCACCACCTTAGTCTTGGCCAAGGAAAATCGAAAGCTGTGCGCTTCGGCATAGCGAGAGACGCGGTTCAATGCCTGTTGGAGTCGACGCTCCAGAGTTGGCATCTGGGCCGCGCCAAAAGAGATCGAAAAGTCGTTCACGTAGAGCATAGCGAGAACATGTTCCAGCAGCACCGAGGTGATGCTGTTGATGCTCAAGGCAAAGAGTGTAACGCTGAGGACAATTCCCTGTGAGACACCCTATTCCTGCTCCATTAGGAGGAAGAAGGCTACCCCCCCCCGTACGGGGAATCGGCGATCTCGCAAAAATTCAGATATAAAGAGCGGGAGGCGTCTCCTCGCCCCCATCGTGTGGAGGGTCTCCATGATAACGTATCGCCATGCGGTACCATAAGCCTTCTCCAGATCGAAAAACAGCGTGGCGAAGTGCTGTCTACGAAGGAAGGCCTCGCAGACAGCATTTTCCACTCGAAGCAGAGCATCCGAGGTGGAGTGGAACTGGCGGAAACTGCACTGAGCTACACAAATGGCCTCCGCTGTCCAGAAAAAAAGGTAATCTAACATTTACCAATTTCTCCATCAAATTGCACACGCAGGAGGTTAGAGAAATTGGGCGGAAACTAGCCGGGGTAGAATGATCTCTCCCCGGTTTGCGAAACGCTAGCACAATAGCAATTCGCCAGGAGTCTGGGAGATTACCCTCTACCCAGATCCTGTTGAACAAATCTAACAGAAAGTCCATGCCTTGCTGACCCAGGTGTCGAAGCATGGCGTACGGGACATCGTCCGGACCATGGGCGGTGCCCGCACACGAAGCAAAAGCGGAGCGCAACTCACTCACAGTAAACCTGTCGTTGAAGGGTTCTTTGCCTCTGGAGGTAAAGTCCAGCCAGCGGCCTTCCGCAACATCACGACGTGGATTGAATACTGGCGGAGCAGCATCCCGGCTAGAGAATGCAGAGAAAGCGATCGCGAAGGATTCCGTCACGGACGCGGGGTCCTAGATTAGGTTCAAATTCTCCTGGAGAAAGGGAGGGGCGTCCTGCGAGAACTTGCCCCTAATCCTTTTGACTCGCTTCCACACCTCTGCTAGAGGGGTCTTCGCGTTAATTTTAAACATGTATGCCCGCCAAGAGGAGCGGCGGGAGTGCTTCGAAATATACTAGAACTTACCCCTAGCCTGACGAAATTCAGCGACAGGCGACAGTGAAATCGTTCGGGCGGCGCTTATAGCGCATGTAGGCATAACGCTTCTGTTTGAGGGCCGTCTCACACTCGGTTGACCACCAAAGCAGTGGTCGGCGTGCAAAACGGGAGACGTTCTGGGATAGTAGTCAGGCCCGCGGCAATGAGTTTGCCAGAGAAGAACTCAACGGCCTCATCTACAGACCTAAACTCCTCGACTGAGAATGAGAATTCAGTCATTATCTGAAATGCAGGCCACCGAACCCACGCCAAGCACCACCAAGGTGGGCTCTCAGGCGGCAGCGGCCCAGAAAATGATATTTGAATGGGAAAGTGATTACTGCCATAGAGGTCATCTACCACCCCCAATCAAAATCCGGCTGTGCATCCGGAGAGTACAAAGATAGATCATGACAAGAAGATGAAGCAGTTCTCGGGCAGTAATGCATAAACTCATCCACATTTAGGACACCTATCTCAAGCTCTTTGATTGATCAGATCGGCGAGGACTTGTCCCCTGGGATTTATTGAGTAGTCTCCCAGAGAGGATGTCTACTATTCAGATCTCCGAGCAAGAGAAAGGGCCTCGGCACCGGGCAAGGACGAGGTGGAAGTCCCCCGCGTCGAAGTCAGCTGATGGTGGAATGTAGGCAGAAATAACAGTATACCTCCTATCCAGGTGCAGCTGCACAACCACTGCTTGAAAGGAGGTATTTAAAGAGAAAGGAAGAACGGAGACATCATGCCGGGTGTAAACCGTGCATCTCACAGCCCAGCCCCCATCCTGTGGCCGTGAGGTTGCAAAACCCCTATACCCTGGGAGGATGGGCAGGGGGCACACGCCTAGAATGATCTCCTTCAGAAAAATAGCTAACAGGGAACAGGATGAGATGAGCCTCCGCAGCTCCTCCCAGTTAGCCTGGAAAACAGGCAATCCCATTGAAGATATATGCCCTCCAGACCTAGCTCTGAAGAGAAGAACCTCATGGGAATGGCCATACACTTCTCGGAGGCAGAACCCCGGGTGCTATTGGCCAGACAATGCACTGTCACCTTAGAGGACTTATTGGGGGAGGTTGGGGTCGCCATGCGAGTCTTTTCCTCCCTTTGTCTCAAAACCTTAGGCGGTCATTGCGGCTTCGGAGGCAAGGAGCCCTCTTTTCAGGATCCACCATTTCTGAGCCGCCGCATTCGCCAGAAGGCTTCCGTCTGAGAAACCGGTCACCTTCGGCTCTCTATCAATCATACCAGCTAAAGCTCTCCTCTGATGGGCCATGTTGCCCTTGGCCAACATGCTGCCATCAGGGAGTGAATAACTAAGAAGCATTTGAAGCCAGCGGGCTCGAATATGCCAGGTAATCTCTGAATGAGGGGCCCCGACGTAATCGAGGCTCCGCTCTGAGCACTTTTGGTCTTATTTTGGGATTCCCCGCCCAGGCGAGCACCGGGGCCAGATGTGGCGACTTGGCTTGGTCGCCTTCAAGGATGGTAGCGGCCTCGTCTGTCCCCAGGGCCCCCGTGGATGGAGAAGAGCCCCGAGTCTTTTTTATTAGTCCTTTTCTTTTTAGAAGAGAAGGGCAGGGAATGGACCCGCTTCTTCCCTCCCCCAGTAAGAGCTGCTAGGCCAGATGGGCCGGCCTCTGCAAGGTCCTAGGCTGAGATGGTGAAAGTCCCAGCAGTTGTGGGTGCACTGACCAGATGAGATCTCTCCACTCCTTGTGCTGTGTTAGCAGCCCGACCCTTCTAGCGAGGGCCCCGCACAGGAGCATACTCAGGCTCGGTGTTTGATGCAGAGCCCGAATCTGCCCCCATGGAAGGTCCCACCTTCTGAGGCTGGGCTGCATCAGGGAGCATGTCTCTCTCAGGGAAAGGCCTCCCTTTGGCCATCCCCTCCCATGACATCACAAGTCATTTCAGTCTCATCCATGTTCTTTGGGGGGGCATAGGCCTTCACCCCCGCTAGATTCAATATTAGATCCAGCAGGTTTTTAGAGGTAAGCAGCCGATGGGTCTTTTCTTCCCTCTCCCCCCTAAGGGGGTTTGCCCTACCGAGCTGCCTCAATGGGGAGCCGTCTGTTATGGGCTGCTTGCTGGCTTTCCTGGCAGTCCCCTGTGAAAGCAAAGGTGGGACTGCCAGATTTGAGCTGGAGTTACATGGTGACTCTAAGGAAGGGTGTGAGGGGAAGCCCCATGCACCCGTTGGCACTGCAGATAAGTAAGCCTGCTCTCCAGGTGGAACAGTTATGGAGGGTCCCCTGGGAAACCACAGGGGGGAGGGCCTCCATTTTTTTTGTGGAGCTGCCTGAGGGTGTCTCCGTCATTCTTAAAGGGGAAATGGGGAGAGATTTTGTTTGTTTTTTTAAGTTATCATCATTGGGCATGGTGACCCTTTTTTTTTTACGGGATGCAAACGCTAATCACCTCTCCGTAGTGGCCGGCTCTGCGAAGGGTGAGTAGAGGCCTGGCAGAGCCAGGTGCGGCCATTTCAGACCACACCCCCCTCCGGCCTGGTGGCCTGGCAGTCCTTCAACATGGCGGCTCCACCTTGGACATGGCGTAAAGCAGCTTATTAAAAAACACTCAGCCCCGATCTGGGATAGTTGGCTGAGAAGAAGGACAGCATCTACCATGTGAAATTAAGAGGCTGACCAGAGAAAGTTGTGGGAGAGGTTGTATGAAAAGCGAGGAAACAGGGGGGAAACACAAGTGTTCTGAAGGAAGGAGAAGAAATTAAGCTTGGGTCAGACGGGGTGCTGAGTCCCGTCAGCACGGCGGCCAGGATGGCAAATCGCTGAGTAGGCTTTAGAAATATTTTTAATAACCGACTTAGTACAAATTGATTTTCTTACCCATGGTAACATCTTCTAGATGTCAAGAGTGCAGCCCTGCAATCAATTACTGATGAAATTCAAATATAAGTTTAATAAAGACCTTTCTCACTCTGGTCAACCAGTGATCTTGAAATCAAGATACTTACTGCTAGGCTGCCCTCCATGTGGTGAGAGATTCTGCCAAAAAATTGAATGGTTTATGTGACCACCACCATTAAATTTCAGAGCTGGAGCCAAGCTTATAATATTATTCACATTTTCTGAAAAAAAAAGTTGAATAACAAAAATGGCAACAAAATTATAGAACTTCTTTACCCAAAATCAAAGTCACACAAGTACATTAGCCTAGTGGGTCCCTCTTAAACAATTGGCTAGACAGGGGTTTCCTATTTTTAATGTGTAAGTGAAAAGAATTTGGAAAGTGATAATCACATTAATCTAAGGGCTGATGTGTCAATGCTGAACTATTTATGGTGAAATGAAAAACTTAAAATTAGTGAAAATAAACATTATTAAAATTAACCCATTTAAGAGAGAAAATATGTAGAAAAGATAATTGTTTGAGAGGAAGGGAGGGGGCTCCTAAACTGGAATAAACTTTCTATAGAACTCTGTTTGTATGCATTAATGCTTAAAGAGCAAATGGGAAGAAAAACCGCAAAGAAATGCAGGTAATTTGATTCACAATGAATTTTCAATTAAAAAGTTACACATTTGTGAATTATTTTTCTGTTTTTCATGATGCTATTTACTATAAAGGAATGGCATTGTTATGGGCTCCCCCTATTGGCCTCTAGTTGCATATTATTCTAAGTCCCTCATGGAATGAATAAAGTTCCAACAAAATTTAAGCCTGTAATTTACAACCATTATATTGATGATTGTTTTTGTTTTTTAAATGACATCTCTCAAGCAACAAAATTTCTTAGTTACATATATTAATTCACTTCATGCAAACATTATATTTACCTTAGAAGTTAAAAACAATTAATCTCTTTCCATACACTCTTACTATGACATAGCTGGGCACACCAACTCATTATTGCTCTTTCGAAATCCTTCCAAGCATTCACCCAATACCATTGACTCTTAGAGGGTTTCAACTTACAATAACATTCAAAATCACAGAAATATTCAATTATATCTTTCAAGTTATACACATCAAATTTTTTTATCCTAGTCACTTCATGAATCAATATCTATTCCCTTCTTGACTGACTTTACTACAATAAACTCTATCCACTATCATACATCATTCTTTCTTTATCCTCACTTAAATAGAAGACATTCATGTTCTCACTTTTTTTCACATTCCCATAGCCTTTAAAATAATAAAAAAAAATCATTCAAGCCATACACATCAATATTTTGTTCTGGACCTTTCCTCACTCTCACTAGTCATTATTTTTCATCTTTACACAAATACAAGAAATCAATGTTCTTGCTCTCTTTTCACATCCTATCTACAAAATTCCTAGCCTTTTCCTTTTTCCCTATACCTCAGTCCATCATTCAATCCTTCTATGATATGATTGTTCTTTCACTCAAAATTCCTACTTGAAAACATTTAATATACTTGTCTTCTTTCCATCCATTCAAACCAGTCTCTGAAGTTAATTAGTTTGCATGGTGGATTCAACCTCACCAAATCAGTTCTTGTGGCCCTCAGCCATTTGTACTTCTCCTTACTGAGGACATTAAAGTCAACAGAGCCCACCTCTCTGAAAACATGACATCTGCCATCACAAAATTTAAAGGAACCAAGGGGCCCTAAAATATAAACACTGGATACATCTAAATTGCTCTAACTGACCCAGTCTAGAAACCAGAGATGCAACAGATGCTGCCAATACCCATTGTTAACAATACAAAAAACAAACCTAAAACAACATTAGACACAAACATACTGCAACTAAACACCTATATCATATTAAATAATTTTCATACAAAGTAGATATAGCCTTCATTTGAGAAATAAACTTAACAACTCAACAAAAATTCTCGCCTTTAAAAGAATAAACTACACAAGTGGTAACTAGAAACCATGGCCAGAGCACAAGGTATCATACCATTACTCTTATCTTAATGAAAATCACCATGTGGCTGGCAGCTGCCAGCAACAACAAAGCAACCAAAAAAGGGACAACAAAAAAAATGGGAAAAGGCATGCTGAGGCAGTGGAGGGAGGTCTGTTCCCTCAGGGGTCCAAGCATACATCAAACACTCAAATACTATGGAGATGCAAAACTCCATCAATCCACAATCAGGAGTGCACAATATATCCTGAGTACATAGGAAAAAGAGCAATAGCAACTGGGCTCATCTTAGTACTGGGACAGGTAGCATGGGTAAAGCTCCCCACAGACAGGCATTCTACAAGAATATATTGGATAGTCTGGGGGAACAAGCAGTCATCACACTAAAGTTGAGGGGAGCGCTCCATCAAATGAAACTATGCTCCATGATTTGAAGCCATTCATGTATGCTAGAATGGATCCAGCATGACACAATGTGTGCTTCAAGAAATATGAACACAATGTGATGGAATGGTCTGAGGCCGCTTAAATTCAGCCGCTATCACATGGTTAGAAACATTGCTACCCACGTGCATCTGCGAGAGCAAGCAGGGCACGTTATCGCCACCTGAGTCAATATTTAACCAAGGAGGTCACCCCCACCCTGTTTCGCCTCCATTCGTCGATCTCACCAGATTGAGTTAGGCTTATGGGCAGATAAGGTATTTTCCCAGGCACAACCAGGGCATTCCCCCCAGCCTCCCACTCAATTGTCCCCTACGCCAAGGAGATGGCTCCGGGTACTTATAAATAGCATTTTCCAATAAGATCAGATCAGATTATCTTTGCGAGACATCACGCCGATCCGGTCTCACCTTGTGCACCAGGGAGCTCTACCTCGAGAACCACCTTATTGTCCTTAAGAGGACAATATCCGTTGAGTGCCAAGGTTCGTGCCTTCGAGACGCCAAGTCAATAAGGCCCCCCCTGTTGTTCAGAAAGAGAACAACGTTAGAACAGCCATTGTTCTTTGAGCCTGTTGACAAGAAATGGTTCTCACCCTCCCCCCCCCCCCTGTTGTTCAGAAAGAGAACATCGTTAGAACAGCCATTGTTCTTTGAGCCCGTTGACAAGAAACGGTTCTCCCCTCCCCCCCTGTTGTTCAGAAAGAGAACGTTAGAACAGCCATTGTTCTTTGAGCCCGTTGACAAGAGACGGTTCTCACCCCCTCTGTTGTTCAGAAGAGAACAACGTTAGAACAGCCATTGTTCTTCAAGCCCGTTCATCAAGAAACGGTTCTCATTCCCAAGACATCACATCAGGATAATTTGATTCCCCCCTTTTTAACGTTCTTCAAGAGAACAATTGGTTTCAACGATAACCTCCATTGTTCATCTAGAACATCCCGGGTTTGCTGTCACAAAGATCGCTTGTACCTCTGAGTCCCACTTCGCTTTCACTCTTCGAAGACAGTCCTTTTCCTTCGCTAAGGACAACCCCCGAAGAACCCTTCTGCTGGAACTCGCCAGTGGACCGAAGATTCCTACGCATCGTCTTCCTCTGCACAACAACTTTGTAATTACGCAAGCTGAGCATTACCTTTAAAAATCTAACCTTTTGTCAACCCTACCCTGTGCTTTAAAAGGTTTAGCAAACCATTCCCCCCCCCCCCCTTTAATTCTTATTTGTTTACCTTTTTAAATCTCTCCAAATCTTAATCCTCGGATTAGTCAGATATTCTCACGACCCTTTCCATTCTCTGTTTATGTAAACATTTTCTTTTTGTGTGTGTTGTTGATAGTTTAATTAATAAAACTCTATTTTATTAATGATAGCCATATTATTATCCTTGAGCTCAGTTCCACTTCTTAAGCATATTGAAGATAAATAACCTCGGTCAATCAGATTACCACGCACTCGAAATATTTGAATAATTCCCTCAACGAATAGTTATATATGGTATATTGTCGAGAGTCTATTCTACGACACAATACTGTAGAAGTTTTGGGGCATAGGCTTGGAAACGAATGTTCAAAGGTGGTAACCTACAAGTTGGAGTCCTGGGCAGAACCAGTGGAGCCAGTGGCCCCGATAGGCATGTCAAGCTCTGAGAGTTTCCTTGCCCTAGAGCCAGAGGCTGTAGGGCAAGATTAGTGTCTCATATCAGCACATGCACAGTCAAAATAGGCTGTAGATGAAATGAGAGCCATTGAAGAGTCCCAAATAGCACATAATGGCATAGAGCAAGCAGCATCTCACCAGCAGCAATATGGACTCTCTCTACTGGGAACATTCTAAAGGCACCAATCACCAAACAAAGACTAATGTAGTAGATTGAGTCCACCTACAATTCATGCATCATTATTTTAGCTTTGAAAGAACAAAGCAGTAGAAAGTCACACCAAGTGCTAAATGCTGTGGAACAAAGAAATATCTATGTGCACCTTCCAGGTGAGGTCACAGTCTAAAACAAGAGACAGGAAACAGTGCAACGCTAACACAACTAGGCAAGCCCCATTTAGGAATAGGTTCAAGTTGGGGTGAAGCTGTAGATGGCAAAAATGTTCCACCTTAGTCTTGGCCAAAGAAAAAAATGTGTGAACTTTAGCATAGCGAGAGGTGCAGTTTTTGAGCCTGTTAGAATCGATGTTCCTAAGGAGGGATTTGGGGTACACAATATGAGATTGAAAAGTTGTCTATCTATAGCATAGCTGGAACATCTTCCAGCAGCACTGAGGCAATACTGTTGATGCTCAAGGCAAAGAGTGAGACAGGAAACTTCAGTGCAGGACAAACTCTTCCTGCACTATTCGCTAGAATTTTTTTCAGCACTAATCTGGCTACTACCTACTAGGGCAGAAGTCACCGTAATTATCCCACAGCCTAATGTTAAGGTAGATTTTTAAAGAACAAGCATGCAAAAGACAGTGATAGGTAAACTCATCCACATTTAGGACACCTATCTCAAGCTCTTTGATCAGACCGGCAAGGACTGCCCCCTGGGATTTATTGAATAATCTCCCCAGAGAGGATGCCTGCCATTCAGATCTCCAAGCAAGAGAAAGGGCCTCGGCAACCGTGCCATGATGCGGCAGAAGTACGCTGTGTCGAAGTTAGCTGATGGTGGAATGTATACAGAAATAATAGTATAACTCCTATTCAGGTGAAGCTGCACAGCCACTGCCTGAAAGAAGGTATCTAAAGTGAAAAAAAGAATGTAGACATCATGTCGGGTGCAAACCGTGCATCCCCCAGCCCAGCCCCCATCTCAAGGTGGTGGGGTCGCAAAACACTTATACCCCAGGAGTGTGAGCAGGGGGCACGTGCCTAGCATTGTCTCCTGCAGGAAAATAGCTAATGGGGAACAGGATGAGACGAACCTCCGGAGCTCCTCCCAGTTGGCCCTGAGTCCACAGCAATTCCATTAAAGCAATATGCCATCCAGGCCTATCTCAGAGACACGGAGTGCCTCTTCAAACAGAAGACCCTCACGGGAATGGCCGTACACTGTTGGCTGGACAAAGTGCTGAAGGCACTGTCACCTTTGAGCAGTTATTGGAGGAGGTTGGGGTCGTCATGCAAGTGTTTTCCTCCCTCTGCCTCGAAACCTTAGGTGGGCATTACGGCTTTGGAGGCAGGGGGCCCTCTTTTTGAGGATCCACCGTCTCCAAGCAACTCAGCCCACCACTAGGCATGGGCGAAGGAGCCAAAGCTCTTTTGTTGCTGTCCTCCTATTGGGGGACAGCTTTAGGAACCCTGGAAGATGGCCTGGCATCCAACTTCAGGGGTGTTGCCTCCTGCGAGTTTAACGACTCGGTGGAGGCGCATGGCAGTTTTGCTTTACAGGAAACGGTCATGCTGGGAGAAGGGTGGGGAGCCCTGGTTTTAGCTGGGGCTGTGTGTGAACCCTTTAGGCCACCAGCTTTACTAGGGGACTGCCTGGGTTGAGTAGAACTGCAGAAGGCCTCCAAATGGGTGCGTAAACAACCACGATCGTTGGCCTGGATGGTTTTCCTAACCATTGAGGCATAAGACATCAAAGGCAGAGCCGGGCGTGCCAGGACCAAGTCCTTAGCCTTGCTGAATGAGAGTTGATCCTGGGCCTGAACGGCCAGGATTTCTTTCTCAAGGAGATATGCACCACATTGCTTTGAAGAAGCGGGGTGCGGCTCTCCGCAATTGACAATCTGGGCCACACATGCTTTGGACTTATCGTGTGTGGCCTCGGAGCAATTTACACATACTTTGGGTGACACTGACTTTTCACGTCTACATGATCGATTCATATGGCCGAAGCGGTGACAGTAATAGCACCTTCACACAGTAGCGGTACCAACCGGCACGCCCCGACTCAGGAAGCTTGTCATAGTCAAACGTGATGAAGTGTAGGGGTGAGTCTTGAGGCCCCTCCCTGTTTTCTCATAACGCATTCGACCTTGACCGCCCCATGGTCCACCAGCTCTAAGGTGCTGTCCTCTATGGACCCCCACTGAGCCACTTCAATAGGGAACAGTTGGCTATGGGCTGCTTGCTGGCTTTTTTTAGCAGTCCCTTTGGAAAGAAAAGGGGGGACTGCCGCTGGTAAGATGGAGGTGCCCGAAAGCACCTCCAGATAAGGGGGTGAGGGGAAGGAGAACAAAAAGCCTTCTCTCCTGTTAGAGAAATTTGGAGGGGCCCCTGTGCAAGCACAGAGGAAGGAACCTCCATTACTTCTGTGGAGCTGCCCGAGGGACGCTGCATCGATGGACACAGGGAATTTGAAGGGAGATTTTTTATTTGTTCATCCTTGGGCATGGTGACCCTCATTTTCTTATGGGATGCAATAGCTCATCACCCCTCGCAGTAGCCTGCTCTGCAAGGGGTGCATACGGGCATGGCAAGAGCCAGGTGCTGCCATTTAAGGCCACCCCTCCCGCTTGGTGACCTGGAAAACCTTCAGCATGGCAGCTCCCCCTTGGGCACAGTGTAAAATTGATACTGTGTGAAGAGAAAAGGAAAAGGGATGTGAGGAAGGGATGAGTGGGGATGAAGCACATTGTTAAAAACCCACCATCCCAAACTGGAGCTCAGGGGTTAGGGAACATTGTCCCTTCCCCCCTCAGCCACGATCCGGGACGGTTGGCTGAGAAGAAGGTCAGCATCTACCCTGTGAAATGAGGCTGAACAGAGAAAGTTGTGGGAGAGGGTGTATTAAAAGGAGAAGAGGCTAAGCTGGGGTCGGACAGGGTGCTGAATTCCGTCAGCACAGCAGCCAGGATGGCAAATTGTTGCGCCCCTTACAGGGTGTATAAGAAGAGAAGGGAGGGGGGGAATTTGGAGTGAGAGGAGAGGATTCTTGATTGTGATGCAGATCACCAGTTCCAATATATATAAAATAGATGAAAAAAACATCAAGGAGATTATTAACCATAACATCAAGGTTAAAAATCAAATGGATAAAATTCAACATCATTTATTATAAAACAACAAAAGCCAGCAATCTCCTGATGAAAAACAACACTTGCCTAAACTCCTTGTATCTCAAGCCAACCAACATAGTTTACGAGCTCATCTGGCCCGATAGACTGTAAGCTTTATAACAACTCAAAATATATTGGCATGACAACTACTACAATTTTGAGGGGCAGAGGGCCCTAAAAATCCTATGGAGAGTGCTCATAACATTAACCTAACGAGAGATATGCAGGTTGATAACACCGTTATTAAAATAAAAGAGGTTAATAAAGCTAGACTGAACATCCTAGAAGGCATATTACTAAACGAAGATAAGTCAGCCATCAACAGTCAAGCGACAAGCTGGAATCACATATTATTTTTAAATTCCACTCACCGGACTGGCCCATTTCATCTAACATTATGCTCAACTTAGACGGACTAAATACCCCTTAAAAATCGTTTTCTTTCATTCTGTCAGATCCTCACTCTACTCATTACATCAGTAAAGGAGGCAAGAACATATCAAAATGCTCCAAAGATGATCGAATAAGATCGAAAGCTCAGCAATTTAGTTTGGTTTTTACCAAACACATTCATTTAAAAAAAAAGATGAATATTGGACAAGTAATCCACCATCTACAAGATGGAATAAAAATGATAGTTAGAAGAAGAGAAGGTACCAAAGGAAATTTGCATATATATATATATATATGGAAAATATAAGCTCTGTTTTTGTTTTTCTTAATTTTCTGAACATTGGAATGATTTGTTGTTTGCTTAGTAATTCTGAAAGATGATTTTGTTTATGAAATATATTTGTCAAAATTTTACATCTTAATAAATCTTTTTCCATTTGCCTGAGCCTCTGGGTTACATAATAAAATTTTAAACCAGAATATAATCTTGAAGGTGAAGTCAGAATGGCAAGTAGAACTTTTTTTTCTGTGTGTTTGTTGTTTTTTTTCAACAATGCATTAACCTGCTACTTGGGAGCATCCGGATAACTGTGTTCAGTTAGCAGAGTTTATTGAAGTCACTGGTGTGAAGCAATGGATCCTAGCCAAGAACTTAGATAATAAAGAAAATAAATAATAAAATCACCCAAAACTGCTTGTTTACCTTTAGCTGTAGCCTCTGCCAATTTTTCTTCTGCTACATTCAAGTTATTGATGTAGGTTTGATGATGCTTTGAATGATGAAGTTGCATAATTTCTGCACAAATCACAGGTTCGAGAGCATTATAATCATAGGGAAGATCAGGCAATGTATGCTTTTTCATATGAGCATTGATAGAGATGCATTTTGTAAGTCTGGAAATTGAGGAAAAAAACAGATTTGTAGAAACTAGTAATTTGGGAAAATGAGAGTTGCTATCAAATATAAAAAGGCAAGTCCTAATAGCAAAGTTATTAGTACTTGCATATTTGAGGGGTGTATTAAAAACTCAATATGATAAACCTACAGGGTTAATTATTGTTGATAACACAGTCATATGGATACAGATTATACTGTGGTAGTAGGCTTTCTGAGATATTGGATACTCTAAGATACATTGGGTTGAGTCTGATAAAAGTCAAATCATCATTAGTACATACAAGTCTCTAGGTTGACATTTCGTCGAGCCTTTTTCCCATACAACTTTCATCATGCCTAGTACTAGGCTACTTTAAAATAGCAAAAAAAAACTAAAAAAGTAAGAAGGCAAGAGATAGGAAGCAAGCTCCAGCATCGGGGGGGGGGGGGGAACACCTCACCCCAGCATAGGAACATGCGACTTACAAAAATAACAAAAAAAAAGGGAGAAGGCCAGCCTCCCCCCCCCTTAAAAGTTGATAAGTCCACCAGTCAATGTGCACGAACTTGTCCCACGTACAAGAGACAGGCAGTAACAACCCCACCCATCCCAGTACTGGCTGGGACAGGTAACATGCGTGAAGATCGCCCAGACTGGGACATTCAACAATAATGTGCCAAAGTCTGGGGGACAACGCAATCTTCATAATAGGGTGCAGGTGAGCACTCCAACAGCGGTGCGTCCCACGAGTGTGTCCAATTCGGAGATGTCATAAAGTTACCCCTCGACCATCTCCCATCTTCTTTGCCATGCAGCCTGTATCCCTGCCATGTAGTCAGTGTGAGGAAGAGCAAAATGCTGGGTCCAGTCGCCCAGTCCTTGCATACTCTTTGGCACCCTCATTCCCTGCAATCCCTACATGTCCAGGAAACCAGCTGAAGATAATCTCAACATCAACCCAGCTTGCCAAAACCATGGCATCACGGATATCGCAAAACAGGAAATGCAGAAAATAGGGATGCACCGATTAATTGTCAGATAATCAGTAATCGGCCACTTGAGCGATTAATCGGTAATCAGCCTTATCGGCTACTTCACCAATTAATCGGTAATCAGCTTTTTGGCTGATTAATTACTTGCCCCTTTCCTATTCAATTTGAACCATTTCATCATTGCCAAGGGAATCATCAGATAGCTTTGGCACAGTAATACAGTACCACCAATTTAACTTGTTAGTTGTTAAGTGTCTGGCTGCTATTAGGGCTTTTTGCCTTTTTTACTTTATTAAATGAAATCAAATTACATTTTTGATCTTTGAAATGAATGTAATTATGTAACTAACAGCAACTGGCATCTAAGAAAATACAGAAAAGTTTATACAATAACTAGCAACTAAGAAAATTTTGAAATGAATGTAATTATGTAACTAATCATCAGTATTTCACCATTTTCAGGACACAGCCTATTCCTCGTAGGTTCATACATATTACCAACTGTACTAAAGAACCTTTCACCCTCCACGGATGAAGGTGGTGCACTTAAATATTTTAAAGCCAGTTTGCTCAACAGCGGTAAGGTTTCATGTGTCTTTTTCCACCACTGAAATGGGGCATCACTTCTTCTGATTAGTGGTAAAGTTAAATATTGATTGAGTTCTTTTGTGCACTTAAAAATAAGTGATTTATTCCTCTTGAGTTTAGGTTGTGCTTCATGCATTTCTGTTGTACTTGTAGCCTCTAGGTTTAACTCAGCCTCTAAGTCTGGATTTATTACTGTAGGCTTACTTGCGTCTAATTCATCAAACAGGCTTGAAAGAGAAACCGTTTTAGTCACACTTTGAGGCTGAGCATCTTGATCCTCAGTAGAGCTTGAAGAAGTATATCCTATTTCATTATCATCAGTAGAATGTGCCTTAGATTCTTTGTGCTCTACAATATCTACAACCCATTTCTTAATAGTGTTTTCCATGTCACTCTTTTGAAATTTCAATTTGAATCTTGGATCCAGGAAAGTAGACAAGCATAGCGATTTTTCATTTAGATACAATGAAAATCTTGTTTCAATTGATTCATTGAATTGTTCAACAGTTGAAAGGATTCCACTAAAGTCAGAATTAGATTGGACAGCTTGACAGAAATAACCTGAGAGCTAATATTGTAGGTGTTATCATTGATATGGTTGATGTTCTGTTACTTACTTCTTTTGTGATGTCTTCAAATGGACTTAGTAGCTGGACAACTTTTTCAACAATTCCCCATTGGTAAGTTGTGAAGGTTGGAATCTTATTATCTACAGCATACATTACAAGAGCTTTTCGTTGTTCTAAATTCCTTTTCAGCATATAATATGTTGAATTCCAACGTGTGGTCACATCTTGAATCAGTTTATGTTTCTCTAAATTAAGCTGCTCCTGTATTTCAGTTAATTTGCTAATTGCTAATGGAGAACGATTAAAATGAGAGACTATATTTCTGTTAGTTGTAATGATTGTCTTAAAAGCCTGTTGGGAAAATATTGAGTCATTTATTGAGAGTTGCAATGTGTGTATGAAACATGATTGTGACTCTAAACTACATTCCCTGATGCCAGCAACCATATTTGCACCAGAATCCTGCAGTATTAGAAAAACTTTGGAGATATTATACCCATCCAGAACATAGTGCAATTGTTCACAAATTCTTTCACCTGTGTGTGCACAAGGAAATGGAACAACACTAAGCACAGCTCTGCACTGTTCAAAGTCACTTGAAAGCCAATGACCCGTCAGACTCAGAAATGGAGCATTACTTGTAGTAGCTGTCCAAATGTCTGTAGTCAAAAAAATGCTGCTCATTTCATCAAGAGAAGGTTTTAATGTTTGTTTTTACTTTTGTAAACATATCTGGAATTATTTTTTCAGTGAAATACTTACTTGATGGAATTCTGCAATAAGCTTATTGAATCCAATGTCAGATGTTAGAGAATATGGTTGAATTTCAACAGCTATCATTTCTCCTATCAAATAATGGATCTCTTGTGACTTGTGGTCATTAATATCCCGAATTTTCTTGTTTTTGAACATTGATTCTATAGTAGTTTGGGATTTTGTTGGAGGCTCGTAGTTGCTGTCACTTGTTCCTGGAGTGCCTGTCCCTGAACATTCATCATGTTTCCTTTGTAGCTTATCATGTTCAGCTTTTGTTTCTTCTGGATGAATTTTTTAAGATGGTTCAACATATTACATGTTGTAAAAGTTTTTCCTGATTTGCCACCTCTTGATATCGTGGCTTGACATAACTTACATACAGATTTATTTTGATTCTTAGGATTGACATCAAAATACTTCCAGCAATAACTGGTTGCCATAATGGTTGTTTTAAACTTGTAATTTAACTAAATTTTGACGTGTTTAAATTATAGTGGTCTGAGCCTCTGAGGACAAACTAGTTAGTGAGTACATCAAATATCTATAGCTATAGAGATTATAGTCTGAACTCTGGAATGGACTCTGGCTCTTAACACCATAAAATATGCATCATCTGACAAATAAAAATAAATATAAGTAAAATTTATGACAACAAAAAAAATCCCTAACATAACTAGTTAAGTAAATAGCAGCCTATCTAATAATAGCATGCCTAGTGAAAAACAGCAAGTACGTGGCTACATAACTGGCGCAGTTAATCAGCCAATTATCAAAGACCGATTAATCGGTAATTGGCCAATTTGCTTATCGATGCATTCCTAGCGGAAAATCTAATGCTCCGAGAGCACTCAAGGGGGTTTGTGAGTTGCAATCCAGTCTCCAAACTGAGCACATCATGTAATCTCCATACTGAGTGGTGTATTGCCACCAGCTCGGACGTGAAGAAAGACGCAGCACCTGGCAGAGCCCCGCTGACTTCAAACATAGGGGATACAGCATGGAAGCTGACCCCTTCTTGGGACCTGGAGCTGTTCGTATACACTGCCACGGTTCTAGCATGAAACAAGGTATGCCCGCAAAAGAACAAACACAATACTCCCGGCACTGTACATGCTTTGGGAGCAGAAGCGTGGCAACAAGTAGCCAAAGGTGGTACCCTACAGGGTGGCGTACTACGCAGACCCACGGGCACCACCAGCCCGAGAGCTATACCTAGCACTCAAAGGAGTTTCCTAGCCCTAAACCTAAAGGGCTTTGGATATGACTGGCGTCTCTCAGCAGCATGGGCACCGTCAAAATCAGCTGCGGAAGTAGTGAGCTATTGGTGACTGAGGGAGGCACCAGGCTCACGCTTACAGGCAAATAATGCACTGTGCATGGAGTAGAGCGAGTGACATCTCCCCAGCATCGACAAGTAAGCACAAGTCACCAGGTGAAGGCCAGTGTGGTGGATCGGGTCCACCTTCAGCAATACACACTTAGCTGCAGAAGCATAAAACTCAAATCTGTAGTTGAGCTTTGGAGAACAAAGGATCAATAAAAAAGTAAGGCAGTAGCCCTATCAGCGGCCCAAGCACTGAACCACATGGAAGAAAGAATTTCCAAGATGCGGGTTTAAGAGATCCTAAGGTTGCGAATATGAGCCTCCCAGGTGAGGCGTCGGTCAAATACAAGACAAAGGAAACGGTGCGATTCAACCACTTCCAGGTGTACCCAAGAGAGAAACAAGTGGAGCCAGTGATGGCGGCAGAAGTGCACCACCTTAGTCTTAGCCAAGGAAAACTGAAACTTGTGCACTTCGAGAGACGCAGTTCAATGCCTGTTGTAGTTGACGCTCCAGAGTTGGCATCTGGGCTGCGCCAAGAGAGATCGAAAGGTCATCAACGTAGAGTGTAGCGAGAACATCTTCTGGCAGCACCGAGGTGATGCCGTTGATGCAAAAGGCAAAGAATGTGACACTGAGGACACTTCCCTGCTCCATTGAGACAGAGAGGACTCTCTCCACCCATACGCGTAATCAACGATACTGTATTGCAATGTGGTATCATAGGCCTTGTCCAGATTGAAAAACACTGTGGCGTAGTGCTGTCTACGAAGGAAGGCCTTGCAGACGCCATTTTCCAGTCCGGTGTGGAATGGAACTTGCAGAAGCCGCACTATGCAGAAGACAGATGGCCTCCACTGTCCAGAAGAAAGGCTAATCTAACATTTACCAATTTCTCCATCAACTTGCACACGCAAGAGGTTAGAGAGATTGGGCGGAAACCGGTCGGAGTAGAGTGATCTCTCCCCGGCTTGCGAAAGGCAAGCACAGTAGCGATTCACCAGGAGTCTGGGAGACCTTCCACCCAGATCCTGTTGAACAAATCTAACAGAAAGGCCATGCCTCGCTCACCCAGGTGTTGAAGCAGGGTGTACGGGACATCGTCAGGAGAAGGGTCAGTGTCCGTGCCAGAAGCGAGAGCGGAACGGAACTCACTCAGAGTAAACCTGTCGTTGAAGGGTTCTCTGCCTCTGGAAGTAAAGTCCAGTTGGTGGCTTTCTGTGACATCAAGGCGCGCATCACACATTCAGCCTTGACCGCCCCATGGTCAGCCAGCTCTAAGGTGATGTCCTCTATGGAGTAGTCCACGAGTTTCATCGCATAAACAACAGCTTTCACAAAGTTCATGGTAGAGTACGGCATCTTATTCACAGGCGTACCATCAAGTGTCCGAAGGGCACTAATCATGTCTGCCTCAGAGGGATTTAACACATTCGCCAGAAGGCTCCCATCTGAGAAACGGGTCACCTTCAGCTCTCTATCAATCACACTAGTTAAAGCTCTGCTGTGATGGATCATCTTGCCCTTAGCAAACATGGTGCCATCAGTGGAGCGAATAACGAGAAGTGTTTGAAGCCAGCAGGCTCAAAAATGGCCCCGATGTAATCGAGGCTCCGCTCTGCAAACTAGCACTTTTGGTGTTAGTCAGGTATTGGTCACTTACCAAAGTGGCAGCAGACCCATCCATCCCTGCAGCTCCTGAGGATAAAGAGGAGCCCTCCCACCCATCTTTTTAGTCCTTTTGTATTTTTTTCCATTTTCGGAGAGGAGGGTGGGGAATGAACCCGCTTCTCCCCTCTGCCAGCAGGAGCCCCTAGGCCAGATGGACCAGCCTCAGGGGTACTGTTCAGGGGGGGGAGATCCCTCCCCTCCTTGTACTGCCTTGGAAACCCTAGCCATTTGAGAATGACCTTGCATAGGGGTGGGCTTGGGTCGGTGCTTGGCACTGAGCCTAGATTGGCTCCCATGCAAGGCCCTACTCTCTGAGGCTGGGTTGCCTCAAGGACCATGTCTATCTCAGGGGACGGGGGGCCTCCAGTTGCCCGACCATCCCCCCAGGACATCACAGGTTTCATTGGCAGCGCTGTCACAACTTGAGTCTGGGGAAGGACACGCCTTGAACCCGGCAAAGTTCAAAGTTCAATATTCTCGCCAGCAGGGCTTTTGAGGGAAGCGACTGATGGAGCCTGGCTTCCCTCTCCCCCCTAAGGGGGTTTGCCCTTCTGAGCCGTTTCAATAGGAAGCAGTCAGCTATGGGCTGCCTGCTGGCTTTCTTGGCAGGCCCCTTGGAGGTAAAGGGCGGTACTGCTGCTGGGAAGAGGGAGGTGCCCGAAAGCACCTCCAGATAAGGGGGTGAGGGGTAGTCCCCTACACCAGTAGGCGAAGGAGAGGAGTAATCCTCCTCTCCGGTTAGAGGGATTTGGAAGGTCCCTGTGAGAGCACAGTGGAGCTGCCCGAGGGCAGCTTCGACAATGGAAAAGGGGAAATTGAGTGGAGATTTTTTTTTTTGTATCTTCATTGGGCATGGTGACCCTATTCTTTTTACAGGAAGCAATCTCTCATCACCCCTTGCAGTAGCCCGCCCTGCAAGGGGTGCATACAGGGCTGGCAGAACCAGGTGCCACCATTGAAGGCCACACCTCCTGCCTGGTGGCTTCACCTTGGACACAGCGTAAAATGTATAGTGTTTGAAAATATAAAGGAAGAGGGGGTGAGGATAAAGCAGGTTATTTAAAAACTGACCATCCCAAAATGGAGCTCAGGGGTGAGAGATCATTGTCCCCTCCCCCCCCCCAGCCCGTATCCGGGATAGTTTGCTGAGAAGGTCAGCATCTACCCTGTAAAATTAGAGGCTGACCAGAGAAAGTTGTGGGAGAGGTTGTATGAAAAGTGAGGAAACAAGGGGGAAACACAAGTGTGTGAAGGAAGGAAGAGGCTAACTAGGGTCAGATGGGGTGCTGAGTCCCGTCAGTACAGCAGCCAGGATGGCAAATCACTGCACCCATTACGGGGTTGAGTTGGATGAGAGCTGTGAGGAGCTGATGAATGGGGGTATGAAGAGTCAAGGTTCTGAACAGAAGAGTATGAAAGAGTTCTGTTGAGAGATGGGAGAGCTAGTGATGAGGCTAAGAGTATGGTGGACAACATGATCGATAGTGACAAGGAGACTAATAGGATGACTGACGAACAACCCCAACAGATTGCTACGTGTAGCCAGGGACCAGTAGACGAGTGTGAATGGGTGCAGAAGGGCATGATTGAGTATAAAAGGTACCGTGCGTAAGGATTGAGAATGTATTGTGAGTGACTGTGGTTGAATGGCCTAAGGAAGGAGGGGTGTGGTGGTGCGATTGTATAAAAGTGATTGTAAGGCCATTCTCCCACCCCTTTCCTAATACTCTCTCCCTCTCTCTGGAGGAATGTGTGTATGAATGGGAATTTTGTTTTGTTTTGTTTTCTTTTTATATATAATTGATTTTTATATTTTTGCCTAAAAATTTTTTTCTATTCCTCAATAAATTGTCGATTCTTAATTTTGCAAAAAGCCACTCTATAATTTTGCCAAAATTTCAATAGATAAATATTACCTTCCTTTTGTAAAAAGTGGCTGTCATTGTACGATTTTGAATATTACAAATTAAAGTTATTGTACATCCCATTTGGAAGGAGGGCTTCTATATAGCCTCAATACTGTGACAAGATCGCTTTATAATTATATCAAGCTCTGAGGCAACAGTCTGGTTAGACCTCTGCAATTTGTGAATACTCAAGTGGCAGCCGGCAGGACTTACCCCCAGGGGTACCACGTGAAGCCTTTTCTTTTTTGCAATGTGTTGGATCCAGAGTGTTAGGCCTTTTTTATAAGATTACATACCGGTTTTGTTTGCACACTTCTCTCTTTTTGTTTCTTCTTTGTCTCTTGGTTTGGTTGTAATTAATTTTGTAAATACTTTTGTTTTGTTAGCTTAACTGATTCCCTATTGGACCGTTTAGATAAACTTTGTTTGGTTATAGGACTGTTATTTTGATCTTGTATATATTGTACTTGTAAATTTATCAATCTCATTTTTTGTGTGTGTGTGCATAAGTAACGAGACTCTTGTAAATATTTACCCCATATTTTTTGTAAGTAAAGGACTGTACATACAATCTGTTTCATTTCTCCCTCGATTTCTCACATCCGAAATAGTATAGGAAGCGGGTTGGAACAACTGGAATTAGAGTATAGATTTTTGGCCCACTACAAAGTGAGAAGGAAAGGGGATGTGAGGAAGGTATGGGTGGAGATGAAACAGGTTTTTAAAAACCCACCATCCCAAACCGGAGCTCAGGGGTTAGGGAACATTGTCCCCTCCCCCCTCAGCCCCGATCCAGGATAGTTGGCTGAGAAGAAAGTCAGCATCTAACCTGTGAAAATAGAGGCTGACCAGAGAAAGTTGTGGGAGAGGTTGTAGGGGAAGTGAGGGAGTAGCGGGAGAAACACAGGCTGTCTGAAGGAAGGAGAAGAGGCTAAGCTGGGGTCAGACAGGGGGCTGAATCCCATCAGAACGGCGGCCAGGAAGGCAAATCACTGCGCCTCGTTCAACCGGCATTATTGTACATTGTGTAAACTGCTTATCTACAAGTCTCAATTCTATCTGTACAAAACACTACAATGATCATTGACCTCTAAGTTCTAAAGTTATAAAAAATTGTGATAAAGTAAATTGGTACATGGATTTGAAAAAGGCAAGAAAACGAATAAGACTAAAGGAAAATGTAGAGATGAACAAAATTGGAAGCTGATAGAGCTGAGTTCAATGCTGAGCGAAACAATGTTAATAGATTAATATTTAGAACTAAGAAGGAATTCTACAATAGAAAGTTTGAGACTGTTGAAAGGGATCCCAAGAAAATATACAAGTTACTAGATGAATTATCTGGCAATAGCTCTGAGAAAATACCTCTATATAAAAAGGATGATCTGACACTAGCAAATAAATTTTGTGATTTCTTTGAAAATAAAATTGATCAAATTATTAATGATTTGAGAACTATTAATGAAAATGATAGACACTAATGTTAACTATGATAACATAGATAAAGATAATGATGGACCTAATTTACAGGCTAGATTCGCTGAGGTTGATACAGACTTTGTTCAGAAATTGGTGATGGAATCAAAGAAAACAAATAATTTAATTGATCCCTTTCCCATTAAAGAAATTATTTTGACAAATTCAAACAGATTTATACTAAAATTATAAATATGAGCCTTAGGACAAACAAATTTCCTAACAGTGAAAAAATGGCTGTTATCCATCCAGTGTATAAAGATGAAGGAAACATAAATGACTTTAAATGTTACTGTTCAGTCTCAAACCTATCATTCTTGTCTAAAATTATTGAAGTATCTGTATTATAGTTGCCCCTCGGCTATTTGCAGTTCATCATCCGCGCCTTCAACTATGCACAGAATTTTTTGGGGGGGAGGGGGCTTAAAATTCAAAATTTGCGCCATTTCCAAACATCTGCGGAAACTTACGTACATAGTCATAAAACGTAAGTGTTGGTTGGCTGAGACATGGGACGATTCCAGCCAATCAGCGTTCAGATCTCACTCGCTCAACTACAGTATGTACAGTATATGTACGGATTTCTCGTGCCATAGAGCAAGTGAAGCCCCAGACCATTAATGCTTGTTGGAAGAAGCTGTGGCCTGTGGTTGCAAACAATCACAAGGGTTTATCTCCTGAAGAGATCAGAACTGCAGCAGTTACCACCTTTGTTAAATTGGCTAAGCTCCTTGGTGGCGAAGGGTTCGATGATGTAACAGAGGATGAGTTTGAAACCCTCAGAGATGAACACTGCCCCATTAAATGATGATGACTCGGTTGAATTAACCAGAATAAATACAGAAGAATCTGACAAAGAAAAAGAAGATGAAGTTCAAGCTGAAGTTGGGCTTACATTAGAGAGGCTAGTCGATCTTCAGAGAAGAATTAAAAGTGTTCAGGCAGATTTGGAATCATGGGACCCTTGTATGGTTCGTTCCATGAAGGCACAAAATAGCCTCAATCTTGCTATGGGCCCTTACTGGGGCATGCTAAAGAACATGAAAAAGCAACGATCTCAATTGCCTATATGAGGGGTCGACTGTACACCAATTGAATATATTTCTGAATGAAACCAATGCCTTGCCAAATGATTAATCTGCTTATAGATCATTCCACAGCACAGAAACCTGCTTGTTAACAGTAATTGATGAACTCCTTATGATACTAAATGATGGGGTTAATGCAGTTCTCTTTATGCTTGATTTGTCTGCTGCATTGGATCCAACCATCATGTTTTACATTTTGATGTATTGTACATACACCTACTGCGTGAGTTCCACTGCCTTCCCACAAGAATACACTCATGTGGCCATAGCATAGCAAACTTTGAGAATGATTCTTTTACCTCAGGGTACTTCACTTTGAAACTGCTATGAAGTTCCTTCAAATTGTTGAGAATGAGTCACTAGACAATCCTTCTTTCCTGGTAAAACCCCAACTCATGTCATCACTACGATAATATTCAAGGACTAAAGATTTTAGTTCCTCAGGAAGCACTCTGCCTATCTTAAGGTTAGGTGAAGCTAACATTCCTTTCTCCTTTAGTATATGGTAAGCTTGTACAGCCATTCTCTGAGAGCAATCAAACTCGTTCATGAGTTTTCTAATGCTCATACTGGTTGCAAATATGGTTAGAATTCTGATTTGATCCGTACGGCTTGATTGCCAATATTTTTCCTTTAGAGACTGGATGACTTCTGGCACACAGTTCATGTTACATCTTTGCGGCACATCTCCTTGTTTTCCTGAACTACTACCCACGACCAAATCTAACTTTCTCCTAACAGATTCTTCAACTTTTAACCTTTTCTCAGGTACGTAAGTCAGATGCCTTTCGGCTTTCCTTTATCAAAGGGGCTCTCACGGATGAAAGACAATGATTGGTTCAGTAAGTCAACTTCAACTTCCCCAACATCTGAATCCTCTTTTTGGCTAGGCATCTCATTGAACTCCTGTTCAGATGCTGAGGTTCCAGACTCCTCTGGAATATTTTGCTCCATTGGTAACTCTGAAAGCTTCTTTCTACCAACAGAACAAAGCTTATCATTTTTGCTAAGAAGAGATGAGAACTTTTGCAAAAGCTGAGCACAAACATTTCTTAGGACTTTTTTTTGCAGGGATTTATGGATCTTCAGCAGATCGCTGCAGTACTTTCGATTCATCATCTTAATGAAACAAAGCCTGAAAAAGATTCAAATAGTAAATTATAGTTTATAAACAATATATAATAAATTAATTAAAATAAACACCTATATAAATGATTGAAGCAATTATATTTAAAATTGCCAATATACATTATAGCTGCTTCAATCATTGCATTGTCCTAGAAAATTGGTAAGCAAAGAAAGAAGTGCATAATAATCATCAAGTATTATATCTTAGTAGAAATAGGTCAAAGTTTAGGTGCAGAGGGCTGAAGGTTGGTATACTGGTTTATAACTAACAAACATTTCTATTAGCGCTTTTTAAGATTTGATTCTTCATAAATTCGCAGAGAAGTGGACAAAACACAAGAAAAGAGTAGGTACCTATTCAATGATCAACATTATTTTTAATTATTTTCATGTTTTTTCAGTCCAGCGCTTCAACCCTAATAGCTATTAAGTTAGCTAATGGCTACATCATAATGCATTACTGAGAATAGGTTTATTACACTTTGTTTAATCTTTCTTCCATACCTATTTTTGGAGGGTATAGCTACCTATATTCTATAGGTACATTCAGTTTTGATCAAATTAAAGGATTTGGTGAAAATTGCCATCTCTCATTTGAAATAGCTTGGCATAGTAAAAATATGTGATCAATCAAAAGTCACTATTAATTAATGGGTGTTCATTTTAGATGCCTAATAAGTAATAAATCATTCTCCTCTTTTTCATAATATAATAATATAAATCATTAGGTATTTCAAAATTATCAAAAATATATAACAAAATTATAAACCTGTAAATTATTTTAGGATCTGCAGATAATCTCAGAATAAATATTAAGTAGGTAGTTTAGAAGATATCTTGAAATTATTTTAATTTATATATTGAAAACATAAATGACATCGGTATCTAAAAAACATGCATTAATTAGTTAAAGATTAATGAAAGGCAGTTAAGGACTGCTTTTCATGTTACATTGATTTGGCAAGATTACCTATAAAAGGTAATAAGGTATATAAGGCATATAAGGTGTATATAGGCAGTAATGTATTATTTATTGATTCAAAATGATTATATAAGAGGTATATAGGCCATGCCATGGTTAGGACTTACGTAGATATGTGATATCACCATAATTTCCTCTGGCTCAATAATACTTTTAGTAGGTATGCCCAGTGTCACATAATTGCCCATAGATCCCAATTTTATTTTTTCTAGAGCTATGGAGGATAG
The DNA here is from genome assembly GCA_963969495.1 of Ceratothoa steindachneri. Lineage (NCBI taxonomy): Eukaryota > Metazoa > Arthropoda > Malacostraca > Isopoda > Cymothoidae > Ceratothoa > Ceratothoa steindachneri. The sequence continues at coordinate 69,507,872 of OZ018330.1, forward strand.
AAAGAGGTAACTTTAAAGTTCGAACAGGCAGCACGTGTTTCTTAGAGCTCTCGGAATATTTCGATTATTTGCTATACTTTGGTGTTTTTAAAGTTAGTGACTTGTTTACTAGTGACATAGTAAACATAAATATTAAGTTATTAGATTGTATATTTGGTTAATATAACAAAGTTGTTTAGTATTGTTAATTTTTCGGCCAGGTTCTTTTGTTTACCTTATTTTGCGCAGGAAAGTACGTAGTAGATAAATTAAATAAGTGTTTTGAAACCTTGTTTCTAGGTTGACGGTTTAATTAGCGACTGATTTGGGCTTGTGTTGTGCCTTAAATCGTGTTTCGGTCTGTTGATTAATTTTTCGGATTTTTCTACAGTCTTGTTCACTACAGAATCAGCGAAAGCCAAGTTACTCTTTTTTTCTTTTACTACTTAAGTTCTTTCTTTGTTTGAATAAGTGATGGAGTTCGGGGATGAAAGTGAGCATGAGTGTCGGAATGTATGCATTGGTTGTGGTGTAGTTGGTGAGGGGTGTACGTGTGTTGTATGTGGGCTGCTTGAATGCATTGTAGATTTAGATGGGATGAGAATGCAGGATTTAGACAGGATATGTAGGCTGGAGGGGTTAGTTTCTGAGCTCAGGAGGGAACTTAGTGTTAGGCCTAGGGCTGGGAATAGGTTAGGTGGTGAGGTAGGCCAGTTAGATGTTTCAGGTGAAGGTAGAGGGCCGGTGGAGGAGGTAGGATATGATATTTCTAGGGATAGTGAAGTTAGCCCCCTTAGATTAGTTAGAAATAGGCCTAGTGAGGATGGGGGACAGTGGAGAGTGGTTAGGAAACGTGTAGCTAGGGAGGCTTCTCCTGTTCTTTGCGAGAATAGGGTTGCCTCTGTTGAGGTGGTTAGCCAGGGGAAGAAAAGGTGTGAGTCAGAGGGACACAGAACCTATTAGCTTGAATAATAGATTCAGTGCCCTAAGAGAGGAAGTAACTGGAAGTGATATGACTGGTGGGGGTGGAGATAGAGTGACTGGTAGTTTGAATGAGAATAGGAGTGGTGATGGAGTTAGGTCTGTGGGGGTTAGGAATAGGAGTCTGACTGAAGTGCTTGTTATGGGTGATTTGCGAGTTAGATATTTAAATAGGAAGTTGAATGCAAGTAGAATGAATGGTTTGAGGGTGTTTGCCGGGTGCTGGAGTGAGAGATCTGTCTGAAAGGTATGAGGAGCTGGTGTCTGGCTGTGCAAGGGATGCGGTTGTGATTACACATGTAGGAGTGAATGATGTGAAGAAAGTGGGTGCATGTGAGTTGCATGAGAGGTACAAGAGGTTGATTGAAAAGGTGAAAGAAAGTACAATGAAAGGTGTTGTGACAGGTGTGCTTCCAAGAATGGATGTCTCGTGCCATTGGGCTGAATGATTATGTGAGGAGGATGTGTGAGATGGAAGGTGTCATATTTGTGGATGTGTGGGATAGGTTTGTTGGAATGAAAGAAATGTATGCGATGGATGGACTGCATTTGAGTAGGATGTGTTGTGGGAGGAGTATGATCGTGTTATTACGTCTTTGCGGGTGGGAAACTAGATACTAATAGTGGTCAGGGAATTATGAGAGGACATTATAGTACTGAAAGTAGAATGGACTTGGCAGATAACAGAAATAGGTTCCAAGGCGATAGAGGTGAAGTCATTCAGGCTGGAAGAGGTGCTTCAGGGATAGGGGGATTAAATTGTTTCTATACAAATGGTCGTAGTCTTCGTTATATTAGCGATGAGGATATAGATATATTATGTGTTACTGAATCATGGGTTAATGAAATAGAATTTAGTGACACTATAAGTGAATTTGATTTATAGGGTTATATTATGTACATTAGTCAAAAGACAGGTAGGATTGGTGGAGGAATAATTATCTATATAAAAAACAACATTGTTTCAAGTTTAAATACTTCAATAAAGCAGAATGGAGTTGAGTCACTTTGGATAGATATTAGGTTCAGTAAAAATAGAATGGTGCATTTGGGAGCTTTTTACAGACCACCTGGGCAGACTGCTGATATAGATGAACTAATGATAAGGGAAATAAGTAAAGGATGTGAAACAGATGCAGTTATTATTGGGGACTTCAACTTAAACTCTGTGGACTGGGAAAATATGATAGGTAGGGATAGAACAAGTAGCAGGTTCATAGAATGCTTTGAGGGTAATTTTTTGAATCAATTTGTTAATTAGCCAACGAGGGGAGACAATATATTAGATTTAGTAATTTTTAACAGTGATCATTTAGTTCAAGAATTGACTGTTGGGGAAGCATTGGGAAATAGTGACCATCAGATAGTTTGTTTTAACTTGGGAATTGAGAAGGGTAAAATAACCGAGAATGCTGTAAAAGTTCCAAATTTTCATATGTAAAACTTTGAAGCTTGCTAAATTTGGTAGACTGGGATGTAGAATTCAGAGGTAAAAATGCTTATGGGATGTGGGATACTTTCAAGCATATAATAAATGTAGTCCAAGAGCAATGTATCCCAATGAAGGCCATTAGGAACAAAAGTAGGAAACCATTATGGTGGAATCAGGAAATAGCTAGATAAATTTCAGAGAAGAAAAGGGCATACAAAAAATTACAGGTACAAAATAATATTCAAAATTTAAGTGATTATAGAATGGCTAGGAATGAGTTAAATAAGATTATAAAGAAGAACAAAAGGGTGTCAGAAATTAAATTAGCTCAGGATAGCAACAAAGATCCTAGAAAGTTCTTTAGTTACTATAAAATTAATAATAAGTCTGGCAGAGTTAAAATAAGGCCTATCAAATATCAAGGGGTTGTGAGAAAAACTGATGAGGAAATAGTTGAGGTACTAAATGGTCATTTTGCATCAGTATTTACAAAAGAGAAACTAAATAGTCTTATGTATAGTACTCATGGGTCAGGGAAAGAGGTGTTTACTACCATTTGTGTGGATTGGAGGATGATAAAAGGACTAATAGGTGAGTTAGATGCTACCAAGGCCTCCGGCCCTGATAATATTCATTCTAGGATACTTAAAGAAGGGGGAGAAAGTATCTCAATAACTCTGGAGAAGTTGTATACTAGGTCACTGGAATATGGAGAAATACCTGATGATTGGAAGAGAGCGAATGAAGTCCCCATTTTCAAGAAGGGTGGTAAAGAGGATCCAAATAACTTTAGACCGGTTAGCCTAACTCCTGTAGTTAAAAAAGGGATTTGCCAACATCCCGAGAGGGAGGGGTTAATCAGTGATGCTCAGGATGGGTTTAGATCAGGTAGGTCGCGTTTGACTAATTTACTAGACTTTCTGGAGTTCGTAACAAATCAAGTAGATAAGGGAGAGAATGTAGATGTAATTTACTTGGATTTTAGTAAAGCATTTGATAAGGTACCACATAGGAGACTAGTTCATAAATTAAAAATGATTGGAATATGTGGGGGTGTTTCAAATTGGATAGCTGAGTGGCTGAAAGACAGGAAGCAAAGGGTAGTGCTAAATGGTGTAAAGGGATGTTATCAGTGGGGTTCCTCAGGGATCAGGGATCGGTCCATTATTATTTGTCATCTATATAAACAATCTTGGGGAGGCAGTTAATAATAAAGTGTCAACTTTTGCGGATGATACCAAATTAGCAGCTGTAGTTAAACATATTGATGATAATTTTAAAGTGCAGGAGGATTTAAATAAATTGTTATCCTGGGCACATAAGTGGCAAATTACTTTCAACCTTGATAAGTGCAAAGTTATTAACATGGGAAAAGATAATAGAGAATTTAACTAAAAAATGGATGGGCATTGGCTGAGCTCAGTAGAGGATGAGAAAGATCTAGGAGTAGTAATAGATAAGTCATTAAGGTTTTCTAAGCAGTGTATTGAAGCAAGAAATAGGGCAAATAGAGTGCTGGGTTTCATTAAGAGAAATGTCAGTTACAAAAGTAAGGAGGTTATTCTTAAACTCTATAACTCTTATGTTAGGCCACATCTAGAGTACTGTATACAGGCATGGTCCCCACATTTTAGACACGATATTAACCTTCTTGAGTCAGTGCAACGGAGGTCAACAAAGATTATTCCTTCCCTGAGGCACCTTGAATATATAGATAGACTGAGGGTATTAAATATGTTCTCATTCGAAAGGAGGTGTGTGAGAGAGAAGATGATTGAGCTCTTTAAAATTTTTTCTGGGATAGATAAATTGGATTGTTAGCAAATTTTTTTGAGTTAGATGATGGAAATCGGACTAGAGGTCACCACTTGAAAATTAAAAAGCAAGGGTGTAGGTTGGATTTAAGAAAATATTTTTTCACCAATAGAGTGGTAGACTTCTGGAACAAATTTTCGCGGAGGGTAGTAGGTAGTCCAAATTTAAATGTATTTAAGAGTAGGTTAGATGAGTTTATGGGGAGGGAAGGTTGTGATGGTTCCTAAGTTTTGTATATATTAATATTGTTTGTATATATCTATAGCTGCATGATTTAGTTCTTGACAAGCCTTGATTGGTGATACCTTTGTTTGTGGATGCAATCCTCTGGATGAAGTTTTTTTGGGAGTTTGGGTGCCTTAAAAAAGAGGCCATTTGACTTGGATGACCTATGATGGGCCCTTGTGGCTTTTGTCATCTGTTATATTATATTGTGGGGGGCTTTGATTTTGTCTTCCCCTGGCGATTATTGATAGAGTCCTATGTGGGTGGGTTTTGACGGATGCGGATGACCTTTGATAGGCCCTTGTGGCTTTTGTCATCCGTGAAATTATGTTATGTTATGTTATGTTATGATCTGAGTTGCACTTTGGCCGGGGTCAAAGGTCAGAGAGTTCACCAAAAGGTCATCATATGAAAATTTGTCATAGAAACATCGTTCTTCCACTCATTTAAAAGATCTTTCTCCTGAACATTTTCATAATAAAATCGTTCAGATTAGTTAATTCTGGCCAAAGTTATGACCTCTCAAAGGTTTTGGGTCAATCAGTTTGACCAAAAATTGATCTGGCCATAAATATGACCACAATGACCAGATAGACCTCATACTTAGTATGTGAACTTTATCCATCATAACCAACAAATGATGTAAATTTCATGCAATTCTGTGACCAAGGAGGGTGTGTACACTTCACGTAGAATGCCCCAGGGTCTTTACCATGGCTTGTTGCAAAGAAATGCCATTCTGCTTCAATATCAAAATCATTTTTGTGATAGCAAAGGTTAATGAAGTTCTTGCGATTCTTATATTGGGCAGCACACCCATCACTGAAGTAAAATATTTTTGTGATTTTATGAGATGACTAAGAAATTCATTAGCCTTGTTTGAAAAAGGTGAACTGCGATGACATCATGCTGATTACAGTCAGAAATTGCTACAAAACTTTGGTGTTGTAACTCATTGTTTTTACGGTAGTAAACAACAAATGGATGTAGTGATGCTTGGCAATTATTCCAATGAAATTGTGGTGGGGCGAATGTGAGTGTGTGTAAAAGGGCCATTCTCCCACCCCTTTTCTCAGTACCCTCTCCCTCCCTCTGTAAGAATGTGTGTGAATGGGAATGGGTTTGTTTTATTTTTGTTTAATTCATGTATAAAATGATTACCATGTTTTTCTTTCTTTCCAGGCATTATTCTGGAAAGATAATAGCTAATTTTGAAATATCACTATAATAAGATAGTTCTTTGTTTAAATTAACTTTTATCAAAGCGTCATATTCTGGAAAGAGGTAAGCTAGTCGATGTATTTTCGGGTAATGCCCACTTATTAGTTTCGCCATCCATGTATAAATAAATGGGTCACTGAAGGAGGATATAATCTCTTCTTCAGAGAGTGGAAGTGTGGACTGGCAGCAAGAGGGGTTCTATAGAAGAGTGCTCCACCCAGCCCTGAGAGGAGGGCTTTCGTGTCTCTAACCACCTGAACCGCCATACCTGCCTTCGTTGACAATCCTGCCTCCTTCTAGTTACCCAACTACCACCCACCTCCATCAAGTCATAGCGCGTGTCCCCTTTTCGTTCGGTTGTGGTTGTGGTTTTTTTGTTTTGTGTAGAATATACGTAAATTGTTGTATCCGCCCGTTATAAGATTCTCGTTTGGTATCGTTATTTTGATTGGGGAATTTAGCCTCATTTTGAAGTGTGCACACTTCCCTAGTAAATATAAAATTTTGTAAATATAAACTGTAACTATCTTTGTGGTTTTTTTTTGTAAGTAAAGGGACTGTATATACAATCCGTTTTATTCTCCCTCGATTTCTCACGTCCGGACAGTGTAGGAAGCGGGTTGGATCGATTATCGATTGGGATTAGAGATCTATTTTCGGCCCGCTACTTTTGGCGCCCGAATAGGGACGTGAGACTTCGAAACTGTGAGCGTGACTGGATTGGATTGCAGTCCATACCCAATTAGTGTGACAAGTAGTTTGATTGATTTTTCCCTCCTCCTATCTTTTTACTAACTTGGGAACAATGGCTGTAGCGGAAACATTGAATGAAGAAGTAGTGCGATTGAGACTGGAGTTGAGAAAGAAAGAAGAGGAGTGTGAAATGTTGCGGGGAATGATGGAGGGAATGGAGAATAAAATAAAAGGGATGAATGAAAAGACTGATAGGATGAAGAAGGAAATGGGAGACCGACAGGATCAGACGGACCGACGGATGCAGGACCTGTATAACATGATGACAGGGGCTGGATCAGTCCTAGGACCTACAACCCTGACCCCTGCTCCTACTGAAGGGACTCCGCTAAATGGAATGGATGGCAGTATGATCGAGTCTAAAGAAGATACTGTGAGTGGTAGGAAAGGGGGTGAATGGAAGAGAGTGGAAAGTAAGCATGGTTCTAAGGTTAAGGATAGGAAGGCGAGAGGGAAGAGTGTGGATTCGCTATACTCAGATGAGGGAGAGAGTGACGATATGATTGGAATGAGTGAGACCGAGAGTAGCTCTTCGGAGAGTGAAGTGAATGTGGGAAAAGGAATTTTGATTAGGGAAGTGCCAAGGATTGATAAGTTTAGATTGCATGGGGGAAAGAGTATGGATGAGTTCTTCGGGGATTTTGAGCGGTACTGCAAGCTCAAGTACCCGCAGAACAAGGGTCACTGGGTGAGTGTTCTGGGAGATTGTTTGGATGGGAAAGTGTTGGAGTTCTTGCGAGTGATAACGAGTGTGGGAGAGCCAAAGTACGATGTAGTGAAGAAGAGAGTGATTGGGCAGGTGAAACGAATGAAAGAGAGTGTGAATGAATTTGAGAAGGCTCGAATGGGGAAGAGTGAAAGTGTGAATATGTATGCACATAGGCTTGAGAGTATGGCAAGAACGAGGTATGGTGATGATGATGTAAATGAATGTAAACCACTCATGAGGAAGTTTTTGGACACGATCCCGCGAAAGGTGAGTGAATGGCTGAGTGGAAAGAGAAAGGAGAGAGTGAGACTGACAGGTGAACGGTTGATGTGGGAGGATGTGTTGGAACTGTTAGAAGATGGACGATTTGATGATGAAAGCGATCTAGAAGAGGATGGATGGTACAGTGTGAATGTTGGGGGTAAGAAGCCCAGGAGCTTTCATCCACCCCAGCAGTTTGTCAGCTACAGGGATGCCCTGAAGGCTGCACCAGCTGGAGTGATGTCAAACTTCCTGGGCCGGCAGAATGGATGGGCAAATGGAGGGTGGTTGAATGGAAGGGGGCAGATGAATTTCAAGCGTGGGAACGGATATATGAGAGAGAAACCGAGGTATGTCCCAGCAAACGAGAGACCGAATGGTGGGAGAAAGATTGTGGAATGTCGTCGGTGTGGAAGGAAAGGTCATATGTTGGCAGAATGTAGGTGGACATCTGGTGCATGTTTTGGGTGTGGTAAGAAAGGGCATATGATAAAGGATTGCCAGGAAAGTGTGAAAGAGTGCTTCGAGTGTAAAGAAATAGGCCATTTGAAGAAAGATTGTCCGAGGTTGAATGGTGGAGCAACTGGTGGGGAAAGTATGAAATATGCATGTGGTAATTGTGGAAAGGCTGGTCATTATGCAAGGATGTGTCGTGACCAGAGGAATGTATGTAGCTATTGTGCGATGGAAGGACATTCAAGTGAAAAGTGTTGGATTAGACTGAGAGCGCAAGGTGTGAATGGAAAGTCTGAAGCGGGAAACTGAATGGTAAGAGGGTACCTGCTGAAGTATCCTCTGGGTGCATGAGTGTGAGTAATGTGTTGGTAAGTCTGTCTAGTGTGAAAGTGCTGTCTGGTAGGAAGTATGAGTGTCTGAGTGTGAAGGTGGAGTTGAATGGAATTGAGTGTTTGGCTTTAATAGATTCTGGATGCAAGGCGAGCTTGGTGTATAAAGATGTGTATGACAAGTTTAGCGAGAAAGCCCTCCTGTCTGAGTGCAAGGGTAGTTTAGTAGGTATTGGTAATAGGAGAGTGCCTGTGATTGGAATGATAAGGTCAGCTGTTCGAATGCATGGTATGATGATGAATGAATGTGAATTTTCTGTGATTGATAAGGTGAGTAGTGAGTATGGTGTGATTTTGGGCTATGATTTTATGAAAATGAATCGTATGGTTGTGCATCCTGCGAGTGATCAGATTGAGAGAAAGATTGGTAAAAATGGGGTGTATAAGTTGTATGTAGGGAAAGATGGTAGCGTTTTGAGGAGTGTGTTTACTGGTAATGAGGTGACTGCTATGGAGAATGTAAGGCTTGTGAAGGGTGAAAGGGTGTCTGTTAGAGTGAGTTGGAGTAAGGATGTTAGTTTGAATGTGAGTGAGAACACTGGGATATTGGATGGAAAGGATGCGTGTTATAAGGTAAGGCGTGTTGCTTGTGTGTTTGATGGCTTGATGAGAATGAATGATCCTTTTGTATGTGTGCAGGCAGACCCCAGTGTGAAAGGGCAGGTGAGGGGAATCCAAGTCGGAGATGTACTGGGCCACCTCTCCACTGTCAATGAGGTAGGTATGGATGATAGTACGGATATCAGGGTGAATGTTGCGAATGAAAAGACATGTGAATGGATGTATAATGAGGTGAAGGACATGGTGAAATTGGATGGATGTTTGACTGAGTATGAAAGGGAGGATGTGTATCGAATGATATTTGAGCGAAAGGGAGCCCTCAGTAAGGGTGATCTGGATTTCGGGGTTGCAAAGCTCCCGGAATTCAAGATTGTCCTGAAGGAGGACTCCCCAATCTATCAGCGGCCGAGGCATTTCCCACGTCCGGTTGCTGAAGAGATTGAGGAGCAGTGTTTGGAATTGGAGCAATTGGGGGTGATTGAGGAGAGTGAGAGTGCATGGAATAGTCCAATTGTACCTGTACGTAAGCCGGATGGAAGATTGCGTCTGTGTGTGGATTATCGAAAGGTGAATGAAAGGACTGTGAAAGAAAGGTTTCCGATGTGTGTGGTATCTGAGTGTGTGTATAGTATGCATGGGATGGAGTGGTTTACGAAGCTGGATCTGGTACGGGGGTATTACCAGATGCCCATTGCTGAGGAGAGCCGGCCAGTAACTGCCTTCTCTTCCTCAAAGAGGCATTACCAGTTCCGGAACCTCAGCTTTGGGTTGGCTAATGCTCCCGGAGCCTTCCAGCAGGCAATGAATGTTGTGTTGAGTAAGTTTGCGAGTAAGAATGTGATTGCGTTTATAGATGATATTTTGATTATGACTGAGACTTTTGAGGAGCATATGAGATTGGTGAATGATGTGTTGAGAACGTTGGAGAGTGTTGGTGTGAAGGTGAAAGTGGCGAAGTGTGAATGGTTTGCGAAAGAAGTGGAATTCCTTGGGCATATGGTGAGTGAGAATGGATTGCGTAAATCATCGAAGTATGTTGAGAAGGTTTCGAATGTTTCCTAAACCGGTGACTGTGAAGCAACTGAAGTCATTTTTGGGTTTGATTGAGTTCCAGCGAAAGTTTATACGTGATTGTTCTGGTGTGAGTAAGCCTCTGACTGAGTGGATGGGCAAGAAAGGTAGTATGGTTGTCAAGTGGAATGATAAGATGAATGAGGCGTATGAGAGACTGAAGGAGGCAGCGGCTGAAGATGTTGAATTAGCTTACCCAGATTATAGTGTAAATGCTAAAATGCTTGAATTGTATACAGATGCGAGTGGGTATTGTATGGGAGGTTTTCTGATGCAAGAGCAGCGTTTGAATGGAGAGAATGTCCGGCGAATAATTGGGTATGTATCCAAGGCTATGAATGTTGCAGAACGAAAGTATTTGACTGTGGAACGAGAGCTGGCTGCGATAAGAGATTGTTTGAAAGTGTTGCGTCCATTTTTGTATGGTGTGAGGTTTGTGATAAAAACCGATCATCAACCTCTTGTGTATCTGCAGCGTATGAAGTGGGCTGATAGTAGGATTGCAAGGACTTTGGAAGATTTGAGTGACTTTGACTATGTGATTGAGTATGTGCCTGGTGAACGGAATGGAGTGGCTGATTTGATGTCAAGGTATCCTGGTACGAATGATGAAAATGTGTGTGGAGTGAGTGATCCTGAGTATTTGCCGAAAGGGATTATGAATGGAAAAGAGAGTAAGGGTGGTGGTGATTCCTTGTTTGAGAGTGTATGGAATGGTTTGCAAGATTTGAAGAGTGATGGAGTAGATGTGAGAGTGCCCGATAGTGTAGATGATTTAAGGAAGGAGGTAATGAATGAAGTGTGTAGGAAGCCTGAAAGCATTGGTATGGCAAAGGTGCGGAACTTCATGAAAGAATTGAGAGCGATGTGTATGCAAGGGGTTCCGCCATTTCAGGAAGTGTTAATTGTAGTGAGTCGTTTGTATGGAGTGATTGTTTATGTGCACTTTGGTGGTGAGAGGCCGATTGTGTACAAGGATGAGAAGATGAAGGGTTTGAATCCTAATGTGGTACATCTGCAATGTTTGAGCGGTGTGCACTACAATTGGGTAATTGAAAAGTGTTCATATATAAGAGAGAAGAATGATTGTCTGGATGAAGATGAGTGTGTGTTGAGTGATGATATGGGAGTTAATGACAGTGTGGATATCAGTGCTGATGTTGGTGTGCTTGTTCCTTCTGTGTATTGCGAACATGGTGGACCTGATATGATGGAAGCGAGAGTGAAAGTTGGTGAAAGGTTGTTCTGTGGTTTGATTGATACTGGAGCGCAAGTGTCTTTAGTGAATGAGAATATTCTGAGTAAGTATGAAGAGTTTAGATGTTGCGAGCATAAACCTGTGAAGTTACGGATAAGTGGATTAGGGAATGGCTTGATAGTGGCATGGGAACAGGTTAGTCTGAAAGTGAGTTTGGGTAATGGTGTGAATGTGAAGCATGACTTTGTGATTCTGAAAGGTGAGCAAATGCCTTGTTGTTTCTTGCTTGGTGTAGACTTTATGAGATTGAATGATTTGTCTTTGGATGCTGATAAGGATTGTCTTATGAAAGGTGAATGTGAGGTGATGAGGTTGAATGAGTGTGCGAAGAATGTTGTCAAGTTTTGCGGTATGATTGAGTTGGTCATGGATGATGAGAATGAGATTTTAAGTGATGATGATATTCTAGAGATGCAAGAGATGTGTCCTTTTGTTAGTGAGTTGAAGAGGTGTGTAATGATGCGTGTTGATTTGAATGAATGGCCAGAGTGTTTAAGTGATTTTAAAAGGTATGCTAAGGTTTTTGTTGTTTGTATGGATGTTGTATATTTTGTGAGGCATGTGAAGGGTGGTGATGATATGTATGTACCTGTGATGTCCTTAGTTGGTATGATTGGTCTGGTGAAGGTTGTGCATGATAATTATGGGCATATGGGTAAGTTTAAGCTGTGGGAGTGTATGAAGGAGCATGTGTTCCACCCGTTTCTGAGAACTGTTGTGAATGATGTTGCAACTACGTGTGAAAGGTGTCAGAAGCGAAAGGTGCAAGGTGTGCAAGTGAAACCACCGATGTTGAAAGTTGATGCGAAAGAACCGTTTGAATTGGTAGTGATTGATTGTGTGTCTTTGCCGCGTACGAGTGCTGGGAATGTTGGTATGGTTGTTATGGTTGATCATAAAAGTAAGTTTGTGTATGCAGAGCCTGTGAGAGATAAAAGGAGTGTGACTGTTGCGCGTGTGGTTGAGCAGTTGTTCTTTCCTATGTGTGTATGGAAGCCTAGAAGATGTCCGAGTGATAATGGGCCTGAATTTGTAGGGGAAGTGTTTGAGCAAATGTTGAGAGAGAATGGTGTGGAGCATGTGAGAACAACTCCGTATGTACCGTCTTCAAATGGATTGGCTGAACGGACTATAAGAACCTTGTGTGAGATGTTGAGAATGATGAGTACGACAGTGAATGACTGGGATGTGTGTCTGGGGAGAGTGTTGTGGGCGTATAATTCAACTGTGCATAGTGCAACTGGAATGTCCCCATGTCAGTTTGTGATGAATTTTGAAAGGCAAGTGAAAGATAGGTTTCGTTTGAGTGAAAGTGAGCAGAGTGTATGGCGTGAGGCGCATGAAAGGTTCCGTTCATTTGAATTAGGTACAAAAGTATTGAAGGTGAAAGAAGTGAAGGGTAGGTTGAATGTATCAAAGATGAGTGAGAAGTTTGATGGACCTTATAGAGTTGTGAGAGTTTGGGAAAATGGGGTAACGTATGTTTTGGAGAGTTTGAATGACGGCATGACTGAGAGAGTGCGGGCTCATCAGAGTCAGTTAAGGAGATGGAGAGAACCTCCTGACTACCTGGTGAGCCATCCGGTGTATGGACTGTGTAGAGAGAGAGGTAAAGTGCATGATGATGAGATTGAATGTGATAGTATGGATCTGTCTGGGAAAGAGCTAGTCTTAGTCTCGAGGAGTAGAAAGCGTACAAAGAAGAGTGAAAGGAAGAATGCAAGTACGAATGAAAGTAAGTCTGAGCAGAGTGTTTCTGGTATGGGGGATCTTGAAAGGGAGATTGAGTTTTTGCGTAAACAGGTGAGTGATTTGGCTGGTATAAGTAGACGAGTGAGTGAGCTGCCTGTGCCTGATTTTTCTGGTTTTGGGAACAGTATGAATGATAGTGTGTTTGGGCAGAATGAACCTAGTGTGGCTGATTTTTCGGGTTTTATGAATGGTAATAGTAGGGGTGAGTTTGATGTAGTGAATGATGAAGTGGCTGATTGTTCAGGTTTCTGGTGGGAACCAGTCGAAGGGGTTTCTGGTATGCCTGTTGAGAATACAGGGGATGTGAGTGACCTGTCTGTTTCGCAAGAATGTACCTTGATTTGGATGAGAGCTGTGAGTGAGGAGCTGATGAATGGGGGTATGAAGAGTGAGGGTTCTGAATGGAAGAGTATGAAAGCATTCTGTCGTGAGATGGGAGAACTGGTAATGAGGGCTAAGAGTATGGTTGATGAGATGATAAATAGTGACGATGAGACTGACAGGACGACTGACGAACAACCCCGACTAATTGCTACGCGTAGCCAGGGACCAGTAGAAGAGTGTGAATGGGTGCAGAAGGGTGCGATTGAGCACAAGTGGTACCGTGGAGAGTGATTGAAAGGGTTTAGTGAGTGGCTGGTCGAATGGCTTAAGGAAGGAGGGGTGTGGTGGGGCGAATGTGAGTGTGTGTAAAAGGGCCATTCTCCCACCCCTTTTCTCAGTACCCTCTCCCTCCCTCTGTAAGAATGTGCGTGAATGGGAATGGGTTTGTTTTATTTTTGTTTAATTCATGTATAAAATGATTACCATGTTTTTCTTTCTTTCCAGGCGTTATTCTGGAAAGATAATAGCTAATTTTGAAATATCACTATAATAAGATAGTTCTTTGTTTAAATTAACTTTTATCAAAGCGTCATATTCTGGAAAGAGGTAAGCTAGTCGATGTATTTTCGGGTAATGCCCACTTATTAGTTTCGCCATCCATGTATAAATAAATGGGTCACTGAAGGAGGATATATCTCTTCTTCAGAGAGTGGAAGTGTGGACTGGCAGCAAGAGGGGTTCTATAGAAGAGTGCTCCACCCAGCCCTGAGAGGAGGGCTTTCGTGTCTCTAACCACCTGAACCGCCATATCTGCCTTCGTTGACAATCCTGCCTCCTTCTAGTTACCCAACTACCACCCACCTCCAGCAAGTCATAGCGCGTGTCCCCTTTTCGTTCGGTTGTGGTTGTGTTTTTTTTTGTTTTGTGTAGAATATACGTAAATTGTTGTATCCACCCGTTATAAGATTCTCGTTTGGTATCGTTATTTTGATTGGGGAATTTAGCCTCATTTTGAAGTGTGCACACTTCCCTAGTAAATATAAAATTTTGTAAATATAAACTGTAACTATCATTGTATTTTTTTTGTAAGTAAAGGGACTGTGTATACAATCAGTTTTATTCTCCCTCGATTTCTCACGTCCGGACAGTGTAGGAAGCGGGTTGGATCGATTATCAATTGGGATTAGAGATCTATTTTCGGCCCGCTACAAAATGACTATGCTGCACCTTGCACAATAAAAGAATAATTCTCTGAAAAGTCACCCACAATTACAAATTCACCTTCACTTAGTTCTTGCTTATTTTCTTGTAAAAAAACTACTTTGAGCTTTGGCAATGAAATCATGTTGCAGGAGATCTGTTAATTGTTCATGGAAATATGAAATAAAATCTTCTGCTGTTAATTTTTTATATTCTAAAGTTGATCTGTCTATTGTAACCCACTGCCTAATTAAATCTCATCAAGTCCCTTTCTGTCAAACACTTTATCTAATAGATCCAAAAATTCATCCTTTGGGGGGCATTATTCACATTCACCAAAATAGCACTTTTCTCGAGGCAATTTGCACTGGAGAAGGGCGAGACAATGTCTATAATTTGAAATATGATTAGTATTTAGGCTATCATCAGAAGTGTCGGTGTTTCTTGATGCTGAAACACAGATTCAACAGCTGCCATACTTAGTTTCACATTTTGATGTTTAGTACAAACACACAGAATGTGTGCCACTGGCTCCTGGCAAAACACATTCTTTTGGTCTCAGCTCTGCAAACTTTGAGAATCCAATCTTTAGTTCTGGATACTTGCCTTTGAAGTCTTCATATATCTCTTTTAGATTGCTAAGTACAAGAAATTTTTGTTTTCTTTCATGACAGCCATCAGCTCCTTTTACTGAGACGTAGTCTTTTAAACCTGGCAGTTCTCTACTGATGTCTGGTGATTTATAGAAGTCTCTCACTTTAGCAGCAATGTCCCTGTCCAGCCATTTCCCCAATTTTGGATTTGAAGTAGATAGTACCCCCTTTCTTTTACCAAATGTTTTGCTTGCCGAACCATGTATTGTGAGCAATTATAAGGGTTCATTATTTTTTTGTCTGGTCCAGGTATTGGGTAGGACAGAGAGGATGGTTAATTTTTCTTGTCTCTTCATTATCAAATTTATGTTTTAGCTGTTGAATAATTTCTGTTTCTGTATTAACATCTGAGTCATTTTCAGATGAAATTTCTGTACTACCTACTCTTTCAAATTGTTTCTTACTTGAATGAATTTCTTCTTTGTGTACTGCTTGCTTTGTGATGCTTTAGCTTTTTGCAATGGGGACTCTGCTATTGTGACCAAAGATGTATTGAGGTTTTGAAGTTCATACTCCTTTTCTAATTCAATATCACATTGTGATGGGGTGAGCTTTTGAGATCCAGTGTGTGAAGATGAAGACTTTAACAATAAATTGCGACAGGTAGGACATACTTTATGCGGCGCCATCAGATTGCATTCTATTAATTCTTCAGGTACGAAACGAAGTCCTTTAGTCATTTTTTTCTTGTGTCTTTGAAAAGGGTCACAGCAATAACGCCCTACATTCAATGAGCCTAGATCCATAGTACCTGGAAAAAAATAAAAAGGGTCACATTATTGTGAAGAAATATGTATAATATAGTTTAGTTGCTCATGCACTAATCCCATTGCTTCACCTTCTGCTTCCTAGCTAATTACATTTGAGTTATTAGTCCAAGATAAAAAATTATCAATTTTTCAGATTAACTTTAGATGCAATTTAACTATAATGAATAACTAGATTGAAAAGAAATGACATCATTTCACCAGGCATAATTAATAATCACAAGGCAACACAGATACAAGGGGCGGTCAATAAGTTTTGCAATTTGGATATAAGGAAAGGTGTTTTATTATTTTTCAATATAACTACCCTTGACTTCAATGCACTTGCGCCACTTGTCCCTGAGGCTTCGAATTCCCGACAACCAGAAATCTCCCGACTGCTGTTCAATCCACTCCTGAACATCTTCATCATCCCCAAACCGGCATCCATGCAGAGCAGCCTTGAGCTGGCGGAATAAAAAGTAGTCGCTAGAGGCCACATCTGGACTGTAGGGGGGATGGTTAAGCTCCTCGAATCCGCACTCGCGCAGGGCAGCTTGTGCAACTCTGGCCTTGTGGATTTTGACAACGTTGAAGTAGATCATGGGACGTGAGCTTTCTAGGGACCCAACGGGCAGAGACCTTAGTCATGGCCAAATTGTCATGGAGGATGTTGATAACACTTCCATGTGATATTCCAAGTTCTCACTCAATTTCTTGGACCTTCACCTGTCGATTTTCGAGGATCATCCTCTCCACACGGGCCACATTGTCCTCGGTGATCACGTCTGATGGGCATCCTGGACAGGGGTCATCTTCAAGGGACTCATGACCATGGTGGAACTCCCAATTCCAGTGAGCAATGATTGCATAGGAAAGGGCGGTGTTGGTGTACACTGCAATCATGCGTCCATGGATCTCTTTGGCATTCTTGCCTTCCTTGGTCAAAAATTTGATCACTGTGCGGTGCTCAACCTTCTCCATTGTTGAAAAATTTGTGACTGACAATTTGCGATCAGCTACTGCTTCTTAAATAGATGAGGCAGGAGCGTGCGGCTGCAGGTCGTGAATTGTCATAACTTGTCCTAACACTCCCACAAACAGCCATCTCCCTGCCACAAACAGCCATCTCCCTGCCTCTGTTTTGCCCTACCGATCCGCAAAACTTATTGGCCGCCCCTTGTATTTGCTTAACAGAATGTTAGGATTAAATGTAAATAATTTGCAATATAACGTTATAAATATGAAATGAAACTGGAAATAGTTTAAGATATAAAGGTAAGAAGAAGAAAAAACTGAATACAAAGAGGTCTAACCAAGCTAAGATGGTGATGCTCCTCACTAGGTCACACTATCCTGGGCATCCCATTGACAAGTTAATTCATGTTTTAACTGGTATTATTGGAGCACAACAGTTACTGAACTTATCTATATTTTGTCTTATTCATTCAAATTTATTTTATATATTATATATTATTTTTTCCTAATAATTACCAAACATAATTTTCTTAGTATTTAGATTAAAATTTTACTAAACATCAATGTGATTAACAAAGTTGATATCATTCATGAAAATAAAACTTAAAATAGAGGTCACTTGTATAGGTCTATGGTAATTACCATAGCTAGGCTTAGATGAGGAAGGGTGGTGTTTATGAGAGACTCCCCCCCCCCATCCTGTTCATGGAGAATATTTTACATTTGAAAGTAAAAAAAACAAAAACACAAAGATTTGTTACCCTTTCCTTATATTTTCTCATTACTTTGTGTGAATGTCTAAAATTTAGCATTTTATATTTTTCCTTTCAGCTTCAAAATCATACTTTTAGTTTTGCAGCCACTCATTTAAGACTTCAACCATGACTGCACTTTGCTCCGCCCTGAATGGTATCCCCCCCCCCCCCCGAAAAAAAAACTGGAGGGCTGGCTATGCCCATGGTGATTATAATATACAGTACACGTCAAACACCAAAATTGTCACTTTTTCGGCTAAGTTGCGCTCACATAAAAATCTGTAGCTCCTAAAATAAACATTTCTCAAACAAAATTCTTTATGAATACTTTGCTATACCTATGTACAAATTTTTAGGGAAGTTACCAAAAAATCAATTCTACATCAAGTGACCTTTTCAAGGTTAGAGGTCAAATTAAAGGTCAACCCTTTTGTTTGACCTTGTAAGGAAATATATGCATTAATAAAAGTTGTAGGGACTCTTATTAGCTTTAAAATGGTATTATAATGAGCTCTGTAGGTGGAATAGTCCATAAGATATTTGACTTTAAACTTTTTCACTTTTTGTAAAAAATACTTATCTGAAAAGACCCAACTTTGTGGAGTCATATCTCAGAAACCATTTGACCTACAGAAGTGAGACACATACCATTGAATTTGCCTCATTGAGGTCTATAAGTGCAGTAATTTTCAAAAAAATCTGAGTTGGTGGCAAAAATGACTGGTTGAATTGACATGGAATGACCAAGCTGACTCCTTTAGCTGTTACCTTATTGAGGTTATAGCTGCTATGAGGATTCCTGTGACCAATAAGCATGGTGACACACTTATCAACATTAAACTCCAACAGCTACTTCTCACTCTAAGTTTCTAGCTTCCTCATATCTCTCTGCATTGTCTCAATATCGTCCAGCGATCTAATCTCTTTGAAAATTTTTGCATCATCTGCAAAAAGCAACACAGAGCATTGCAGCTAAAGTGCTAAACAAATTCAATTTTGAATATTTAAAAGTGTTAGGTAAATAGGGATATATGGAAACTTATTTTATAACTTTTAATTTTTTATTGATTCACAAAGAAATTGAAGTATTTTTTGTTGTTTGATATATTCATTGAATTATATCCTAACATAAAAAGGAATGTAATAAAATCAGTAATTGTGTAGAGTATGGCTGGATCCAAGCCCTAGCTTATTTTGGGCTATTTTTTTAAACTGAAATCTATATGGACGAAGTTTATGGCGATTTCCGGTTATATATTGGAGGGCTGTGCCCTCCAGACCCACCCCAATATTGAAATCTCAGGATCATCGTAGGCCCATCCCCCCGGGAACTGTGCATCAAAATAAGCTACAGTGGCGGCAACAAAAAAAGTGACATGTGACAATTCGGGGAAAATGAAACAGAAAAATGTAACTTACATATTTTATTATGAATATTTCATGAAAGTTGATACTTGGTCATGTTGCCCTTGCACTTGATGACCATTCTGAGTCGATTGGGCATTGATTCAGCGAGGTTTGCGAAGTAGGTGGGGTCGATCGTAACCCAGATCTTTTTCAGTGATTCTATCAGGTCCTTGATGCTGCCGGATGCTGTCTCTTGAACTTTGGATTTCATCAGATTCCAAGCATTCTCAATAGGATTTAGGTCCGGGGAATTACCAGGCCACTCCAAAACACTAATATTATTATCATTGAAGAACCTTTTTACTAACTGGGACCTGTGAGCAGGGGCACCATCATGCATGAAAAATTCACACCAATGAATTTCCCAAAATGGCAGCATGTGCTGCTTCAAAACTTCGAGATAGTTAGTCCCCCTCATGGTTACATTCTTGGGAAGGAAGTACAGACCTCCTCTGCCCTTGTTTCCACTAAAGGCACCCCACACCATCACACTATCAGGGTGCTTCACAGTTTTCACGGTATATTTTGGGTCATACCGAGACACATTGCTGGGACGACGCACGATCTTTGACTCTCCTCTGACCAGCCTAAAGGTGCTCTCATCACTGAACATCACCTTCTTCCAATGGGCAGCTGTCCAATGTTTATAGGTCTTGCAAAAATTGAGCCTTTTCATCTTCATAGCCTTGGTAAGAAGTGGCTTCTTGGCAGCGCGGCGAGCCGGTAGGCCTAAGTCCTTCTGTAAGCGATGATGGATGGTCCTGAGGGCGACGTTCTGGAGAAGGTCTGGGTGTTTTTTCTTGATTGAAGCGGAGGTTACAGAAGGGTCTGACATCACTTCACGCCTTAGGATATTATCAGTCCTTGGAGATGTCTTCCTAGCTGCACCAGTGCCCTCCTTCCTCTTTGGTATGGTACCTGGTGGCAATAACTCAGCTGCCCGTTTTAGGCGATAAATCGTATTTCTTGAGGTTCCTAAATCTGCTGCTACATCAATAAAAGACTTTCCCTGCTCTAATAGGGTCAAGGCACGGCTTTTCTCTGTCATAGAAAGCTTTTTCCGCCCCATTGTATCCACTTGCACAGAAGTTATAGCACGTCAAATGTAGGCACGAATGCAGGAAATCAGCACGCTGGAGCGTTGTACACCAAAACCTCACTGTACGAGCTCAAACGAGACAGTGAGTTCCAATAAAGCGCAGTTCTGTTGTCTTAGCTCAGGAGAGTCATCCACTCGTGGCATAAGCCCCGCCCCTTTTCATTGGCTTGTTGGCAAGTAAAATCGTGAAAGCGATTTTATGTATCGATTTCTATTGCCAATATTCAATGTCACTTTTTTTGTTGCCGCCACTGTAGAATTGCATCTGTCAATACTCGCAACATTTACAATAAAATCTGCAAGAATCCATATTTATTTTTTATTCAATGATAAAAGTTAAAACCTTCCAAAGCTATAAAATTCCATTAACTCGGTGATTACTGATTAATAAATTATTAAAATACTTCATTGCTTTGTTTCAACAGCTTAACAATTGACTAATATATATAAAAATTATAAAGTAGCTAATAAATTATTTATTAAAAACTAAAATAAAGATAATTTTCTGAGGCAGATTATTAACGAACCCACTAGAGGTAATAATATACTGGATTTAGTTCTGACAAATAGGGAAGAAGTTATTAAGGATACTGAGATTGGAGGAAATTTGGGTAATAGTGACCATTGTGAAATTAGATTCAAGATGAAATGGAATGGTATTGATAGTAGCATGAACAATGTTAAAATTCCTGACTTTAGAAGAGCAAATTATAATGGGCTAAGGACTTACCTGGAGGCAGTTGTACAGAAACCAGGCAATGAAATCAAATCAGGAATAGATTCAATGATATCAGTTAGTGGAGACAGTAATCACCAGGAGGAAGAGATTACAATTGAAGAGGAGTATGAAAGAATAATTGAGCAATTAATTACAGGTCAGATGATTAACATTCCATATAAGGAGATTAGGACTAAAAATAATGAACTAGCAAGAGATGTTAAAAAGTTAATTAGAGTAGCAAGGAGAAATTATGAAATTAAAGTGGCAAATAGGGCAAAGAAAGATCCTAAAATTTTTTATCAATTATACAAAACTAAGGTTAGAGATAAAATAGGCCCACTTATAGATTCCAATGGAGAATTAGTGAGTGATAGGGACTCAATGGCTGGAATGCTAAATGACTTTTTTCTCTCAGTATTTACACAGGAGGATACTCTAAATATACCCAAGGTGTCAATGATCTTTCAGGGTAATGATGAAGAGAAATTAAAGGATATCTTGATCACAAAGGAGATAGTGACAAAGGAAATTGATAAAATCAAAAGTAGTAAAGCACCCAGTCCTGATGAGGTCTTTCCTAGAATTTTGAAAGAATGTAAGGATGTGTTAAGTGAGCCCCTAGCATGCATCTTTAGAAAATCATTGGAGAGTGGCATTGTGCCAGTGGCATGGAAGAAAGCCAATGTGATACCTATATTTAAGAAAGGGGATAAAACAATTATGTCTAATTACAGACCAGTAAGTTTGACATCAGTGGTAGGGAAAATGATGGAGTCCATTATAGCAAGGAATATTAGAGATCACTTGGATAAGCATAAGTTGATAAAAGAATCACAGCATGGCTTTAGTAAGGGTAAATCCTGTCTGACTAATTTGCTGTCTTTTTATAGTAAGGTGTATGAAGCAGCAGATAATGATGAAAACTATGATATTTTATACTTGGACTTTAGTAAGGCTTTTGATCGAGTGCCACACTTGCGGCTTCTGAGCAAAGTTAATGCACACAGGATCGATGGCAGTATATTTAGGTGGATTCAGTCATGGCTTGGTGACAGACAGCAGAGTTAGTATAGATGGAGTTAAATCTGAGTGGGGGTGTGTTAGCAGTGGAGTTCCGCAAGGATCTGTTTTGGGTCCCTTGCTATTCTTAATTTATATAAATGATCTTGACATAGGTATAAGTAGTGACCCGAGTAAATTTGCTGATGATACTAAGCTAGGTAGGGCCATTAGGGCTGATTCTGATGCTGTTGTAATGCAGGAGGAATTGACCATTCTGTCCAATTGGGCAGAGAAATGGCAAATGAAGTTTAAAAAAACAAATGTAGTGTACTTAGTATGTATAGGTAGAAATAATCCATTGAATAGTTATAAATTAAATGGGAGAATTTTAGGGAGGACCGATTGTGAGAGGGACTTGGGTATTTTGGTAAGTTCAGACCTTCATCCTAGAAAGCAATGCCTAAATGCTAAGAATAAAGCTAATAGGATATTGGGATTCATTAGGAGGAGTGTAAGCAATAAGAGTGCTGAAGTCATTCTAAAACTGTATCTGGCGCTAGTTAGGCCCATTCTAGACTATGCAGTACAATTTTGGTCACCATATTATAGGAAGGATATTGATTTGTTTGAGTCTGTGCAGAGAAGGATGACAAAGATGATTGGTGGGCTAAGGAACTTACCTTATGGTGAAAGGCTCAGAAAACTAAATCTACATACATTGGAAAGGAGAAGAGTCAGAGGGGAATTGATTGAAGTCTTCAAATGGGTAAAAGGATATAATAAAGGGGATCTGGGCAAGGTTCTTATACTGTATACAGGCATGGTCACCACATTTTAGACATGATATAAACTTATTAGAGTCAGTACAAAGGAGGGCAACAAAAATAATACCATCCCTGAAGCACCTTGAATATGAAGATAGACTGAGGGTATTAAATATGTTTTCATTTGAAAGGTGTGGGAGGGGAGATATGATTGAGCTTTTTAAAATCTTTTCTGGGATGGATAAATTGGATTTCGGCAAGTTATTTGAGTTAGAAGGTAGTAATAGAACTAGAGGCCACCACTTAAAGATTAAAAAACAGAGGTGCAGACTAGATGTTAGAAAATATTTTTTCACTAACAGAGTGGTGGATTATTGGAATAGTTTGCCACCTGAGACTGTAGACAGCCCAAACTTGAATGTTTTCAAGCGCAGATTGGATGATTATATGGGAATGGAGGGTTAATTTCTTACTTTTTGTTATGTGGATATGTTTCTTGACTCATTCCTGTGGATGCATTTCCTTTTAATTGTATATTTTGGGGGACTTTGATTTTGTTCTTGACAGACTCCTATGGAGGCTTTAAATTATATATTGTAGATGCATGGTTGGACATTCCTATGGATTGTTAAATTGTATATTGTAGATACATGATGACAAAATCCTATGAATGCATTATATGGGTGGGGTTTGATGGATACGGATTACCTTTGATAGGCCCTTGTGGATTTGTCATCCGTGAAATTATGTTATGTTAGTGAACATGACAGGACACGTAGCAATGGGTTTAAGCTTGATAAGTATAGGTTTAGGAAGGAGATTGGGAGGAATTGGTTTACAAATCGTGTGGTAGATGAATGGAATAGGCTCACTAGACATGTGATAGAAGCCTCCTCTCTGGGTAGTTTTAAGAATAGATTAGATAAATATATGGATGAAGCTGCTAGATGGGACTGACTTTTTTTTATCAATAAAACAATAGCTTAGTGTTGTTAATGAAGCCTGACTTCTTAACTCTGACTAAAAAGCGACTTATTCATTTGTTTTACCTAGGTATTAATTTCTCTTCTTTGATTTTTTCTAAAGGTTTTTTTGGTAATTGTGAAGACTATGGGCAGATCGTAGGCCTAGTTTTGGGGGGGCTACTTTCCGGTGTTACTTTTTTAGAGATGAAATCGAAGAATTGTATGGCTATTTTCATTTTTATACTGGGGGGCTGTAGACCCCCCCCCCCCAAAGGATTGAAACTCAGGGTCATCGCAGTGTTATCCCCGCGGCGAGCCGTACCCAACAACGAGCCGACGCTCAAAATAATCGTTAATACTTACGCCAGACGGGTGGGTAGAGTTTACCGGCAGCAAGCCAGAATTCGGTAAGATGTTCGTATCCTTCAGATGACAAATTTGAATAGGCTGCCCATCCGTCAGATACGACTGTCGTGCCCGGCAAAATCCACTTTTTTATCGCTGCGATGAGGGTTTCTCGATTACGATTTGCCACCGAAACAATAAAAATTCTCTTTGTTTCACATTCGAACCCTCCAAAAACCCACTGCCCTTCCACTACACAGGCTTCGAGAAACGCAACATATTTCTCGTTGTCGGTTAAAATACCACCGAAACGTTGAATAGGTAACAAACTTCATATGAAAATGAAATTTTGATAAATGAGCGGGAAACGGCGTGGGTGGTCGTTTAAATATGAGAGATGCGGACGGAAAAGTAGAGCATTGTTCCCGGAAATTTTGGGACTTTTTTTTACTGAAATTGACCATTTGTGTTTCCTGAACTACACATATATAGTAATAAAAACACTAATACTGAACGCATCCATTTGGAACAATAATCAAAATGAAGGTCGTAAAAAAACCTGTTAAAAAAATCAAAGAAGAGAAATAAATACAGAACAGAAAAAATGAAAAAGTACTGTTTTCGTCAGAATTAAGACGTGAGACTTCATCAACAACACCGAAATATGGTTTAATCGAGCATTAAACAATGGGAAATTAAGTAACAAGTAAATAAAGACTAAATAATGTCAGGCATAGGGTAGGTAGGATATATAGAAAAGAAATAAGGGGGGAAAACATCTAAAATATAAGAAAAACCAAGTTTTGATCAATATAAAAAGCACAAAAAGCCTTGAAACAAATACAGCTTTCTGATTGGTCATTTATGAAACTGAATCCAGATCTGTGATTGGCCAGTGCGATAGCAGAAAAACAATGAAAAGTAGCCCAAAAAATAAACTAGAGTCGCATCTGCCCATAGTCTTCACAATTACTGTTTTTTTTACAACTTTAATTTTGATTCTTGTTCCAAAAGGATGCATTTAGTATTAACGTTTCTATTACTATATGTGTAGTTCAAGAAACCCAATTTCTCAAATTCTGTAAAAAAAAAAATGACTACTTTTCCAACCACGCAAGTCGTATTTAAATACCCACGCGTATTTCGCACCATTAGTTAAAATGGTCTTTTTCCTGTGTAGTGTGCTTGTTAAATGTTCACCATTTAGGTGCTATTTTATCTGACAACGATAAATGTATTGCTTTTCTCAAAGCTCATGCCTATTAAAATCTAAACACAAGTGTTCTAATTGTAAGGCAGAGCATATAATGAACAGAAATTGGGTGTTTCAGTGAGATAAATCATATATTGACGCTGATGGCAAAAGTAACCGCTTTCTGTACAAATTGGCAGCTCAATTATAATAGTGTAAGAAACAATAGTTTAATTTTGAGTGTCGGCTCATTATTGGGGACGGTTCATCGCAGGGATGTGCCTATGATGACCCTGAGTTGCAATCCTTTGGGAGGGGGTCTGGCCCCAGTATATAATCGGAAATCGCCATAAATTTGTCCATATAGATTTTGGCTCAGAAAAAGTAGCTAGGAAAAATAGCCCCTAAAATAAGCTAGAATCACATCTGCCCATACTCTACACAATTACCTTAAAAAGAATCGGCATTGGCAAATATTTTGGAATCGGCAGATCTCTACATTACGAGGCTTAGAAAAATTCATTACATTAATAATTAATATAATCGAGTAGAAGTGCATGCACTTACTAAATAATAATGAATAGAGACCCCAAAACAAATACATTGTGATTAACCATATCTGAAGCTACCATCTAATGTCATGACCTAAATTGTAGACCAAAAGTGTAGCCCAGAAATAGCACCCCTAGCGTGCACCCATAAGTATTACCAACTTTGGTAAACTTCTTGGTGGGAGGGGGGTATTCTGGACTCATTCCTGTGGATGCTGTTCTTTATTATTGTATATCGAGGTGATTTGGATTTTGACAAGCCTTGATAATGATGTATTCCTGTGGATGGTTCAAATTGTAGATACATGATCTGACACATTAAATTGTATATTGTAAATGCATGATCTGACACAATCCTATTGCCATCAATGAAATTATGTTATGTTATATTATGAAGGGCAGCCGGTATAAAATGGACCGAGCTGGAGTTAACTTAAAATACAAAGTAATTCATACCTGTTAAAGAGAGTCAATTGTAACATTTTTCTTGGAACACAAGGAAATAAAATGTTTTCCCTTTTTAATAGAAAATGACAATGAGATAATTTTATTTATCTCAATAGGGTTTGTTTTATAAAAAAAGGAAAAAATGTAGCAATTAATGCTGATTTTGGAACAACAGTAGAGTGCTAGAATTCAAATTCAAAGTGTAGGGGGGCGAGAGTTCAAGCCGGTGGCTTGTAAGGGGAGCGCACCCATAGTAACAAATACTGCGTAGAATCAGCGAAAATGTCTATAGCCAATTCCCGGCCTCAAGAGCGTATAACTACTTACTCTTCAGTCTCAAGAAGCTTTAATAGTATTTATTTAATTTTGTTACGGATACATAATTCCTCGGAGGTAACATAAGGTAATTGAAAGGGTGAAAATTGCCACAATAACCTAGAAAGATAGTGTACGAATTAATCAAAGAGCTACTGTATGAAGCACCCAACATTCCCTATAAACCACATCTGAAGGATCGTGTCTAGAATACTGCTTCGAAGGCATCACCAATCAAGGCTTGTTGAAAACTAAATCAGGCAGCTACTTTTTAGTATGTGGATATGTTTCTTGACTCATTCCTGTGGATGCAGTTTCTTTTTATTGTATATTTTGGGGGATTTTGATTTTTTTTTTGACAGACTCCTATGGAGGCTTTAAATTATATATTGTAGATGCATGGTTGGACATTCCTATGGATTGTTAAATTGTATATTGTAGCTGCATGATCTGACAAAATCCTATGGATGCATTATATGGGTGGGATTTGATGGATACGGATGACCTTTGATAGGCCCTTGTGGCTTTTGTCATCCGTTAAATTATGTTATGTTATGTTATGTTATAACAAAATCGACATTACAATATGTATATTTGGCACCCCAAAAACAAAACTCAAAAGACGACATAATCTTCCCTCCTAATAGACTGATCTATCCTTCCTGTCAGCACATTTAAATATGGACTGCCAACGACATCCTGCGTTAATTTATTCCTCCATTCTACCTTTTTATTAGTGAATTAATATTTTCGCAAATCGAACCTACACTATTTTTTTTTCATTTCTCAAGTGGTGACCCAACGTCATATTATTACCCTCCGACTCAACAATTTTAAATTTCAGGTTTCATCTGAAGAAAGACATTTAAATTTAATAAATACACTCTGTCACAGACTAGTGTTCATTGCTAAAAATAGCCGAATGAAACAAAGAGAAAAAAACAATGCACATAAAAGAAATAATACAAAGAAATACACGATAGATAATAACGAGATAATTGGTTTGTGTTTACATGCTCCCTCTCTTAAACTAGCATTGGAAAGTTTTCATTAGACAGGAAGGAACTCTTGACCCTCAATATGGCACTGACAAAGAAGAACAAAGGTTCCACTGAATCACTCGAGGAGATAGCTATGTTGAACCTGATGAACAAGTGAATCAACGGTTGTTTTTCCAAGAAAGTAGCATCCTTGAAGTTGGTCTCCTGAGAGGTCTTGGCCAAGTTCTGTGACTTGGCCTACATTGACCTGTGCCATTATCCTGCTACTCTTTTGTTGCATAGAAACGATGATGAAGTCACATTCCTCATCTTCGTAGTTGCTGTTTCCAATATTATTGTTCAATTCACCATCTGCTGCTTTCAGACCTCTGATTTTAGTAGCTATACTTTTCTTTACCCTGGTGACATTGGTTTTGTCATACTTTGTAGCACCCGAATTGAAAAGAAAGTAGGCCTGTGGAACCCAAATTGCAGGATGGGTAGGCACAGCGAGGAACCCCAACAAATGGGCGTCCGGTCGATCTATGAAATACTGAAATTGGGTACACGCATTAATTAAGGAAATAATATGCCATCTAATAGGTAGTGAACCAATGTAAAGTAGAGAGAAATACTATATTACAATTATATATTTATTAAGAAAGTATGAATCGAGCAACATTCACACACTAGAAAACAGCTGCCAGACGAAAACGATCTCAATGATAGATAATGGGAACAAGCTAAACAAATACAGGGTAATGTGTGCTTTGACTGGTTAAAATTTATGAGGATCTGTGAAGTGCAAACGGTCTCTCTGATACAAGATATAGGCCCAACTTGGAAAAATATGTAAGTTCATTAGAGGCACATACTTCTTGTAACTCCGCCCAACGGTCAACAAAGGAACTGAAGAACATATTCTTGATCTTTAACTCCGCCCCGCGCCAAAGTCAAGTGAAAAGAGGTCACGTCCGTTATAAACACACGTCCCTTGGACGTGACCTCATATAAACACACACAGAGAAAAGGAGACTAAGATAGAGAGAGAATCAGTTAAGTCATCTGTCAGCAGGCGCGGATCCCCCCCCCCCAAAAAAAAATTTTTTTTTAACTAATTAAGAGCGAAGCGAATTCTTTTCTCAGTGTATAGGCGAAAAAACATTTGAGCGTCTCATAGTCATGATAATTTCTCGCCAAGTGGAGGCAATTTCAACATACTGGGCGACATCAAATTAAACATTTACAATTTTACGTAGCAGTAATAATTTAAAAATTGTGCAATATATTCTACAATTGGTCTACCCATCACATTATCAGTGATAAATAAAACACTAAATGGCTAAAACGTTTCGGCATCGCTGGTTCCCTATCGATTTTCTTTATATTTATTGGGCCAAGTACGAGAAATGTCGCCCAGTGGAAATTTCGTAAAATACTACGCAAAAATATATTATTTTATAGTAATGCAAGCTTGTTAAATACGTGAAAAGAAAGGCACATCAAACACAGTGTATATTAATTAAACTAATTAGCCTTTTTTTCATCACCTAGGAACAAGGCTGGTAGTACGGTAAGGTACGTGTGTAAAATAGCAAATGTAAACTAACGAAAAATTGACGCCTCGTTCTAAATGTGACCTCCCTTTTTATTATATCCTAGTCACGTACATAAAGTTGCATGTGTATACACTTGTGTTTATAATCATTTTTAAATAGCATTTATGCAATATTTTATTGGTTATTATATTTTTTCGGTTGCACTACACTAAGTTATATAGGAAACCTATGTACGATTCTGATAGTAGTGTCTCTACTCCCCACTCTTCAAGTTAACTCACTCTTTCTATGGTCTTTGTAAGCAAAAAAAAATCGAGTGAAGGAATATGTTAAAATATTGGCATTTTTTCTCATCATTATTACCTCTTCATATATTTCTAGTTGTTTGCGTATTCGGACATACGCGCATCTGAGGGGGGCAGTGGAGCCATGCCCCCATGAGCCATGCCGGCGCCCATAAGAACTAAGAAGCTATGTTGGCGCCCCTAGGGCCCTGAGGATCCTATGAGCCTATGTCAGTCTACATCATATATCTACATCATGTATATGTAGTAGGCCATGGCCCCTCCTCAGATGATGGAAACCAACCCTTAAAAATTATCACAGGAGGCCATGGTAAAAAAAAAACTGTTCTAAAACAAACCAATATATATCAAGTCCTCTGATTTACCATCAAAATTCAATAGTAAATATGTTTAATATTCAATTACTTTTATATTTCAGACAAAAATATGCAAAGTCCTTAAAAACTGTGACATTTTTTCCCGGCCCATTTTCTAATCGACCGGAAAAGCCTATGTTAAAATATTTGTGTTTTCAATCCCATAATTTTTGGTCAGGCTGATGCTGTTTCTAAGAAATTGGCTCCCCAGCCATATTTGAACTGAAACTAATGACATATAAATATGAATTTAAGGGAGTTATCAATATAAGTACGCTCTTCTGATTGTCAGCGGGATAATTAAATTCAGTATGAACACGGACAAAAGAGAATTGCTGGTTAATTGCCAGCTCTCTTGTCATATCTTTCCCAAGATCGGCAGTTTAAGACTCCCGCCACTTCTTCGCAAGAAGAAACATCAATCCCTTCTTTCACTTCAAGACAACCGCTTTTGGTTGTTCAGAGCTGTTAAAATATTCGTGTTTCTTGGTCTTACCTGATTTTTCCCGCTCAAGGTAAGTACTCACGCTATATTTTATTTTTAATTTTTCCCTTTTTAGGGTCTTGTTTGCATTTTGGTAGGTATTTAGTTAAACCAGAGCTTAAATACTACGGCGATAGCGCGCCAACCGACATTCTTTTGCAAGCCCCGTGTTTTAACGTAATCTCATTTCCTTTTATAGTTCATTAATTATTTTGGAAATATTGTGTGAGTACTATTTTATGCATTTTCATTTATATCTATGGTTGACATCTGGAGTAAATATTTCGCTATTAGCCTTATGTTAGTAGCATAGTAGGCTTCATGCGGCTCACTTATTTGTTAGGGAAATTACAATAGCCTAATCTAGTTGATCCCTTTACCTTTTATGTATGTTTAGTGGTTCGAATGCTGCATACTTATTTTATATTGGTTAAGTATAAGCAGTATGTACAACAAGATATTAAGAGATATACTACGACTGCTGATATATTCTGGCTTTCACATTCATCCTAGGCCTAACCTGGTTTTTGGTTTATGTCCCAGTATATATATATATATATATATATATATATATATATATATATATATATATATATATATATATATATATATATATATATATATATATATATATATATATATATAAAGAAAGAGCAAATGCAAGTTGTGCGGGTGATAACAACCACCACAGGGCTTTCGCCATATTTATTTTCTGACTTTCAAAACAATTTTGAAGACAGAAAGAAAGGTGCAGAAACCTTGCACTGCAGACTATATAACAATATAGTATAAGAAAGAGAAATTGGACGCGAATGAGCAATGAGACAAGAAACAGGAGTTTTTTTAGAGGTATGAGAAAGGAGCATTAAAAGAAGACTAAAATCAATGAGAGCAGAGGGTGGCACAATGAAGGCAATCCTTTCTCCTGGTGCTATCTCTGTCTTCTCGGTAAAGGACTACCATTCACACTGTCATTACAGCCTTAATTTACTAATTATAGTCACTACAGCAAAACGATTGCATTCGCTACATCAAAGTCATTTCTATATTCAACATCCATTTGCAAAATTTATACGGCACACTTCATCTCGTAACGTGAAGATATTTTAAACTCAAGTTCAACCTTGCCTAATTTAACGTAATTTAACTTTTATAATCTGTTTTGTTAATCTCTAATATATATATATATATATATATATATATATATATATATATATATATATATTATTTTCTTTAAAAACTCGTTGCATTTATTTTCCATCCCACGTGAGAAGTGTTTCCTTTGGCCTACATTGTTCATAATTCAAAATCTCTTCAATCAATCAAAATTTATGCGTGAAGAATATTGTATCATATACACTATCTAGGTCAACGATATAGTATTCAACATTTGCATAAATAAGTTAATGACTTTCAAATTTCAATTAAAAGTTAAATGGTTGATGTGTAACGTGCGAGAAGTTCAGGCGAGTGGCTTTGAGGCTTTGTTTGAATGAGTCTTTTTTGGGACTTAGGATGGCCGAATGGTTTAGGACTCTCAGTAACTTCTGTCCAGCGATGCGAGAAGCGCGTTCGAAACCTGTATCGCTACTTTTCTTTATTGTTCTTTGCGCCCCTTTCCTACTCTAAGCTATCTACAATGGTGCCTAGAAAACCCGGGAGGTCGGAGAGGAAGAACTTTAGTCCTCGAATAACAATTCCAGACGCAGTTTTCCTCAATCCTCAAAATACACTCCGCTTCTAGGAGTGGGCTTGTGTAGCGTGCGAGAAGTTCGGGCGAGTGGCTTAAATGCTCTGTTCGAATGATTCTTTTTTAGGACTCAGGATGGCCGAGTGGTTTCGGACTCTCGCTAACGGCTTTTCAGCGACGCAGGAAGCTCGTTCGAAACTCGTATCGCTACTTTTCTTTATGTATTTTTCTTTGCGCCCCTTTCCTAACTTTAAGCTATCTATAAAGGTATAATAGCCATTGAGATGATTGGTTTAATGACAAAAATTGCCTACATAGCAGCCATTAAACCTTGCTATATGAATTTAAAGATAAAAATGACTTGAAAAAGAAAACGTGATGAAGGATATCTATTTCAACCGGGAAGGTTTCAAAATTACTGACTCAAATTTAACAAGATTTATTAAACAACAAATAATGGAATATGACTAATTTGAATTTGATAATACGGCTAATGAATATATAATATTGAAGTCTCCCATGGCCATACAAACTCTGTCTTCAACAAGTTCACCCAGCAGCTGGTATAGCTCCAGGTACTTTTCAACGAGTTGGGCCGGAGGTCTATAAAACAGCAGGGTCCTGTATCTGGTAGGACCTATTTCTAGGTCTACACCTAGGAGCTCGTGGTCGGATATAATGTTGCAGTTCGTCGTTTTAAATGTATCCCTAACATACAACATCACACCGCCACCCTCTCTGTCTGGCCTATCTTTGTGGAAGAGTTGTTAGCCAAGAACCGCGAATTCGCCTTCAAAGTCTCGGTTTGAGGTTTTTATCCACGATTCTGTTATGGCTACCATTTCGGGTTCTTCCGTCGCTACGAGGCCACGGAGCTCAGGAAACATGTTCCTGATTGACCTCGCATTGAACAGAAGAACTTTCAGGGAGTCCCCGACTGTAAAACTCCCTACCCTCTTCCGTTTCCCAGCTTGCTTGTTGGCACGGTGGCTCTCTTCTTAGCGACCTCCGAAAAGGGCGTACCAGGAGTCACGAGAGCGTACTGGTGCACGTCCGCCTTCACTCTGGGCCGGACACTCCTTTGGAACCTCTCTACGACATCCTGGATCATGTTCGACAGAAAGGCCTTTTCTTTAAAGGAAAGTTGTACCCAATCCCTTTGGTAGAGTTCATTCCTACCATAAAGAGGGCGGTACGTATCAACAAAAAAGAGCCCCTTTGCCATACACAAATCTGCCAGGCACCAGTTTAAAGAGACGTTCATCGAGCGAGCGGTCCGTGTTGGACCTCTCCTCGGGAGCATCCCGACCACAACATGCATGCGGGTTTTAAACCCACAGTCGGCCACGCCGACCATGACTGTGTGGAGGATTTTATCCGTAGGGTCTACCCTTACCATCAGAGCAACGACTGAGCTCTCAGAAATCTGAGATTTCCCCGCCTCTACTCTGATGTGGTGGTTACCCCGTCCTGGCAGGCAGTTTACCTTCAGACTAGTGCGAAGACGGGCCGCTAGCAGGGGTTGCAGACTCCGTGCTTGAAAATCATCAATAAGGGTGACCGTTGCACATTTGTCTGTTGACGATTGAGTCTTCCCTTTCGGACGCGACTTGCCGGTTTCCTCTTTTTTCTCTACATTTTTCTTCTATTTCTTGTTCTTTTTCTTGTCTTCCTTTGTCTCTCTTCTTTTGTTGCTCGTTTCTCTTCTTCTGTTTCTCGTTTCTCTTCTTCTATTTCTACTTTCTCCTCCTTTGTTTCCACTTTCTTTTCTTCTCTTTCTACTTTCTCTTCCTCTCTTTCTAATTTCTATTATTTCTTCTCTCCCTTCTTCTTCTTTCTTTTCTTCTTGTTGGCTCGTTGAGCTAGTCCTGATGCAGAAGACTTCTGCTCTTGGACGTCGGAAGCCTTCTCTCCTTTGCACTCGCCTGAGCATCTGCACCTCTCTGATTTTAAGAGGTGAACCTCCCTTTTGAGGAGGGAGTTCTCCTCTCTCAATTGATCGATGCTCTTCCCCAGGGGCTTCTCCAGTTCACATAAATTACAGACAATAAAAACATCTGTGAGCTCCTTGCATCTTCTTTCCCCGAAGTCTTTACTCTATCACTAAACTTTGCAGGTTAACTTGCGGAACAGAGTTCCATTCTTCTTTGCCTATCCTCAAAACTCTGGAATCCTATGCATTAAAAAAGGATTTTTTTTGTGTGCGATTTTCTTTCGCACTAATCACATCCGCCTATTTCCAGGAGGTTTTCGGAAATAAGCTATATAAGGTGATATTATAGTGAATAGATATAAAATATGTGTGAATTATATAAAATATAGTATATTACTGCCTCGACGTTTTTGAACTTATAAATCAGGGGAACTGGAATTCAAAGGAATGAATTACACTTTGAATATTTTTAGAATATTTTTAGACCTTTGTTTACACTGATGATTACTTAGGGAGCTAATATTATCTTACTCATATGTGGGCGCGATAACGAAAAAATGTAACACGATAACCGATAAATCCATAACAATAACATTATCGGCGATACCCGATAATCGATAACTGGCGATAAATTTATCGCCCGATATGGTGATAAGCGATAAATCCAAAATTATTATATTAATTTCGAATTGTGTTGTACAAAAGTTTCGATTGGTGGGAGGAGTCGTACTTTGATTTTGAGGTAACTGTATTGGTATCAAAGGTCGTACAAAAATGTATTTTGGTCGGGATGTATAATTATCTCAGACGGGAAATTGCCCACTGCCTCTTTACAAACTTTGTAGAAGCTTGCAAAGATGTCAGCTGCTACAAAGGAAAGGGTTAATTTCGTTAATTAACGATTAAGGGGTTTAAAGGTTTGGTGGTCATCTCTGGAATAAATATATCCTCTTCACGGGACAAGATGTTAATGTAATTTACTCGGATTTTAGTAGGAATTTGATGATTTTTTTTTACATAAAATTCATTAGAAAACTAAGGGAACGAGGGTTTTCCGTTAGTCTTTCTACTTGGCTTAGTGATTGGCTGGGAAATAAAACCGGAGAGTGATTCTAAATATACAGAAGTCTAGGTTGGTATCTGTGCTTGGTGGTGTGCCTCAGGGATCGATGCAGTGTTATTAATATACATATGTTGATGATATTTAAAACTGGTTTTAAGTTTGTTAATGTTACTAAGTTTACTGCTTTAGTATCAGCAATGGCGATTCTGGCAGGTATGGCGCCCTGGGCAAACCCCCCCTTTACAGCCCCCCACCCCTAAAAAAACAGTGGCGAAAAACTATTACTTTTATTATTATTATTATTATTATTATTCATCTATTTAAAACAGTAACATAAATTAGCATTGCTTATACGTGTAACAAAAAATATATATTCATAAACACTAAATAATTACACAAACTATATATAGTAAAAATTATAAGTAACAAAAATAAAGTAACAAGGATGAAAAGTGTGTAAATATCGTAATCTCTTAACTTATAATGAAGAGAGATCGAGGAAAATAGTCAACACAGATGAGCAATTATATTCCGAGTTGAGAATACGCAAGTCCACAACCGACTGTACAACTAGTTAATGAGGCAAACACAACACACCTCACAACCAATCAAGAGCGCGTTTACTAACCAACCTCACCTCTGGAACACGACTGAACGAATTGGCTCCCACCCCCGCTACTTACGATGGAAAAAAGGAAAACAAAAAAAGATAGTACCGAAAATTCTATAAACTACCACACGCCATCATGATCTCAAGATCGAAACACCAATTTAATCATTCTCTTAATCATCCACTTAATTAAGAGGACGCCTAACCATCTAGGGGTATCTCTGCTCTTCTGCTGACCTGTGTTCTCCTGGCACAATAAGTTCCTCATCTCAGATTGGACAATGGGTGTCTTCCACCTCCTCTACAACATCACTTACACTCATAATCCTGAATCTGTTCCTCAAGCTCAACTGCAGGGCGAATATCCACTATGTGACGAGGGATACCATCAAACACTATATTATGTTTCGAGTTTATGCTCGTATAGCAATACCTCTGGGCATTCCTATAATAAAAACCTCCTGGGAAACTTAAATATGTATATACAGCAATTATTATATCATATTCATATTATGAAATACTTTAACTTGTCAATTTAATAATTCAATTATTTTACTTTAACTTTGTCAATTTAATCATTCAATTATTTTACTTTTAACTTTGTCAATTTAGTCATTCAATTATTTTACTTTGACTTTGTTAATTTAATCATTCAATTATTTTACTTTAAATTGTCAATTTTATCTTTCAATTATTTTACTTGTCAATTCATTTAACATATACTGTTCCAAACACGCATCTCTTAAATTTCACACGCAAACAAACAAACACACGCTTCCAGCTGGATAAAATAGCACACTATTCTTTCCCAGTCGACGCCCAATTTTCTCCGTATAAAGGTCGGTAATCATTCCTTCTACAATTATTCATTTACCTCCAAACAAATCATACTTAGTTAATTCCACTTTCGCCTTCTTTAACGTCCATACGCGAGTAGATCCTAATTATATTTACTTCTCATTGCAGACCCTAATTCACAGTCCATCATAGACACTCTATATTATTTACTATATTATTATTTCACTATTCTTCACATATTATTCCACCATATTAATTTCAGATACTTCAATTCTCTTCGCATCTTGTTTCTATAAATCATATGTTAAAATATCTTACATTATATACCTAACCTACTTATCTCATGGTACATTCGTTGATTTTATGAATATATTTGTATTGTGTAATTGTATTTCTTAAAGCCCAAGTCATTATTCCAAAATTTATTTCGCTGTCGCTTTAGGCCTAAAACTAACAGCAGACAACTTCGATATAACAAATTTATGGTTATAGTTTTCGAAACGCTATTTAGGCTGATTTATTAACAGAAGATAAATCACATAGATAACCAAATACTATAGCTCGTTACCTTTTTCACTGCAGCACTAGTTACATTAGGATAGCCTTTCCTTACCAAAAACAAGCTGCGATTAACTCCTATATGATGCATGATGTGCAATGTATTCAGATCAACTTCTGTTGCAGCACCTATCTCACAATTTTCTTCAAAATTGTCCTTAGTGTTAGTCAACAATCCTTTGCGAACTCTTGTAAGAGCATCTGCTTGTTTTTAGTTGTAGAACTAATGTGACTGAAATTCCACAATGAGGCTTTTCAAAATACTCAAACGTCTTTTCACGATCATCTCAGCAGTACCTTTATTCTGTAAATCCTTTCTTCAGGGAGAACTGTACTTAACCAATTGACCATTGTTGTTGAATCTGTAATTATCTTAACTTCAGACAGCCCCACTTTATTGTCATATTTACTCCTTTCATGGCAGCCTCTAACTCGGCTACATTAATATGATTGAAATCTTTTTGTTCCCACAACCACGCCACATCTTCCACAATATTTCCATCAATCTCTACTGCCGTTCCCATTTCAATACTGCCTGCATCGCACTAAACTCTTCCTTTAACAATACGAGGAAATACCACTTTCCCTTAACAGGATCATCCCGTATCAATATCAACAACACTAATGGAGCAAACACAACAACTTCACAACCAACCAAGAGCGCGTTTACTAGCCAACCTCACCTCTGGAACACGACTGAGCGAATGCGCTCCCATCCCCGGTACTTACGATGAAAACGAAAGAAGACAAAAAAGAGATAGCTACCGAAAATTCTAGAAACTACCACACGCCACCATGTTCTCAAGATCGAAACACCAATTTAATCAGTCTCATAATCATCCATCCAATTAAGAGGACGCCTAACCCTCTATGGGTATCTCCGCTCTTCTACTGACCTGTGTTCTCCTGGCACAAGAAGTTCCTCAGCTCAGATTGCACAATGGGCGTTTTCCACCTCCTCTCCATCATCAGTTGCACTCTTATAATCCTGAATCTGTTCCTCAAGCCCAACTACAGGGCGAATATCCAGTATGTGACGAGAGATACCATCAATCACTATTATTTTTCGAATTTATGCTCGTTACCTTTCGTTTCTTCCACTTCCATGTGCCTTTTGCATCTGGAGGTTTTACCCATACCTCCTCCCCTATCTTTACCGTTGTCGGTTTCTCCCGAGTCTGTATTCAGAAAGCCCCTCCACTCGTAACGAAACACAGCCAAATGCGGAACAGAGGTGGAATTTATACCATTTCTTGGAGTAGCATTGTACCAGTATACTGCTTCCTGAGAGAAATGTTGCCTCTTTCAGCCATCCTCTTAATAGTGCGATGGTGTCTTTCTATATTTCCATTTCCACTCGGTCTGTATGCCACTTTGAAAGTGGCTTGAGCAACCATTTACTCAGTACACATCCAACAATTTCGGAATGAAAAGTCAGCGCATTATCCATTAACACCTACACCTACACCCCTCTCCAAAAACGCTTCGTCAAGTATTTTAGCAATTAATTCCGCTTTCTCACTATTCAACTCTCTCCATATGGCATATCTCCCGGGGCCGCAATCTATAATTGACGAATAAGGAATTTGATGATAATGGATAATATCAATCGCCAATTTTTTTTAAACTTAGGGAACATCAAGCTTCCCACCCTCATGAATGCGGGGAGCAGGGTCAATAGGTTTACACTGTTCGAACGAATGCACGATCTTTTTCACTGCGG
Organism: Ceratothoa steindachneri; assembly: GCA_963969495.1. Classification (NCBI taxonomy): domain Eukaryota; kingdom Metazoa; phylum Arthropoda; class Malacostraca; order Isopoda; family Cymothoidae; genus Ceratothoa; species Ceratothoa steindachneri. The sequence goes on from OZ018330.1 coordinate 69,546,258, forward strand.
CTCTAGTTATATTAGGATAGCCTTTTCTTCCCCAAAACAATGTGCCATCAACTCTCATATGGTGCATGTCATGCAATGTCTCCAGATCAACCTCTGCTACAGCACCTATCTCAACTTTCTTCAAAATTGTCCTTAGCGTTAGTCAACCATCCTTTGCGAACTCTTGTAAGAGCATCTGCTTTGTTTTTAGTTGTAGAAACCAACGTGACTGAAATAACCAAACTAAATTCCACAATGAGACTTTTCAAAATACTCGAACGGCTTTTCACTATCATCTCAGCAGCACCTTTAGTCCGTAGACTCTTTTCTTCGGGGAGAATGGTACTTAACCAACTGCTCACTGTTGTTGAATATTGTCGAAGTATGGCCAAGTGTACAGGAATATGTGCACACAGGCTCTAAGGTAGGCTAAGCAAGGCGACAACTGTTATTGTTCTAAGAGTGCGATTTGAATAGATAGCAGCAGCTGCGTGAGCAAGGAATATACCAAACACAACGACAAAAATAGATTTTTGAAACACACTAAATCAAAGGCACAACAATAAATATGGATATATATGGGTACATGAATAAGACGGAATTAGGTTCTGAATACTAATTAGATAACTTGGGCTATTGAATAGTTATAATTGGGGATTTAGGGTAGTGAGTGATTTAGTTCTTTTGAACCTCGAGAGTAAAGCAAGGCAAACTTGGGGGAGGTCTTGGTGACCTCGATTACTCACGGGGGGTAGCCACAAACCAGCAGCGGGTGGGGCTACTTTCTCGAACTAGTGTTTTGCGACATGCGAGCCTCTTGTCCTCACGAGGTCACCGGTCGAACTTCGAAAAGGGAGGGAGAAGATTTCTCCACACTTGGCTTGAGCGAATTATCGGGCTTCTTGTCCTCAAAAGGTCACCAGAAGAACTTCGGAGGACGGCTTCTCCAATCCTTGATCCGAAGGCAGTTGAGAAAGACTGACGTTGCCTCACGAGACTCTTCTCCCTGACCCGAAGATACAGGTGTGATGTCCATCTCTTCCGTGGCTTGCGACCGTCACTCACACTTCTCGGGAGAGAGCTACGTTGAATCGAACTCCTTTCAGGGAAGTGTCGTCTAACCAAATATGTCTGTAATCCTGGAGAGGGTGCATATATACCCGGAGTTCTCCAAAACAGGGAGAGAGATTGAGACCTTCTCGAACCCTCGTTATCGGCCGTGAGAACCGAGCGTCTCATCACGAGGAAGTGTCAGAGGCAGGGATCAGCGGGCCGGACGGACGACCAGCGCCAGGAGCCATAAAAGCTGTTGGCGGCGAACCTACAAAAATAGATGGGTAATTTCCCGACCCGAGGGGGGTCAGGCGATTGAGACGGCGAGGATGTAGCCTCAATTTCAGCGTCATGCCTCGGTGTGAATTTTGCGGAGACCTGGCAGCAAGTCCAAAAAGGGTGAAATCGGAGGTGATGGAAGGGGGGGGGGGGGGATAACGGCTCGCTTTCTCTCCTAAAGTAATATCTTAGGAAGTGGAGAAATAATATTATTCTCAGGGATACCTTTACAAATATATAATTATCTCAATTTCAGACAGCCCCCACTTTATTGTCATATTTACTCCTTTCATGGCAGCCTCAAACTCGGTTACATTAATATGATTGGCATCCTTTTGTTTCCTCAACCACGCCGCATCTTGCACAACATTTCGATCAATCTCTACTACAGCTCCCATTGCAATACTGCTTGCACCGCAACAAACTTTTCCCTTAACATTCCGAGGAACATACCACTTGCCCTTAACAGGATAATCCCGTCTCACTCTCAACAACTCCCGCAACATATCAACTGTCTTGATACCCACAAAATACTCCCATCTTGATCCTCCAGCTGCCATTTTGATGTAACTACATGTCACCCTTAAGCAACCTCTAGTTGGGTGAGTGCTGGCGCACTAGTCACCCGACGCTCGTTTTCCTGATTGCACCTTGATGTTATATGTCCGGGCTTACTGCATCGATAACATATGATTTCTTTACGCCATTTGTTACGGTATTTTGCCATATGTGGCCCTCTACAATTCAAGCAAGATCCTTTAAATGAGCGACTATTGTTTTGTTTACTATTCTCATGTTTGAGAGTAGCCAGGCTAAAAGATTTTAATGCTGCAGCTACAGCCTCACCCTTATTTGCTCTTATCACTCCTGCCCTTGATAAAATATTCCTCATTCATATCAAGAACACCATCAATCTGTTCTAATTCACTGGATATTTTATCAGGAAAACCATTAACAAACAATAAAACAACTAACTTCCACAAACTATCGCCTGATAACCAGCTAATGCACCTAACCTTCTCAACTTATTAGCATATACGTCTACGGATTCACCAGTCCACCTCTTTCGTGATAACTTAGCAAAAGCTATGAATGCACTATCAGTAAATACCGGTAATAGCTTTCACTCAATGGCATTAGCATCAGACCTCTCTGTATCAGTTAACTCTAAATACAACGCCAAGGCGTCGCCCTTTAAGTATAAAGGCAAACAACTTGCTAAATAGGAAATTCTCTGCAGCTTTGCTACCAATTTAACTTTCTTCAACCATGCTACTACATCTCCCTCGCCGGTAAATGGTTTCACCATGTCACTTATCACTTTAGTCGCCATACTAATGCCTAGATAGCTTGTAATCTCCTACCTTATAATGATGGGAGATCGACGAAAATAGTCAACACAGATGAGCAATTATATACCGAGTCCATACCGACTGCACAACCAGTTATTGATGCAAACACAACACACCTCACAACCTACCAATAGAGCGCTTACTAACCAACCTCACCTCTGGAACACGATGAACGAATGCGTGCCGCCCCCTCCCCCGCTACTTAGGATGAAAAAAAGAAAAAAAAGATAGCTACCGAAAATTCTAGGAACTACCACAACTATAAATAAAATAGTGATTCATTGTGCTAAATTACACAACTTTATTTTATGAATAGAATAAAACATACAAAAGCCGATCGCACTCGGTAGTGAGAGCTCTCATCCCCCCTTCCCCCCTCGGAATCCATGCTGCTCTTGTCAAGATGACGCCCTGGGCGGTTGCCCATTATATTGCCATCCCTAACTCTTCCCCTGAGTATCAGGTATAGAAGGGGCTGCCTACTTCAGAAAGGCTCGTAGGTTGACAGATCGGTGGCAGATGAAATTCAATTATGGTTACAGCAAATGGCTAATGTATATCGGTAGCAGAATTGGTCTTTTTTTCTTTTTCTTTTTTTTGCTATGATCTGAATAGTAGCCATTCAATGGAAGTGAATGAAGAAAAGGATTGAGGGTTCATCATCTTGTACGATGTTAAGGTTCATAAACAGTTTCTTGAAACCAGAAAGAATTTTTTTTTTTTTTTAAAGATATATATCGTGTTAAGCAATAATGTGATTTACGGGTTATATAATTCCTATGTAAGACATCTAGAATATTGTGTTCAGGTTTGGACTCGCAAAGCTGTGAAGATAGGATTAGTTGTTTAAAATGTTTACTGTTAGGTGAAGATTGATACGGTATGATATGATTCATGTATTTAAGCTTTTCAAAGATTAGGATGAGAACAACTTGCTAGATAGTTTTTTAGCTAGTGTCAAGAGAAATACATGGGGTAGTGATATGAAACTGACGATGAAGCATTCTATATTGGATATCCGAAAGATGTTTTAGTCAAAAGATGGTGGGAGTTTTGGAATGAATTACCCGGTGAGGTGGTTAGCAGTGACGCACTTGAAGTACTATATTGATAGTTTAGCTATGTTTTTGCAACAGCCATTTGGTTCCATCCATTTTATATTATAGCGTGTCGAGATACTAAGCGTGTTGCTTATCGGTTCTGCTTAATTAAGTCTTTTGGGGAACTCACGATGGCACAGTCTACGAGCTCGTGGTTACGCTGGTCTCAGCGGCGCTGAAAATGTGTTCGCAACTCGCCGTACGCTCTGCTCTTTATTTTCCATCAACCTTCTTCATACACTAATATATCTACAATGATACCCAGAATGCGGAAATCAAATTGATAAAAGTACGGCAGAGATTGAGATAAACTTCCTTAAGATACACTTTCCTTAAGTTTTTAGCCCAAATGAGTTTAGCTTACGAGGAAAAAAAAGCTAAGGGAGGCCAGCTTTATTAGAATCAGAAAGCGAGAGGAAAGACTACTGTGCTTTAGTGTTAACTATAAATGAAAGACTTGAAAGTAGCTTAAAAATGGGAGTAATGAGACTCACCTGAAGAAAAAAATCAGGCGGCAAAGGGGATTGAGCCCAGGATTACATGCCTTTTTAAATTAAATAAGGCTGAGAGGCTGAAGAAGAGCGATGGGAAGATGAAGAGGACGAGGGACAAAACGAGAAAAAAGGGGCCATGGCTGTTTACATTTCACAGCTTTATTACCTTATTATGTATGCTACCAGAATAGTTCCGAGGGTCGAGAATCAGAATTAAGTTGAGGTCAGATTAATGGTGCCAGTGAACGCGTTGATTGGCAAATCAAGGCAAGCATTCTCCCCACTGATCTTAGTATCGCGTGGATGGAGTAGCTGCCTCTGATCCTACTGGGAATTCTTCCATCCATAAAATAAGAGTGGCCTTGCTCTGCTGCTGAATTAGTTTTTAGTACACACCTTAGTATACATCGTCAATTATTTTCTTCTTCCACCGACCTCTACCCTCTTTTCTAGATCCTGCTTACTACGCCCACAATTTAGGATGGCGATAGTTGAAGTCATTTCAACCGCTCTATAGTAACTTAATTGTGCTGTTTGGGGGCCAAAGGAAATGGCAACCTGTTCCTATGTTTTTGTCCGCTGTGACTTACCATGCCTTATTTCCATAAGGCCAAAATTCTTTGTCTTACGCATGGTACCAAGTAGGATACCATTATTTTGGACCGCTTTAAACCTGCATTTATTGTCGCTATTCACCCTGGACATGCCACGTTTTCATCTTCCACTATAAATGCAAATGGTTCAGATGTACCTTACAATGTTTTATTTATACCTCCTACTCTCACTTTTCTACTACCCCAACTTCTACTCAAATGCTGCCACCTCCTCTTTTTTGGGGAGAAACCCATGTCCTGAGTGGTAGGGAGTCAAAAGAATGCTGAGTCATTGTTTACAAATGTACCTATCCTGAAAACTTCTAAAATCATAACTGATACCCTTTACTAATCCAAAGATAACGCTTTAGGTTTAACCAAGTCTCTTTTTTCCACTCTCTTAAAGTTGACTGCAAAAAATGGTGTTTCTTTGCAAACGCTTTTCTTTTTACCATGAAATAAACTGGTTAAGGAACTGTCCCGTTGCATTTAAACCGTTAGTGTTTAAAATATATGTTGACAAATACTTCCTTATTTTTAAACACATATACCATGCCCATTTATTTTTAAATTGCTTAAATCATCAACACCATAATATTAAATTTTTAATGGAAACAGAAACATACAATAGAATAAAATCTCTTTTCTTGACGTCATCGTTACAAAAATTGGCTCTAAATTTAGCTCTTCAGTCTACAGAAAACCAACTACCACCAAACGTGCCACCAATTTCTTCAGTTGCACTCCTGCACATTTTAAATTTGCCAGAATCAAAAACCGTATACATAGAGCATACAAAATATGTTCAAATGGTTTTTTTCTATAATTCTGAGATAGAATATCTTAGAACTTTTTTTCATTTCAATTTCTTCCCAGACCCCTTATTTGACAGATTAACTTCTAATTTCTTATCCAAAATGTTCTCTCACCAAACCCAACAAATAACGGTACCTTAACAAAAATATATTCCTTAAACTACCATATCTTCAACATTTTACCACTAAATTCAATAAAATTGTACTCTCGATTCTTAATAAGTACTTTCCGCAATGCCAGTTATTTCCTGTTAATTCTAATCCTCTTTTTATCAATTCTTTCTTTCGACACAAAGAATCACTCCCCATTATGCTTGCGATCTTCCATTATTTATAAATTTTCGTGTGCGACCTGCCAAAGCATAAGATGGGGTTTGGTTAATAACTGAACTAGCTTAGATAGCAATCATTAACCTTGCTTTAAATGAAGGAAGGGATGAGAACGCGTTAGAACAGAGAAAACGAGGCAGGGCGTGACTGAGGTAACCGGGTAGTTTCAAGGCAAGTAAATGGTTGTAACTTTAAACAGGGTTTATTTTTAAAACTTAACAATGAAAGAGCATTTAAGTATAACAAAGAATAAGGATGAAAATAGAAACACACAATGGGAGTAAAATGAATTAGGACTGATAATAAATGAATTAATTATGTGAGTGGTTAAAGAATATATTCAATACAACGGGAATTATTACGAGTTGGTTTTCATTAATATGAAGGGTATAGCAATGTGGAAAATTATTTGTTATAGATTATAGTTGGTAAATTTTATGCTATAACCACTGAAAGTTGCATGAATGGAAATGTAAAGAAAGGAGGGAATTACATTCAGAACACTTAAAACATTCGATAAAGCTGATTATTAGAAGCTATTATTACCGACCTTATCCGGCGGGTAGACCAAACACGAGTGAAAGAATGAAAGTTCGAGTGAGGCAGATAAGAGGAGGTCTACACTGATTGGATGGTTTGAAATGCGACAGACAAGAGTTGTGATTGGTTAGAAGGTACCGTACATCTAATAAGGTAATAGTATGAAGTAAATATTATCGAATGTCGTACAATTGAATTTTAAGAGGCAGGATGCATAATTTCTTAGACAGGGAAATACCAACTGCATCTTTACAACCTTTTGTAGGAGGTAGCAAAGATGTCAGCTGCTACACTATGTAGGCCAAACCTGTCTACAATTAAAATTCAGGATTGCTAAGCCTATGTGAGTCTCATACAGAACTGACATTACTATCTCTAAATCTGAACACTCCTCTATAAGACTATAGGAAAGGATCCGGCGTTCCCTAATTAATAGGTAGCAAATTTATAGTGAAGGTGAATTAAGTTTCCGACTCCTTAAACAATTCTTCACGGGACTTTGAGAAAGGACGCAGCAAAAATATACTTTTATTCTAATACGGGCCTATTAAAGGGGCAAACGGCGAGTCTCGAAGTACTTTGCAGGCGACAAGCAGGTTTTCTATTCGATGCGAAGTATTAAATTCTGGAGCGACAGGACTTAGGCGAATTAAACGGGTTCCGTAACGCTAAGATGGAAACGAATTAATCTTAATGTCTTAATACTGAATAGATCTTAAAGTCTTAATAACTCTTAATGACTTGTCTTACTGAATTGCTCAACTATATATAGTTTTATTCCCTAGGGGGCGTGGACTAGACTCGTCCGTGGGACGAACCTTTGTCCTTGTGTTCATTAGTTTCCACCCCTTAGGGCGGAGCTACCGATCAGCTGTGTGTGTCAGATTTTCCTACATATTCCAATAATTTTATCTCTATTACAGGATTCGCTTTTCACAAATCTGTGTTACAATCTCCTTTGTCAGAGTCTGTATTTGCCCAGCTCCTTTGTTGACTCCCGTCTTCTGATAAATATATCTCCAAACACGAATTGTTTGTCTATGCGTTTCCTCTTATTGGCTCAGGTGTCTTGACCTGATATCCGTTTCCCGCGTTTGTATTTTGTGTGTTTCCGCGCACACGGCCAACAACCGCTAGCCTCCTCTCTATTGACATATATATTTTCATTACTTATTTTCTATACAAATCATATATGCAAATTAATATATACATTCTCATCTTCCTATTCTCATTTTATGCATATTTTATATGTCTAGAGTTTGTTAGGATTTAATAAGACCACCGCACGTCCATTTTGTGGAGTTTCTCGCTGGACCTATTGAATCCTGCAATTTGGTACCACTAGCCTACCTATTACATAACCCGAGCACCACAAGACAACACTCTCAAAATCTTAACCACTCACTTGACCCTGATTCTTTCACTTTATCTTCCACTTCTTCTTCTCTGGAATAAAAAATTCTGGAATCACTTTTCATAAAACAAATAAACCCAGAACTTAATAATTAGTCATCATCATTAAATTATTCCCTATATAGGCAAATAGAGAAACATACAACCAACCCAATCTCCCTACAGAGTTTCCCTCTTGGAAAATTTCGACAATACTAATCAGTTGATATTACCAACTCCAATGAAATATGTTTAATTTCTGTCTAAAATTGGAAGGTTCTTTTTTATTCCTTGTGTTTATGATTTTTTTTTTAACTTGTCCCCTTTGAATCCCAATTTTTTTATATCTGAAAGATTTTTTTCCGTTAGTTTCATCTTTATCATTCTTATTTGTACTTCACTATTGCTTAATTAAGTTTTAAACTTTCGTTTCTTAGTTTTCTCGTATTCCTTGATCTCTTTGAATCACCTTTACCCCCTCTATTTAATTGTTATGACCTATATTGTTTTTCACAATCATATATTTGTATTTAACTTAAAATGAACAGCTTGCTTTGATTTGTTTTTTTGTCTTTTTTTCTGATTCCTCGCCTTTTGATTTTACTTATTCATTGTTCGCCCTGTTTTTACAATTTTGTCGTGTAATACTTAACAAATTTCGTGTATTCCTATTAGAGTTTAATTCATGTTTATTATCCATATTTGTTACTCCCAGGAATATCGTTTAGTTACGTTTTAAATTTTCGTTTCTTGGTCAAACTCGTATTTATTGATCGCTTTAACGACTTGTATTTAACTGAGTTTTTATATTTAAAATTGTTCATTATCATATATCCGTAAATTAATTTATATTTAACTGCTTGCTTTTCTTTTGGGTTTCGTTTCTGATTCTTGTTTTGTTGATTTTGACTTATTTTTCATATTGCAACTGATTTTGAGCTGTTTGCCCTGTTTTTTTGTAATTTTGTCATGTAATTCTTAAAAAAATTCTTGTATTCCTATTAGAGTTCAATTCGCTGAAGATGGTCATTGTTAATGACCAAAATGTCTGGAAATTAAATGTCTGGAACTATTACGTGGGTCTTCATATTCCTACACACACATACACACACACTCTCTCAGTAGTGGGGTGCTCCAGGGCTCAGTGCTTGGGCCTCTATTGTTCATCGTCTATATCAATGATATAGACGAAGGACTAATATGCTCGATAGCCAAGTTCGCCGACGATAGGAAGCTAGGAGGTAGTGTGAGCTCGCGAGAAGGAGTGGAACGCCTACAAAATAGCCTTCTCAGGATAGGCGAGTGGTCAGAAAGGTAGCAGATGCCATTTAACCTTGGCAAGTGCAAGGTTATGCACATCGGCCATGCTAGTCCTTAGGAAAAATATTCCTTGTTAAGCAAACGGCTAGATACCTCTGACCTTGAGAAAGATTTAGGCGCGCTAATCAGTTGTGGCATAAAATTCTCCAGGCAGTGTCTCCAGGTGGAAAAGAGGGCACAACGAATGGTTGGGTACATAAAGAGGCATTTCCGCTTCCGAAATAAGCAGATTGTTCTCGCCTTGTACAACTCTCTAGTCTCGTCACACCTTGAATACGCCGTACAATTCTGGTCCGTAACAAAGAGGAGGGACACTGAACGGCTGGAAAGGGTATAAGGCCAGAGTCACAAAATTGATCGCTTCCCTAAGACATAAAAGTCATCAGCATAGGCTACGAGAACTGGGGATGTTCTCCTTGGAGATGCGCCTGTTAAGAGGCCAGCTGTTTGAAACTGTTAAGACAATACTAGTTGAAAACGTAGATCACAGGAGACTGTTCACGTTGAACGCAAATGCTACGCGTAACTACGGTTACAAACTAGAATTACCGCAATTCCATACTAGCATTTGCGGAAACTTCTTCTCGTACAAAATCTGCGGAACGTGGAACCATATACCGCCAGAAGTGGTGAACAGTTCGTCAGTTGAACAGTTAAAAGCTTGACTTGACAAGTTAATCCACACCCTAAATAAGATGGTACCACCTTAGTATAGATTATATATCTGAGTAGAATAGATAGGTTTCAACTTTTTTTATATGAATTTCCTGTTTGTGTTCTTTTTTTTCAGAACATTCAGGCATCATTTCAGTTTTCAGGCCCGCAAATGCGGGTGGAAGAGGTGGGATGGGAGAGCCTTCATCTATGCTATACTTTCTCTTATGCTATAGGTTAGGGCTTTCCCAAAATAGTACCTCCACGGTATGGTCAGCAATGAACTTTGAAGTACTACTATTCCTTGTGACTCCTTGTGACTCTCTCTCTCTCTCTCTCTCTATATATATATATATTATATATATATATATATATATATATATATATATATATATATATATATATATATATATATATATATATATATATATCAATATATATATCTCAGGCTTCTGAGTGGGTGTTCTTCAAGGTTCTCTCCTGGGAACACTACTGTTCATCATCTACGTCAACGACATGGACGGTGACATGCTTGCCAAGATTTCTAAATTTGCCGATGATACCAAGCTTGGTAGGAACGTCGCAAAGGAAGGAAATACTGACCGCCTACAAGATGATCTTCGAAAGATTGGAGAGTGGTCGGACACGTGACAAATGCCTTTCAACGTGAACAAATGCAAAGTGATGCATATCGGCCACCGAAACCTCTAATCTCAGTATATCCTAAAGGGCACTGCTCTTGAATCCACCGACACTGAGAAGGACTTGGGTGTAACTATCACTAGTGATCTCAAGTTCTTGAGGCAGTGTATTGAGGCGGAGAAGAAGGCCCAAAGGATGTTAGGATATATAAAGGGACAGTTTTGGATATCGGAACAAGGAGATAGTACTGTGTTTGTATAACTCACTTATTCAACGGCACCTGGAGCATGCCGTGCAATTTTGGAGTCCTTTGCTTCGAAAGGATATTGCAGGATTAGAACGTGTGCAAGCCAGAGCAACCAAACTGATTCCCTCTATCAGACACAGGAGTTACGAAGATAGATTACGGGAATTACATTTTTTCTTCCTGGAGACACGGAGAATGCGTGGTCAGCTTATCGAATTGTTCAAAATACTTCGAGGCTTCGACATTGTAGACTACAAGGATATTTTCCAGCTTAGCCACAGCAGAACGAGAAATTCCGGCTACAAACTTGAACTAAAGCGTTACTAGTGTGATCTGTGTTGGAAATCTTTCTCATAGAGCATCTGCGGCACTTGGAACGCACTTCCAGTGGAAGGTTTCCTTAGCAATTCTGTTGAGCAATTCAAGTCGAGACTAGACAAAGTCTTTAAAAATTGCCGTTTGGAGACTAAAAGCGTGGCGTGAGTGCTCTTTTAGAGGGTCAATCTGACCCTTTAGAGGACCGCTCCTGCTTAAGTGTCTACTCAAAGGTACCCTCTTTAAATGGAGGCTAAGGTCTACTAGGGTACCTCTTTTCCTTGTTACTCCTTGTTACACACACACATACACACACTCTGTCTCTCTCTCAAGAAAGTAGAGGGAGAGGTGACTCCCCCTTGTAGCTGGAAGAGAGCTTGTGTGTACCTTTTACTTTTCAAGCTCTGTCGGCGGGGGTAACTCTCTTCTGAGTACCCCTGGTAGGGCTTTCCTTCTCGATTTGGTCGGAAACGAGGTTCCAGACTAAGTGCGTCCTTCCTTCCTTTTTTCTATTCTATCCTTTTCCTTTTTCACTTTTATCCTATCTTCCACTTACTATACAAAAAGAAAAAAAAGAAAAAAACCCTACTACTATCATGTCACTCTTACCATTTTTACCCCTCTACCTACTTATAAGGCCCTTGCAGCTACTTCATGCGTCAGAAGCGAGGCTTTGGAAACTCTATAAACAACGCCAATCGACGCTCACTGGTTGCGAGAGACTAGAACTAGAGGTGTCCTAGGCGTTGGGGCACGATGAATGGGATGAGGGTAGTGCCCTGAAAACCCCTTCCCTGGCGCTTAATTATTGACCATTCCCAGTGATCGTTGACGGGTGCCTCTAGTAGCATCGGTCCGAGGTGACGGCCCTTTGTTCCCAGGTTGGTTGCCAGGCCAATTAAAAGCCTTGGGTCGAGTCTCTTGGTGTGGCGAGATATCCATTGAACGCTACTCCGAGATCCTGGCCGTCGTGAAAGCAACTAGTAGGAGTTTAGTACGGGGCGTGCTTCGTTGTTCACTTGGTGAGAAATCGATTGCCCCTTCACGGACCGTCAGTGCTGCTTGGTTGGGAGCCACGGCATGCCGAGGTTTGACGACTCGGTCGGATGAACAGCAGCACATGGAGCGTGTCTTCTGAAAGATCCGAAACCTCTCCGATGGATAGGCGGGAGCGACTCACGTGGGGCGAACTCCCCCCCCCATTTCTTTTTTATTGAGTGGTCACAAATTATTCCGAGATATAAAGTGTTCAGCATGACTGGAAATAAGGACCTGGTGTGCTAAAGTATACGTGCTCCACATGCCAAAAAGACAAGTGGTGCGTAGATTTCCCGGAGGGGTGTTTCTCAAAATGCCACCCTGGAAGTACCTGCACGGATTGCGTCTTAAGGGCATAATTGCAGGAGCTTAAAGGACTGTTCAAATCTTCTCAGGAAAAATCACGACGGCTGGAAAAAAAGTGAAGATCCTCGAATCTGAGCATGCGAGTCAAATCCGTCGTCTCAAAGCCAGCATTGCAGAGATGACAGCACACCAGGATAGAACAACAGGAAACTCCCAACGATGCCGGCGGCTCTTCTGTTGAGCCATCAAGCACCTCGTTGAAAAAGACAGGCCACCCATCCGATGTGACAGAGCCAGCTGCTACTGGGGGTTACTCAGGTCGTCAAAAAGAAGAAAAGGAAGAGTAAGAAAGGATGTACAGCAGAAACAGTAGATAAAATAGAAAAGGAAGTAAAAAAGAAAGAAAAAACGAAGAAGAAAAAGAATAAAGAAAGAAAAAACGAAGAAGAAAAAGAATAAAAAAACAAAAAAGGGGGGAAGAAAGAGCCTCTACTGAAAGGGAAGTCTCTCTCCTCTGAACCCAAATGCGCGAGGGTTATCGTGATTGGTAACTCCCAAGCACGAGATCTACAGCCCTTGCTAGCAGCCCGCCTTCGCACTAGTGTGAAGGTAAGCTGCCTTCCAAGAAGGGGGAACGGAGAAATAAGGGTAGAAGCTGAGAAAGCTCAGATCTGTAAGAGCTCAGTAGTTGCCCTGATGGCAATTGGCAACGATCTACACCTACGAGGAGGTAAAATCGGCAGCAGCGGGAAGATTCTGACCACGGTTATGGGAGCAGTTGACGACTGTGGGCTGAAAACCTGCAGATGTGTCGGGGTCGGGATACTCCCAAGACGAGGTCCATCCCACAATGCTCCCGCGAGGAACGTCTCCATAAACCAACGCCTGGGAGATCTTTGTACGGCGAAAGGAGTTTTTTTTTAAGACTCCTACCTAAAACATTTTACGGGAGAAACGACCTGTACAAAAGGGACAGAGTGCATCTTTCCTTTAAAGGGAAAGCTGCACAGGCAAACATGATCCAGGATGTTGTGGAGCGGACCCTAAGAAGTGTCAGGGTCCGAGTAAAGGAGGACGTGCGTGCACCAGTACACTCGTGTTACTCCAGGAACGACCTTTTCTGAGGTCACAAATAGGGAAGTGACCCTGCCACAGAGAAATAAAGCGAGAAACGGAAGAGCATAGGGAGTCCTAAAGTTGGGAACTCCCTCAAGGTTCTTCTGTTTAATACGAGGTCTATCAGAAACAAGTTTCTTGAACTTCGTGGCCTCGTAGCAACAGAAGAACCTGAGATGGTGGCCATAACGGAGTCATGTATAAAAACCTCAAGCTGAGATCTTGTAGGTGAATTCCCGATTCCCGGTTACCAGCTCTTCCTGAAAGATCGGCCAGACAGAGAGGGTGGCGGTGTGATGTTGTAAGTCAAGGATACTCTCAACTCGATGGATTGCATCATCGTATCTGACCATGAACTTCTAGGTGTTGACCTAGAGATAGGTCCTGCCAGATACAGGACCATAGTGCTTTACAGACCCCATGCTCAACTCTTAGAACATAACAGGAGTCTGTACCAGCTGTTGGGGGAACTTTTAAAAGATAGAGTGTGTATCGTCATGTGGGAATTCAACCCACAAGTTGACTGGGAAACCAGAGAACCCTGGAGCGAGAACGCACTACTCCTGGAGTTCGCGAACAACGAGTTCCTGACTCAATGGGTGAGAGAACCAACGAGAGGAGAAAATATCCTCGACTTGGTTTTCACCTCTGACGATGACATCGTTGAGAACCTCTCTGTTGGCGAAGAACTTGGTGGCAGTGACCACCGACTAATTAGATTTGTAGTCAAAGTCCCCAAGGAAGAGCCTGCAACTAGTAAATCGAGGAAACTTGATTTGAGAAGAGCAGACTTTTCAGGTCTACGTGCTGGACTGACTGATGCGAGGCTGTTGAAGACTCGTTGAACAGTTTCAAAACCACATTCATGTGTCTTCAATCACGTTCATCACTCTGAAATGCCCCCGTCGGTCTTCTGTTCAACCAAAGTGGTTTAAGCGATATATTTTTTTTTAAGGAGCTATCTGGCGACTGCCGACTTAGGCATAAGTCGCCGTAAACAACAAACAGCCTAGTTCTAGGCTACTTTAAAAAATTTGAACAGGAAACAACAATAAAAAGAAATAACAATAACAAAACAATAAAAAAACAATAACAAAAACAACAATTAAACCTGGTTAAATGAAAGGGAGAAGGCCGGCCTCCCCCTAAAAAGTCAACAAGTCCACCAGTCATGAAGCACGCACTCGTCCCGAGTACAAGGGACAGGCGGTAGCGACCCCGCCCATCCCGGTACCGGGACAGGTATCGTGCGCGAAGATCTCCCAGACTGGGACATTCAACAAGAATGTGTCGAACAGTCTGGGGGACGACGCAGTCGTTGCAATAGGGCACAGGCGAGCGCTCCATCAAATAGCAATGCGTCACACAAGTGTGTCCGATTCGGAGACGACAGAAAGCAACCTGAAGCCGCCGCGGCATTGGGGGATAGGTCCATGGGAACAGCCGCGGCGCAATGGCACGCAACTTTAAGTTCCCTTCAACCGTCTCCCATCTTCTTTGCCAAACAGTCCGAAGAGCTGCCCGTATTCCTGCCATGTAGTCAGTGTGAGGAAGAGCGAAACGCGTGTCCGGTCACAGAGTCCTCGCGGACTCTTTGGCGCCCACATCGGTGCGCTCATTCCCCGCAATTCCTACATGTCCAGGAACCCAGCAGAAGATAATCTCGACATCTGCCCGGCTCGCCAAAACCGTGGCGTCACAGATATCGCGAACCAGGGAGTGCGGAGATTCCAATGCCCCGAGAGCACTCAGGGCGCTTTGTGAGTCGCTATAGATCACAATCCGGTCTCCGAACCGGGCACGTCACGTAATCTCCCGTACCGAGTGATGTATTGCCACCAGCTCGGCCGTGAAGACAGACGCAGCGCCTGGTAGAGCCCCGCCGACTTCAAACAGAGGGGATACGGCGGGGAAGCCGACCTACTCTTGGGACTTGGAGCCATCCGTATACACTGGCACGGTTCCAGCGTGACACGATGTGTGCTTCTAAAAGGTCAAAGGCAATACTCCCGGCGCAGTACAAGCATTGGGAGCAGAGGCGTGGCGACAAATAGCCAAATGTCGTACCTTCCAGGGTGGCGTCCTGGGTAGAACCAGGGGCGCCACCGGCCCGAGATCTATATCTACCTCTCGAAGGAGTTTCCTGCCCCTAAACTCAAATGGCTTAGGGTATGACTGGCGTCTCCCTGCGGCATAGGCACCATCGAGATCAGCTGCGGATGCAGTGAGAGCTGTTGGCAACTGAGGGAGGTGCCGGGCTCGCGCGTACAGGCGAGTGATGCACTGCACGCGGCGCAGAGCGAGTGGCATCTCCCCAGCATCGACCAGCAGGCTCTCAATGAGGGAAGTGTGGAAGGCACCGGTCGCAAGGTGAAGGCCGGTGTGGTGGATCGAATCCACCTTCCGCAATAAACGCTCGGCTGCGGATGCATAAAACTCGCATCCGTAGTCGAGCTTCAAACGAACAAAGGATCGATTAAAAAGTAGGGCATTAGCCCTATCAGCGCCCCAAGCGCTGAACGTCACGGAACGGAGAATGTCCATGGCCTGGGAACAAGAGACCCTAAGGTTGCAAATATGAGCCTCCCAGGTAAGGCGTTGGTCGAATTCAAGACCAAGGAAACGGTGCGACTCAACCACATCCAGGCGCACCCCATTAAGAAACAAATCTGGGTCGGGGTGAAGCCGTGGATGTCGGCACAAGTGCACCACCTTAGTCTTGGCCAAAGAAAAAGGAAACCTGTGCGCTTCTGCATAGCGAGAGACGCGGTTCAATGCCTGTTGGAGTCGACGCTCGAGAGATGGCATCTGGGCCGCGCCAAAAGAGATCGAAAGGTCATCGACGTAGAGCGTAGCAAGAACATCTCTGGCAGCACCGAGGTGATGCCGTTGATGCTCAGGGCAAAGAGTGTGACACTGAGGACACTTCCCTGCTGGACACCCTTTTCCTGCTTCTTTGGGCCGGAGAGGGCTCCCCCCACCTGTACGCGGAATCGACGATCTCGCAAAAATTTAGATATAAACATTCGCAGGCGTCCCCTCGCCCCCATCGTGTGGAGTCTCCATGATACCGTATCGCCATGCGGTATCATAGGCCTTCTCCAGGTTGAAAAAGACCGTGGCGTAGTGCTGTCTACGAAGGAAAGCCTCGCAGACGGCATTTTCCAGTCGGAGCAGAGCATCCGACGTGGAGTGAAACTTGCAAAAGCCGCACTGTGCAGAAGACAGGCTGCCTCCGCTGTCAAGGAAAAAAGCTAATCTACATTTACCAATTTCTCCATCAACTTGCAAACACAAGAGGTTAGAGAGATTGGGCGGAAACCGGTCAGGGAAGAGTGAACTCTCCCCGGTTTGCGAAAGGCAAGCACAGTAGCGATTCACCAGGAGTCTGGGAGAAGACCTTCCTCCTGGATCCTGTTGAACAAATCTAACAGAAAGGCCATGCCTGGCTCACCTAGGTGTCGAATCATGGCGTACGGGACATCGTCCGGACCATGGGCGGTGTCCGCGCACGAAACGAGAGCGGAACGCAACTCACTTACAGTAAACTTGTCGTTGAAGGGTTCTCCGTCTCTGGAGGTAAAGTCCAGCCGGCGGCTTACCGGGACATCACGACGTGCATTGAATGCTGGCGGAGCAGCATCACGGCTAGAGAATGCGGAAAAAGCGGTCGTGAAGGATTCCGCCACGGACGCGGGGTCCGAGATTGCGGTCCCATTTTCCTAGAGAACGGAAGGGGGGTCCATCGAGAACTTGCCCCGAATCCTTTTGACTCGCTTCCACACCTCAGCTAAAGGGGTCTTGCCGTTAAGTGAAGACACGTATGCCCGCCAAGAAGAGCGGCGGGCGTGCTTCGAAATATCCTGGAACCTAGCCCTAGCCCGACGAAATTCAGCGACAGTGAAATCGTTCGGGCGGCGCTTATAGCGCATGTAGGCATAACGCTTCTGTTTGAGGGCCATCACACTCGGCCGACCACCATGGGAGTGGTCGGCGTGCAAAAGGCCAGATACCCTAGGAATAGTAGTCAGGCTCACGGCGATAAGGTTGCCGGAGAAGAAATCAACGGCCTCATTTACCAACCTAAACTCCTCGACTGAGATAGAGAATTCAGTCATTTCCTGAAATGCAGGCCACCGTGCCCGTGCCAAGCACCACCGAGGTGGGCTCTCAGGCGGCAGTTGCCCTGAAAATGATATTTGAATGGGAAAGTGATCACTACCATGGAGGTCATCGACCACCCCCCAAACAAAATCAGGCTGTGCATCCGAGGAGCACAAAGATAGTTCAAGGCAAGAAAATGAAGCGGTTCTCAGACTGTGATGCGTAAACTTATCCACGTTTAGGACACCCATCTCAAGCTCTTCGATCAGATCGGCAAGGACTTGTCCCCTGGGATTTATGGAGTAATCTCCCCAGAGAAGATGCCTGCCGTTCAGATCTCCAAGCAAGAGATAGGGCCTCGGCAACCGTGCCACGACGCGGCGGAAGTCCTCCGCGTCGAAGTCAGCTGACGGTGGAAGGTACGCAGAAATGAAAGTATACCTCCTATCCAGGTGCAGCTGCACAGCCACTGCCTGAAAGGAGTTATCTAAAGAGAAAGGAAGAACGGAGACATCATGCCGGGTGTAAACCGCACATCCCCCAGCCCGGCCATCCCGTGGTGGTGGGGTCGCAAGACCCTTATACCCCGGGAGGGCAGGCAGGGGGCACGCGCCTAGCATGGTCTCTTGCAAAAAGATAGCTAACGGGGAAGTGGAGGAGACGAGCCTCCGCAGCCCCTCCCAGTTGGGTCAGAGTCCACGACAATTCCATTGAAGGAATATGCCCTGCAGGCCTAACTCGGAGGAGACGCGGGGGCCCTCCTCGAACTGAAGACCCTCACGGGAATGGCCGTACGCTTCCCGGGGGCAGAACCCTGGTCGCTGTTGGCCGGACAAAGTGCTGAAGGCACTGTCGCCTTCGAGGACTTATTGAGGGAGGTTGGGCTCGCTATGCGAGTCTTTTCCTTCCTCTGCCGCGAAACCTTATGCGGGCGTTGCGGCTTCGGAGGCGGGGGCTCCTCTTTTAGAGGAACCATCGTCTCCGAGCCACTCGCTGCTCCTCGGGGCGTGGGCGAAGGAGCCAAAGCTCCTTTGTTGCTGTCCTCCTTTCGGGGGACAGCTTTAGGAACCCCGGAAAATGGCCTAGTAATCATCTTCAGGGGTGTTGCCTCCTATGAGTCTAACGACTCGGTGGAGGCGCGTGGCCGTTTCGCCTTACAGGAAACGGTCACGTTGGGGGAAGAGGGGGGAGCCCTGGTTTTAGCCGGGGCTGAGTATGAGCCTTTTTTGCCACCAGCTTTACCAGGGGAGCGCCCGGGTTGGGTAGAGCCCGCAGATGGGCTCCGAATGGGCGCGGAAACAACCGTGCTCGTTGGCCTGGATGGGCCAGGAGCAGAGGGTGCCTTTCTAACTATTGAGGCATATGACGTCCCAGGCAGAGCCGGGCGCGAAAGGACCAAGTCCTTAGCCTCGCGGAATGAGAGTCGCTCCCGGGCCTGAACGGCCAGGATTTCTTTCTCAAGGAGATATGCACCACATTGCTTCGAAGAAGCAGGGTGCGGCTCTCCGCAATTGACACACTTGGCCACACACAATTTGGACTTATTGTGTGCGACCTTGGAGCAATTTACACAGACTTTGGGTGACCCCGACTTTGTACGTCTACAGGAGCGATTCGTATGGCCGAAGGGGTGACAGTAATAGCACCGCCGCGGCAGTGGCACGAATGCCTTCACGCGATAGCGGTACCACCCGGCTCGCACCGACTTAGGGAGCTTGTCACAGTCAAACGTGACGAAGAGTGTAGGGGTGGGTCTCGAGGCCCCTCCCTGTTTTCTCATCACACGTTTGACCTTGACCGGCACATGGTCGGCCAGCTCTAGGGTGATGTCCTCAATCGAGTAGTCAACGAGTTTCCCTCGCATAAACTACTATTTTCACAAAGTTCATGGCAGAGTGCAGCGTCACACTCACCGGGGTGCCAGGAAGTGTCCGAAGAGCACTTATCTTGGCCGCCTCGGCGGGACGCGCCGCATTCGCCAGAAGGCTCCCGTCCGAAAAACGGGTCACCTTCGGCTCTCTACCAATTGCACTAGCTAATCCTCTCCTCTGATGGATCATGTTGCCCTTGGACAACATGGTGACATCAGTGGAGCGAATAACGAGGAAGCGTTTGAAGCCAGCGGGCTCGAAAACGCCAGGTAACCTCTGAATGAGAGGCTTCGATGTTATCGAGGCTCCGCCCTGTGCACTCTTGGTGTTAGTCTTAGTCCGGGGCTCCGCACATGGGGGGGTAGAGGGGCCGTTTTGCCGATCTTGGCTTGGTCACCTACCAAGGTGGTAGAAGACCCATCCGTCCCCGCAGCCCCCGCGGATGGAGAGGAGCCCCGAGGGAATGAACCCGCTTCTCACCTCCGCCGGCAGAAGCCCCAATGCCAGATGGGCCGGCCTCAGCCAGGTCCCTCTCCGAAATGGAGAAGGTCCTGGTAGTCGTAGGGGCACCTGTCGGGGGAGATCCCTCTCCTCCTTTTACTGCCTCGAAGCCCTCGGCCGTTTAAGGGGGACCTTGCATAGGGGCGGATTCGGGTTCGGTGCTTGGTGCCGAGCCCGGATTCCCCCTCATGGAAGGCCCTACCGTCTGATGGTGGGTCTCCTCAAGGACCATGTCTATCACAGGAGGGGCCTCCGGTTGGCCATCCACTCCCAGGACATCACATGTCCTCTTGGCAGTGTCGCCAGTCTTGTGTGGGGAGGCACATGCCTTGACCCCTGTAAGGTTCAAAATTTTCGCCAGCAGGTCTTTTGAGGGAAGCAACCGAAGGGGCCTGGCTTCCCTCTTCCTCCTAAGGGGGTTTGCCCTACCGAGCCGCTTCGATAGGAAGCGGTTGGCTAAGGGCTGCCTGCTGGCTTTCTTGGTAGTCCCCTTGGAGAGAAAAGAGGGGACTGCCGCTGGGAAAAGGGAGGTGCCCGAAAGCACCTCCAGAGAAGGGGGTGAGGGAAAGTCCGCTGGACCCGTAGGCGAATGAGAGGAGTAAGCCTCCTCTCCGGTTAGAGAAATATGGAGGGTCCCCTGCCCAAGCACAGTGGGGAGGGACCTCCATTTTTTTAGTGGAGCTGCACGAGGGTGGCTCCGTCGATGAGCAAGAGGGAATTAGGAAGAGATTTTTTATTTTCTCATCATTGCGCATGGTGACCCCATTTGTGCTACGGGACCCAATAGCTCATCACCTCTCGCAGTTGCCCGCACTGCGAGAGGTGCTTACAAGCCCGGCAGAGCTAGGCGCCGCCATTCTGGACCACCCCTTCCTCCTGGTGGCCTGGCAGTCCATCGGCATGGCGGCTCCACCTTGGACACGGCGTAAAAATTGATAGAATGTGAAGAGGAGAGGAAAAGGGATGTGAGGAAGGTATGGGTGGGGATGAAGCAGGTTGTTAAAAAAAAACATCCTGAACCGGAGCTGAGGGGTTAGGGAACAATGTCCCCTCCCCCAGCCCCGATCAGGGGTGGTTGGCTTGAGAAGAAGGTCAGCATCTACCTTGTGAAATTAGAGGCTGACCAAAGAAAGTTGTGGGAGAGGTTGTATGAAAAGCGACGAGGTAGGGGAGAAATCGGGCTATCTGAAGGAAGGAAGAGAGGCTAAGCTGGGGTGGTTTAAGCGAGAAATCGGTCAACTGCTTAGGAAGAAAAGAAATGTGTACCGGCAATCGAAGATCTCGGGTGACTTTGACGAATACCGGAGGCTAGCCAGGAGAGTAAAGTCCAGCATAATGGCGGCTAAGCGGTTTGAGGAAGTCCGAGTGGCGAGACTTTGTAAAGAGAATCCCAATGAGTTTTTTGGATATGTAAACAGCCGTAAACCAATCCGTCGAACGATTGTTCCTTTGAGAAATGAGGAGGGGACATTAAAACATTCAGCTGCAGAAAATCATAACCTCATCACCGACTACTTCGCTTCAGTGTTCAGAGAAGAGTGTAGTTCCATTCCCCAGCTAAGGGATTCCTACTCAGGGAAAAAGCTGGAGGATATGGACTTCACCGAAGGAGAAATTGGAATGAAGATCACTGACTTAATGACGAATAAGTCACCTGGCCCGGGTGGGGTTTCTACCTAAAGTGTTGAAAGAAGTGCCTGATCAAGTGTCACGACACTTGAGCGCAATTTTCAACATGTCAATCCAGACCGAATGCGTTCCTAGAGACTGGCATGAAGCGGAGGTGACTTTTATCTTCAAGAAAGGAATCCCTTAGCCAACCGTCGAACTACCGACCTATCAGTCGGACTTCGATAGTCGGAAAACTCATGGCAAGAATGATGGTGGACAAAATGACGTCACATTTAGAGTAAAACCTGCTATTGAGGAGTTCCCAGCACGGCTTCCGAAGGCAACGGTCATGCCTGACGAACCTTTTGGAATTCTTCCACTTCGTGTTCAGTGAGCACGATCGGGACAAAGCGGTGGATGTGGTCTACTTAGACTTTCAGAAAGCATTTGATAAGATACCACACCGCCGCCTTCTCCGGAAAGTGCGAGCGCTGGGCATAGACTGAAAAGTAGCCGGCTAGATAGAGAACTGGCTAAATGGTAGACGGCAACAGGTGGTGGTGAATGGACAGTCTTCTGAGTGGGTGCCCGTTACTAGCGGGGTGCCTCAAGGTTCTGTCCTGGGACCACTACTATTCATCATCTACGTCAACGACATGGACGGTGACATGTTGCCAATATTTCTAAATTTGCCGATGATACTAAGCTTGGTATGAACGTTGCAAAGGATGGAAATACTGCCCGCCTGCAGAAGGATCTTGGGAAGATTGGGGAGTGGTCGGACACGTGGCAAATGCCTTTTGACGTGAACAAATGTAAAGTTAACATATCAGCCACCGAAACCCCCAATCTCAGTATATCCTTAAGGGTACTGCTATTGATTCCACCGACACTGAGAAGGACTTGGGTGTAACAATCCTTAGTGACCTCAAGTTGTCGAAATAGTGCATTGAGGGGGAGAAAAAGCCCAAAGGATGCTAGACTACATAAAGCGCCAGTTTGGATATCGGAACAAAGAAATTGTACTGTGTTTGTGCAACTCACTTGTCCGAACGCACCTGGGGCATGCCGTACACTTTTGGAGTCCTCCATTTCTAAAGGACATCGCGAGATTGGAATGCGTACAAGCCAGGGCAACCAAACTGATTCCCTCTATCAGACATAAAAATTACGAAGATAGATTAAGGTAATTAGATCTGTTCTCACTGGAAACCCGTAGACTTCGTGGTCAGCTCATCAAAGTTATCAAAATAATTCGAGGGTTCGACAATGTTGACTACAGGAATCTGTTCACACTTGCTGAGAGTAGAACAAGAAATCACGGCTTTAAACTTGAACTGAAGCGTTCCAGCCGCGATCTGTGTGGGAAATTTTTCACCTACAGTATCTGCGGTAGTTGGAACGCACTTCCAGTGGAAGTTGTCAACAGTGAATCTGTTGACCAGTTCAAGTCAAGACTAGACAGGGTCTTGAAAAGTGGCCGTTTAAGGACGTAAAGCATTTGAACAGAGATGTGCCCACTCGACTACTAGTCCAAAAGTACCCTCATTGAATGGACCGTGAGGTTTTCTTGGGTACTTTCTTGCTTTGTTACTCCTTGTAACTTTCTCTCTCTCTTTCTCTTTCTCTTTCTCTCTCTCTCTCTCTCTCTCTCTCTCTCTCTCTCTCCTCAAGGTTCTGTCTTATGACCACTACTGTTCATCATCTACGTCAACGACATGGACTGTAACATGGTTGCGAAGGTTTCTAAATATGCCCATGATACCAAGCTTGGTATGAACGTCGCAAAGGAAGAAAATACTGCTTGTCTTCAAGATGATCTTCGGAAGATTGAGGAGTGGTGGGACACGTAGCAAATGCCTTTTAACGTGAACCAATGCAAAGTGATGCCTATCGGCAACAGAAACCATTCAATCTCAGTATATCTTTAAGGGCACTGCTCTTTAATCCACCGACACTGAAAAGGACTTGGATGTAACTATCACTTGTGATCTCAAGTTCTCGAGGTAGCGTATTGAGGAAGAGAAGAAAGCCCAAATGATGTTAGGTTATATAAAGCGACAGTTTAGGATATTTGCACAAGGAGATAGTACTGTGTTTGTATAACTCCCTTATTCGACCGCACCTGGAGTATGCTTATAGTTTATGGTTATCAATGTGATTTATCTTCGGTTAATAAATCAGCCTAGATAGCGTTTCGAAAACCATAACTATAAATTTTGTTTGATCGAAGATGCTGGCTTTAGGCCTAAAGGCGACAGTGAAATAAATTTTGGAATAATGACTTGGGCTTTGAGAAAGACAATTACACACATACAAATATATTCATAAAATCAACGAATGTACAATGAGGTAAGTAGGTTACGTAAATATGGTAAATAATATGGTGAAACAATATAGAGTGAATAATAGAGTAATATAATATAGAGTATCTTTGATATAGTGTAGTAATTTAGAGTATCTATAATCGACTGAATTGGGGCTGCAATGAGAAGTAAATATAATTAGGACTTACTCTCGTATGGTCGTTTGCAAAAAATGTGAGAGTGGAATTAACTCAGTATGATTTGTTTGGAGGTAAATGAATAATTGTAGACGGAATGGTTACCGACCTTTATACGAAGAAAGCAGCGAGTCGAGTGGGAAAGAATAGTGTGCTATTTTGTCGAGCTGGAAACGTGTGTTTGTTTGTGTGTGAAATTTAAGAGATGATGTTTGGAACAGTATACGTTAAATGAATTGAGAAGTAAAATAAATGAATTAATTAATTATTAAGTTTAACATAAAATGATTTAATTTACAAAAGTTAAGTAAAATAATTGGAAGATTAAATTGACTAAGTTAAAGTAAATTAATTGAATGATTAAATTGAAAAAGTTAAAAGATTGCATAATATGTATGTTACATAATAATTGATGTATATACATATTTAAGTTTCCCAGGAGGTTTTATATTTTAGGAATACCCAGAGGCATTGCTTTAACACTCCCCCCCCCCTAAGAAGGTTACTCCCCCCCTTTATTTACTATTTTGAGATTACAAGTCCGAGTACCGACGATGCCTCCTGACGACCCGACCGGAGCGTGTTGCAGTGTAATTGGTTTGGCTGCAGGTACGGGGACACAGATTTGCTGTGGCAGTGGCATTAGCGTTGAACGAGGCACTGGCGCGAGAGAAGGTCGATGGAGCGAAGGTGATCCGCTTGCTGGTTCCTTGCGAGATGGCGTCAATCGGGATGAGGGAGTCTTGAGTCCCGTTGTCCGCTGACGGAGTGACCAGTGGGAAAGAGATTTGCTCCTGACTAACCACTTCTGCTGACCATGGTTCCTGCATCAAAGGAGGAGGAGGAGGCAGAAAAACGAAAGGTAGAGTTGGTGAGGCAGAAATAGTTAAAAAGGTGGGGTTTAGGTTGTTTTGGGGGATTACTGTACCATAAAGGTGTATAATAGGAGGAGAATGAGGTGATTGGGGTTCTAGACGAATATTTTCGGTATTAGCGGGTTTTAGGCGGTCGATAGAGACAGTATCTTCCCGGGTGGCAAGGTTTAGGACGAAGAATTTCGGCTTCCTAGAGATAACGAGAAAGGGTCTGTCATAGACTGGTTGTAACGAAGTGCGAGCTGAATCGCGACGGACGAAAACATGGGAGCATGTTGTCATCTCTTTCGGCACGAAGGTTTTATAATTAGCAGGCACTCTAGCGGCAGTTGGCTTAATTTCAGCCATGACCCGTACAAGGTTATGTACGTATGAAGAAGGATCTAGGTGAGAAGGTAGAGGTCCGTCAGAGGAAGAAAAGAATTGACCGGGTAGATGAAGTTGAGTACCGTAAACTAATTCCGCTGCAGAGCTAGCCAAATCCTCTTTCAAGGACAAGCGAAGCCAAGGAGAATCAAAGGTAGCTTGTCCACCCAAGTTATGTTTGGATTGGTGAAGCGTAAGCTTGCTTTGATGGTCCGATGTAGATGTTCTACCTTAGAGTTACTCTGGAGGTGATAGCTTGTAGTACGAGGGGAAAGGATCCAAGGTCTGATATGAATGCATCCCATTGGTGGGATTCAAACTGGCTCCCACAATCAGTCATGATCGTTGAGGGAACACCAAAACGAGCAACCCATGCTGAGACGAAAGCTCGAGTGACAGTGGAAGCTCTGATGTCCGATATAGGAACCGCTTCTGGCCAGCGAGTAAAACGATCGATCATAGTGAGAAGATAATTGAAACCACGGGAGTAAGGAAGAGGACCTACTAGATCGATGAGAACGGCGTCAAAACGTGACGAAGGAAGAGGAAAAGGGACCAGAGGAGCTTTTGTGTGGCGGTGGACTTTAGCACGCTGGCATGGCAGGCATGAACGAGTCCATTTGGCCACGTCGGCATTCATACCTGGCCAAACGAAGCGTTGTGCAACGAGCTTGCGAGTGGCATTGACGCCAGGATGAGAGAGGCCATGAATTTGATCGAGGATGTGCCGACGGTAAGCGAGAGGAATGAGAGGACGAGGACAGTCAGGAATTGAATAGTCAGTCAGGATGCGCCTGGAAGGACTGTCCGGCAAGTTCATCTTGCGAACGACGAGTTGAGAAGAGTAACGCAGTGTTTGCATGTCTTCATCTTGTCCCTGGGCAAGCGCTATTGTTGCATGATCGATGGGCGCAGTGTAGGAGAGTTGCGTGCCCGAAATCGATGAAATGCGAGAGAGCGCGTCCGGTGGGAAGTTTGAAGAACCAGGAACGTAGCGAATATCGTTCGTCATCTGCAGCATGAAGTCAAGATGACGAGTGTCAACTGCAGTGTGTACTGACGAAGTACTACGAGACGAACATGCACCGACCAAGGGTTTATGGTCAGTAAAAATAGTAAATTCACGCCCTTCCAAATGATGGCGGAAGTGGCAGACAGCGAGATATATTCCGAGGAGTTCTCGAGAGAACGTTGAATATCTTTTTTATAAGAGAGCGAAAGAAAAAAGCAAGAGGTTGCCATTGGTCAAAAACTTTCTGCTGCAAAGTTGAACCTGCGTGGGTTGAGGATGCATCTGAGGCGACGCTGATGGGGGCTCCTGGAGAAGGATAAGCCAATTCCACAGCGCGGGCAATAGCCTCTTTGGTGCGAGAGAATGAATCGCACGCCTCAGCGGACCATTCAAGAGGAGAGTTCTTTTTGGTCTTGGTGAGCATAGAGTTGAGAGGTTGCATGACCTGGGCACATTTAGGGATGAATCTGTGGTAGAAATTGACCATGCCACAGAAACTCCTGAGTTGTTTGCGTGATGTAGGACGAGAAAAGTTTCGCATCGCGATAATTTTATCTTCGAGTGGGCTAATCCCTGCACTCGAGACATAGTGCCCCAAGAATGAGAGGTGCGGGACACCAAAGAGGCACTTTGAGGTGTTTAGTACGATACCGTACTCCTGAAGACGATAAAAAACTTGGCGAAGGTGAGAAAGGTGTTCCTCCAGCGAGGAAGATGATATTAGGAGGTCTTTGATATAGCAAAATACAAACGGAAGACCCCTAAGGACTTGATCCATAAAGCGCTGGAAAGTTTGACCAGAGTTACGCAATCCATATGGCATCTTGACCATTTCGAAAGCACCAAACGGAGTGGTGATGTTTGTCTTTGCGACATCATCAGGGTGAATTGGGATCTGGTTGAAAGCACGAACCAGATACAAGCGAGAAAAAATCGTACAGCAATGGAGAGAAGAGGTAAAATCGGCTAAGTACAGCAAGGAATAACGATCAGGAATTGTTATAACGTTGAGCCTTGTAATCATCAACTGCTCTGAATTCCCCCGGCGTGGATTTGGGCACAATGTGAAGTGGAGAGGCCCACGGAGAAGAGGAAGGGCTACAAATACCTGAATCAATCATGAATTGGAATTCATCACGCATAGCAGAGAGTTTATCAGGTGCTAGACGGCGTGGCCGTGAGAATACAGGACCTCCTGTTGTCTCGATCCGATGCAACACACTATGTTTAATGGGCCTGTCCTTCGAAGGTGGAAGTGTGATCTCATGAAACTCCTGAAGGAGGCACTGAAACGGTGGCTCGGTGGATGGGAGACGAATAGAGAGGAGGGAACTCTGAGAAGGTGAGTACGAATCTGAGACATTAAGGAGAGTTTTGCGGTCGACAAGCTTTCGTTGTCGAGAATCGACCAAGAGGTCGTGAGCCGAAAGAAAGTCGAGGCCCAATATTGGACAATCTACCTAGGTCATGATGAAAGTCCATCGAAAAACCCGCCGGAGACCGAGTGAGACTTGAAGGTTACGCCTTCCATAGGTCCTAATATTGGTCGAATTGGCTGCCTTCAGAACTAAATCTGAAGGGGCAGAAGCTTTGTTGGCCTTAGAAATTGGTATGACACTGCATTCAGAACCAGTGTCCACCAAGAATGAAAATTCAGAAAGTGGGTCAAAAATACGAAATGGACGAGCTACTTGAGGAAATAAGGTGTAGGCAGGGGATATAGACCATTTTGCCTGATGCCTTTCTAGTTTCAGTTTGTGGTTGAGAGACTGGAGTGAGAGGAATGCCATAATTTGAAGGTTTGGAAATTTAAATTTGAGGATTTAGAGAAAGTGGTTGAGTTAGGTGAAGTGAGCAAACTGGAGGGTTGAGATTTGAAGATACTGGGTCCAAATATGTGCACGGTTGCAAGCATTTTAGAGCTTGTGCACCCTATTTGTTGTGGTACCAGCACCATTGAGTTGGATGAGAGGAAAGGGAAAAGTTATGCTTCGGGAGACTACTTGGCGCAGTGTGTGAAGAAGCATAACTGTGGCTACAAGGCTGTGTACAGTGTACAGAGTTGTGCCCGTACATTTGATGATACCAGCATAGGCTCTGGTGGTGTGGAAGATAGTGAGAATAGTTGGAGGAATGAGGGTGAAAATTTGCTGTCTCTCACCTCTTGCATCGGGATGCCCTCGTTGGTTTCTCATTCGTGAACCAGAGCGGGACCTGCGCCTTCGATCGCCAAACCCGTGTCCGTGCTCGCTTTGTGGTTCACGCTGCAGCTTTAACCGCTGGATGTCGGCTTCCATCCTCCGTATCGAAGCCTCAAGGTCTCTCGATAGGGAAGATGGAACCATTGAACGCTCGGCCCGTTCGTCAGAGGAGCTCGACCTGACTCGAACCTGCGAAATTGAAGCATTGTTAAATGGGCCGTGAGTTTGGCCGTTGCCCCAATTCACATAAGGACTTTTATACAATTTATCTGCGGCTGCAGCAACCTCATCAATGCTCGTGGGGTTCGAGCTTAGGATTAATTGCCTAATTACCTCGGAGATTCCTCTCATGAAAATTTCGGTGAGGAGAGGGATAAAAAGTTCAATTTGAGCACCTTTTACCCTGATAAGGTCCTTCAGATGAGTTAAAAAGGAAGTAGGACTCTTATCTCCCATTTCCTGAGTATTCAGGAGCTCTCTCAGGTCATCTATTTGGGACCTACCATATGTATTGAGAAAAGGCTCATTCAGGCGGTCTAAAACATAAGCCTGTTCCCCGTTAATTAACACTTCCCTGAACTGAATAAAGGTACTTATGGGTAACCGCTGGATAATTGCTGATACTTTCTCCTCTTCAGTGATGTTTTGTGGTTTAAGGAGGAGGGATGAGACTTCCAACCATGCAATTGGGTTTGCAGGATCAAACACGGCAAGAGAGAGGTACGCATGTGGTTGTCTATGCGCAGACTGAGGGTTCGATGCAGACGGTTGGGCACTAACTGATGTCCTTAGTTGGTGTGTTTGGTCCATCATAGTCACTGTTTTATGTATACTTTTGCTAGTTGAATGAAGGTGTTTACGTGAGAAGTAGCTGTGTCTGTGTGAACGTGTGTGTGTGTGTGTTTGTGTGTGTGTAAATTGGTCACGAGCACAGGAATATGAAGAATTGAGAAACTAAGGAAATTGTCCACTCGTTGAATATAGGGAATAATATTAAATAAAAATGACGTGAATTATGATAATTGGGAGGATGATGTTAAAGATTACACGCGATATAAAAAAATGAACACGTGAATAAAAAAAATGCTCGAGCGAGGTTCTGGGACGAAATTGACGCTTGGAGTCAAGAATTATTTTATCGTTTAAACTTATTGATTGACGGGAGATTACTAAACTTTGAGCACCAATTTTATAGTATATGGTTATCTATCTGATTTATCTTCTGTTAATAAATTAGCCTAAATAGCGTTTCGGAAACCATAACCATAAATTTGTTTGGTCGAAGTTGTCTGCCGTTAGTTTTAGGCCTAAGGCGACATCAAAATAAATTTTGGAATAATGAACTGGGCTTTAAGAAAGACAATTACACAAATATAATATATTCATAGAATCAACGAATATGCAATGAGATAAGTAGATTAGGTATACAATGTAAGATATTTTAACATATGATTTACAGTAACAAGATGCGAAGAGAATTGAAGAATGTGAAATGAATATCGTGCAATAATATGGTAAAGAATAGTGAAATAATAATATAGTAATTAATAGTGTGAATAATAGAGTGACTTTGATGGACTATGAATTAGGGGCTGCAATGAAAAGTAAATATAATTAGGACTTACTCTCCTATGGTCGTTTGCAAAGAATGTGAAAGTAGAATTAACTAAGTATTTGTTTGGAGGTAAATGACTAATTGTAGATGGAATGATTACCAACCTTTATACGAAGAAAGCTGCGCGTCGACTGGGAAAGAATAGTGTGCTATTTTGTCGAGCTGGAAACGTGTGTTTGTTTGTTTGTGTGTGAAATTAAGGAGATGATGTTTGGAAAGGAATACGTTAAATGAATTGACAAGTAAAATAAATGAATTAATTAACTATTAAGTTTAACATAAAATGATTTAATTTACAAAAGTTAAGTAAAATAATTGGAAGATTGAATTGACAATGTTAAAGTAAATTAATTGAATGATTAAATTGACAAAGTTAAAAGATTGCATAATATGAATATTAAATAATAATTGATGTATATCCATATTTAAGTTTCCCAGGAGGTTTTTATTATAGGAATGCCCAGCGGCATTGCTATAACCTCTATCAGACACAAGAGTTACGAAGATAGATTACGGGAATTACACTTGTTCTCGCTGGGGACCCGCAGACTGCGTGATCTGCTTATCGAATTGTTCAAAATATTTCGAGGCTTCGACATTGTCGACCGCAGGGATATTTTCCAGCTTAGCCACAGCAGAACAAGAAATCACGACTACAAACTTCAACTGAAGAGTTACCAGCGTGATCTGTGTGGGAAATTTTTCACATATAGCATCTTCGGCACTTGGAACGCGTTTCCCTTGGAAGTTGTGAACAGCAATTCTGTTGAACAATTCATTCAAGACTAGACAAAGTCTTGAAAAATAGCTGTTTGCAGACTTAAAGCGTAGCGCGAGTGCTCTTCTAGAGCGTTAATCTGGCCCTTTAGGGGACTGCGCCTGCTCAAATGTCCACTCAAAGGTACCCTCTTTGAATGGAACGTAATATCTACTAGGATACCCTTTTCCTTGTTACTCCTTGTTACACACACACACACACACACATACACACACACACACTCTCTCTCTTTCTCTCTCTCTCTCTCTCTCGAGCTATCCTCACACTCGTGGTCGCGAATGATGTACACCGTTTTGACAGCTCGACTACCGAGATTGTATATCGAGCAAGGGACCTAATTATAGCGGCCAAAGTGAAATCGAATAAAGTGGGGGTAATTGGGATAATTCCAAGATTAAAAGCGACTCTGAGAATGCAGTCAAGTTCAATCTACACAAATAAATGTCTTAAACGTTTATGTCCAAAAATGGGATTTAAGTTTTTCAATTGTTGGAATGATTTTCAGGACAAACCGTCACTTTTTTTTTAATGATGGTATTCATTTAAATTCAGTGGGTAATTAGAAGCTGTGCAGAATTGTTAAAGAAAACCCTCCGTAATTTCTATAGTATGTAAGTTATTTGCCCCAAGTCATAGATGCGCCGAACCGGATTTCACGCGAGGAGTCAATAAATTTAGGCTTGCAGGGAAACGCTCCAGCCATACGAGAGAGGGACGCTGTTATTTAAAATGAAAATTAAAATGCATTTACGCCAATGTTCTGAGTTTAAGAAACAAACTGCTTGAATTTAAAGCCATGATTCAAGAGGGCGATTACGATATCATATGTATTAGCAAGACGCGGTTAGATACAGCTTCTAGAGACCTCATTGCGGATTTAATATAGAAGGGTACACAATTTATCACAAGGACCGACTAACTGGGAGAGGCGGTGGAGTTTTAGCTTACGTAAAGGAGGGAATAAATGCGATGACGATGGCCACGACGACCGTAAATATGAAAAGCGTGGTTCTTCTAATTGAGCTCAAATGTGCTAAAAAAATAAAATTAACTTAGCCGTTACCTATCGCCCCCTATCTCTATTAGAATCAGAGAATGTACTACTCTTTGAGTGCTTTTTATCTATGGTGAGATAAGGAAAACAATAATTTGTGGAGATTTAAATTATCCTCACGTTAACTTTACAAACTATACTTCGGATAAAGTTGGGGAGAGATTGGTCAATTTCATTCAGGATAATTTTCTTGTACAAAAAGTAGAGGAACCTACGCGTGATCAAAATATACTTGATTTGAGAATTTCAAAGGAGGAGACTTTGGTAGAAAACGTTTGCATGGCAAATGCCTTTTAACGTGAACCAATGCAAAGTGATGCATATCGTCTACCGAAACTCCCAATCTTAGTATATCCTTAAGGGCACTTCTCTTGAATCCACCGACACTGAAAAGGACTTGGGTGTAACTATAACTAGTGATCTAAAGTTCTCGAGGCAGTGTATTGAGGCGAAGAAGAAAGCCCAAAAGAAACAAGGTTATATAAAGCGACAGTTTGGATATTGGAACAAGAAGATAGTACTGTGTTTGTATAACTCCCTTGTCCGACTGCACCTGGAGTATGCTATTCAATTTTGGAGTCTTTCGCTTTGAAAGGATATCGCCAGATTATGTAGAACGTGTGCAAGCCAGAGCAACGAAATCATCCAATCAATGATTAGTTTATGTCATTAAAGTTAGCTGCCTGGCGCCATCTTGAATTCAACGACGAAAGAGTGAAGGCAGCCGTAAACCGTCAGTAAGTGTTTTCTTCTGTAGTTTTACTTATTGTTCTAAATCAGTTCTTCAAAAATATACACTTATTTACAAATCACATAATTCATAGATAGATCTAAATTATTTTTCCGTGCCTGATACTAAACAAGTAGTTCTACACCGAATAGGCTAAATTGATCGCGCCATATTGTTTGACCAAGTCAAATCTCGAACTAAAAAATGCCAGGTGCCGAAAGGTTAAAAGCCTTCTGCTCTAAGTGTAAGTCAGTAAAGTGGTGCACAGATTTTTCATAACAAAGCTACTATAGAATTACAGCGTCGAGTTTTTGTATATTCTGTAAACTTGCTGAACGATATGATAAAGAAAAAATAAAAAGAACCTATGAACATGATCGCTACCCTCGAAAACAAAATTAACTCTTTAGAACTGAAAGAATGCGATTTTAAAAAGAATGAGAACAGAGTAATAAATATTGATAGCAAGGTAATCAGATTAGAACATTCTGTGGTAATACTTCAGTTTAGGGGCGCACGATAGGGGGCGCTGTTTCTGGGTTACAATTTTGGGCTATAATTTAGGCGTCATACGTCATAAGGCGAAGCCCCTCATTTCGAAAGTAACTACAAGTGATAATTATTGGCGGAAATAGCCTAAAGTAGGTGGCGCTATCGTCTTCATTATTTCAATAAACGTGCAGAGCCGATCGCACGTTTATCAAAATAACAAAGACAATAGCGCCACATAATTTAGGCTATTGCCGCCAAAAACTAACATTTTTCTAGTATATGAGTATATACTAGGGGGCTATATGCCCTGCAGACCCCCCCCCAATTGATTGAAACTCAGGATCATCGTAGGGGGGTCCTCCCCGCAGTGATATATCCACCACGAGCAGTCCCCTTGAATTTACTCCAAAAAGGTGAAACATATTTGAACATGGGCGAAATATTATGCGGCCAGGTCCGGGGAACAGCGGAGGCGAGCGCGTGACGCAGATCTTCAGGTCTACCCTATCTCTACCTTTTACTATTATTATTGAGCCGCGCTTCTTTTAAATGAGACCACGATCCATAGAAAAGTCTACTAAATTGACCGAGGAATTAACACAGTCGTATTGAAGTCGAACAAACCGTATTCACAGGGATCGCGCTCTTTTAACTGCTTCATTTTCAGGGTTGCCAATGTTTGATATGAGGCTGAATTAAGGGTTGCCAGTGTGTAAAATTAATGGTTTAGTTTCAAAAAATAGTTAAACGAAACATACAAAGTTTACTACATTATTAATTATAAAAAATCAATGCATTACTAAATAATATAATTAAGTAGAAGTGCAGGCATTTACTAAATAATAAAGAAGAAAGGAAAAAACAAATACAACGCCGTGATTGGCCCCCGTTGAAGCTACCGTCTGACCTCATAAAGCCTAGATTGTAGCCCAGAAACAGCACCCCCTATCGTGCGCTTCTAAACTGAAGTATTATCCAATCTGTTGCATTATTAAATAATAAAGTGAATCAGAAACACAAAAATGGAAACGATTTTTTGACTGTCAGAAATAAAATCCATCTAAACCTAACTTCACTGAACCGCCTAAAATAAAGATTCATAACAGATTTCTACCTTTGTCTGAAACACGAAAATGACTCATACTTAATTAGGGAGTCGATAATACGAAATCAAATTGATCATTTTGGTGGAAAAATATTAGAAAGCGGAAATTCAGATGTAACCCCGGCGCAGGAATCAAGAAAGTAACCGAAGAAATCGGCAATTTAAACCTGAAAAATAAAAGATCCCCTGTAATTGCTCTTGTTGGAACAAATGATTTTTTCTGTGGTAAAAACTTTTCTGGAACAGAAAAATTGATCAAAGACTATACCGAAATGGTTGCAAAAATCAAATAAAAAACAGATCGTGGATTAATTGTTGGCATTTTGCCAAAACTAAAGGAAAAAAATGAAACAATGAGTAGGGCAATTGGCATAAATGAACGCCTGCGAAGGATATATGAACGTGGGAATGTTGATTTCGTCGACTTTTGGATGAGCTTCATTAACAACAAAGAATATTTCATTCATGACGGAATCCATCTTAGTAATAAAGGTAAAAAAAATATGGAGATTTAATTAATTTGAGTCTATATAATATTCTCGAAAAGAAGCGCTCAGATAATAATTCTTCACTAAGGACCTCGGGAAACGATTCAACCATAGAATCACAAGTAAACAGGTAAAAAATTTAAAAGCTGTCTTGTTTAACGCTAGGTCTATTAGGAATAAATTACTAGAGCTTAAAGCGTTTGTAGCACTAGAAACATATGATATAATAGGTATTACAGAGAGCTGGATTCATTGTAATTCGCGAGATTTCATTGGTGAATTTCAATTAGAAGGTTATAAAGTGTTCCATAAAGACAGAATAGAAACGGAAAGTGGAGGCGTGATTTTATATATAAGAAATAATCTCTATCCAACAGACTAATATATGCTCTGAATTCGAACTCATAGGAGTCAAACTAAATTTTGAAAGGAGTCTGTATGTATATTTAGCTTACCAAAGCCCCCATCAAACAGTAGACGTAGATAAAAGATTCTACGACTGCCTAACAAATGAGATAAACAAGAAAATATGTTTAATTTTTGGCGATTTCAATTGCGGACGAGTAGACTGGTCTATAAAAACCTCTGACGCGGAAAGATACAGATTAATTAATTTTACTGACGATAACCTATTAACCCAGTGGGTCAAAGAAGCCACAAGTGGTCCTAATATCTCAGATATAGTTTTAACTAGCGACGATGATTTGATTTCCAATCTGAGCGTAGGAGACAAGTTTGGTAATAGTGACTACAATATAATTGATTTTAATATCAACGTACCATGCATCAAAAGAAAAGTATGTATTACCAAGCTAGACTTCAAAAGAGCAAATTTGGAGGGGTTAAAAGAGAGCTTGTGTCATTACGAACTAAGTTTTGGCCATATAAATGAAATCTGAAAAAACTTTAAAGAAAATCTGATGAACAAACAGTCGCATTTCATTCCATCAAAATCATGGGAAGTTGGTAGTGTCAAACAACCAAAATGGTTAACAAAAGAAATTAAGAAAAGTATTAGGGACAAAGACAGAGCATATAAGCTACTCAAAAATAAAAAAAACTCGGGCAGCATCAAAGAAAAATATATCCAACTGCATAGGTGGGCGCATTAACCGATGAATCGATAATCGATAAATCCAAAATTATAATACAATATTGATTATTGACTATATATACGAGTAGCGTTATTTTATAATACAATAGTAAAAATATTTGAATACTGTTTTCTAGTTTCTTACCTGGTAAAGCTCTCCTTCATCTCCTCATAGGTTTTGAGGATCCTCCTCACAGCTCGGACCTACATATTTCTGCCTCCAAGGTACGCGCGGCTCGCCCCTGTGCTAAACTGGATCCAAAAACTGAACTGAAATTATCGATTATCGCTAGTTTGGAACCAAAAGTATCGGCGATACCGATTAATCGATAACGTGGAAAAAAATGTCGGATAACGCGATATCGTTATCGCAAAAACGCCCACCTATGCCCAACTGAAAATAAAAGTTAAAAGGGAAATTAAAAGAGCCAAGCGAAATGAAAAGATTAGAGTGGCCTTAAACTGTAAGACAAACCCTAAATAATTCTTCGCATTGGTAAACAGTAGGAAACCAATCGAAAATAATTTAGGACCCGTCAAAGACACGAATGGTGTTTTGCAATACAACGATGTAAAAATAGCAAATGTTTAAAACGAATACTTTGCAACGGTATTCACCAAGGATGAGTCCGACGTTATTCTAACACCTAACAGCAGATATTCTGGCAATAATCCTCTAAAATCAATAGAGTGTTCAGTTAATGATGTTAAGATACTCATCGACAAAATGAATAAATTTAAATCGCCTGGTCCGGACATGATTGTCCCAAGGGTCATAAAAGAAGTTAAAGATTCCATAGCCGAACATATAACACAAATTTTTTAATCTTTCTCTCGAAAGAGGATGTGTCCCAGAAGATTGGAAATTGGCTAATATAACTCCAATATTTAAGAAAGGTTGCAAAGAGTCAGCCAACAATTGCCGCCCTATAAGCTTAACATCGGTGGTGGGAAAAATGCCCGAGCGCCTTATCGCAGAAAAAATAGTTGAACATATTGAAGTGAATGCATTATTACGTGACTCTCAACATGGTTTTAGAAAACAAAGATCGTGCCTGACTAATCTCTTGGAATTATTTCACCACATAAATTTAATTTATGACACAGAAAGGTCAGTTGACATTTTGTATTTATATTTTCAGAAGGCCTTTGATAAAGTACCACATGCAAAGTTAATGACAAAAATTAGAACATTAGGAATAATAGGAGAAGTTACAAATTGGATCGAGAACTGGCTCACAAATCGTAGGCAGAGAGTTGTAATTAATGGTCAATCAACCGATTGGACATCTGTTAGTAGTGGAGTTACACAGGGGTCAGTGTTGGGACCATTACTCTTCATTATATATGTAAACGATATTGACATCGGATTGGTAACAAAGAATTCAAAATTTGCTGATGACTGTAAATTGAGTTAAGGTATAATTAGTGAGGATGACATCAAAGACTTTCAGGAAGATATTGTAAAGTGGGATTTGCCTTTGAACCTAGATAAATGCAAAATAATGCACATAGGCAATATAAATCCCAAAGCTGAATACAAGATATTTGATAGAACAATGACATGCACAGGTAAAGAAAAAGATCTAGGCATTTATGTAACTAGTGATCTCAAATTTTCTCAGCAATGTGTAGAGGTGGAGAAAAAAAAGCCTTAAAGATATTTGGTTATATTAAAAGACAATTTAGCTACAAAAACGACACAATAATCTTGAATACGTATAATGCCTTAGTAAGACCCCAATTAGAGTACTGTGTGCAGGTTTGGTCGCCATATTTGAAAAAAGACATTGAGAGATTGGAGAGGGTCCAAGCCAGAGCGACAAAATTAATTCCAAATTTTAAAAAATTACAATTACAAAAAGCGACTCGAAAAGTTACACCTATTTAGCCTGGAAACAAGACGCATTAGAAGTCAATTAATCAAAGTATACACAATTTTGAGAGGAATAGAAAATGTTGACCACTCTATCTGGTTCGAATCTAATAAAAATTATAATCGTAACAATGGCATGAAGCTTGTTCCCAGACAATTTAGAACAACCCTTTGCGGAAACTTTTTTTTTCATATAGAATAGTTAAAGTGTGGAATCAGAGGACGGATGAAATAGTGTCGAGCAAAACTGTAGAAACTTTTTAAAAAAGATGAGACAAAGTTATTAGAAACTTAAAGTATTGAAACGCACTATAACAAGTGTTAATTAATGTTACAATCGAAAAGTTTGAGTAGACAAGCAGCTGAAAATAGTACCGCTAAGTGAAAATAAAACCACTAAATAGATATGCTTCAGCTTTACTATAAAAAATTCCTGACTGTGTTCTTCCGCCCCTAGCACAATCAGGTATCCTTTCAATTTTTCCTTGCCCGAAGTTTTGGGTGAGAGAGTTGGGTGGGGAGAGCTTTGATCTGTTCTATACTTGCCTTTTGAGGTACCTTAACTCAATGTAACTTAATGTAACACTCTCTCTCTCTCTCTCTCTCTCTCTCTCTCTTAAGGGCACTGCTATTGAATCCACGGACACTGAGAAGGACTTGGGTGTAACAATCACTAGTGACCTCAAGTTCTCGAAACAGTGCATTGAGGCGGAGAAAAAGGGCCAAAGGATGCTAGGCTATATTAAGCGCCAGTTTGGTTATCGGAACTAGGAGATTGTACTGTGACTGTACAACTCACTTGTCCGACCGCACCTGGAGTATGCCGTACAATTTTGGAGTCCTTCATTGCGAAAGGACATCGCGAGATTGGAACGCGTACAAGCCAGGGCAACCAAGCTGATTTCCTCTATCTGACATAAAAGTTATGAGGATAGACTAAGGGAATTAGATCTGTTCTCGCTGGAAACCCGTACACTGCGTGGTCAGCTCATCGAAGTTTTCAAAATACTTCAAGGGTTCGACAATGTTGACTACCGGGATATGTTCACACTGAGTGAGAACAGAACGCACAATCACGGCTTCAAACTTGAACTGAAGCGTTACAACCGCAATCTGTGTGGAATTTTTTTCACCTACAGTATCTTCGGTATGTGGAACGCACTTCCAGTGGAAGTTGTCAACAGTGAATCTGTTGACCAGTTCAAGCCAAGACTAGAAAAGGTCTTGAAAAGTGGCCGTTTAGGGACGCAAAACAATTGAGCAGCAATGTGCCCGCTCGATTGCTAGTCTAAAGGTACCCTCTTTGAATGGACCTTAAGGTCTCCTAGGGTACCTTCTTTCCTTGTTGTTACTCCTTGTTGTTGTTACTCTCTCTCTCTCTCTTTCTCTCTTTCTCTCTCTCTCTCACACACTGACAGGGGAGTGTCCCACCCGTGGACATGATTCAAAACTTCAGGCTAAAAGAGCCACTATGGATGTAATAAAAAACTTCTTAACTTACTCGATTATTAATGATTGGAATAATTTGCCAAACGAGTTATTGGACAGCAGCACTATAGATTCATTTAAAATGAGATTAGACAAACACTTAACAAATATTGGAATTGTTTAGCATAAGCTACAAAATAAAATAATATTACAAAAATATAACTCTTTCAGGTGTATGTAAGTGGTTTTCACATTCATTTCATTTAATTACTATTCAATGCAAATTTCCTTCAGGTACTGTCTTCTTACACCTGCAAGGTACTTTTCCCAAATTATTTCATGTACGGCTTTTGCCGGAGGGAGTGGAAGGCCTAAAACTTTTCTATCCTTTACTTCTACTATTCTATGTGTAAGTGGCAGTAGATTTAAGGCCAGATCACCTTAGTCTGGGCCGTAAGGCCCATGTGATCTGTGTATCTATGTAACTCTATGTAACTCTCTCTCTCTCTCTCTCTCTCTCTCTCTCCCTCTCTCTCTCTCTCCCCCTCCCTCCCCAAGGCAGAGCCTGCAACTAGTAAATCAAGGAAACTCGATTTGAGAAGAGCAAACTTTGCAGGTCTACGCGCGGGACTGACTGACGCGAGGCTAGAAGAGGGCGATGCTGTTGAAGACTCTCGGAACAGTTTCAAAACCACATTCATGAGTCTTCAATCGCGTTTTATCCCTCCGAAAAGCTCCCGTCGCTCCTCTGTTCAACCAAAGTGGTTTAATCGAGAAATCGGGCAACTGCTTAGGGAGAAGAGAAATGTGTACCTGCAATCGAAGATCTCGGGTGACTTTGACGAATACCGGAGGCTAGCCAGGAGAGTGAAGTCCAGTATAAGGGCGGCTAAGCAGTCTGAGGAACTCCGAGTGGCGAGACTCTGTAAAGAGAATCCCAAGGAGTTTTTTGGATATGTGAACAGCCGTAAACCAATCCGTCGAACGATAAGCACTTTGAGGAATGAAGAGGGGACATTAAAGCATTTAGATGCAGAAAATGCTAACCTCCTCAACGACTACTTCTCTTCAGTGTTTACTGAAGAGTGTGGTCCCATCCC
This sequence comes from Ceratothoa steindachneri, assembly GCA_963969495.1. Lineage (NCBI taxonomy): Eukaryota > Metazoa > Arthropoda > Malacostraca > Isopoda > Cymothoidae > Ceratothoa > Ceratothoa steindachneri. The sequence goes on from OZ018330.1 coordinate 69,586,626, forward strand.
CCAGCCGACGGATTCCTACTCGTGGAAAAAGCTGGAGGATATGGACTTTACCGAAGGAGAAATAAAGAAAAAGATCACTGACCTATAGACGAATAAGTCTCCTGGACCGGATGGGTTTCTACCTAAAGTGTTGAAGGAAGTGTGCGATTAAGTATCACGACATCTGTGCGCTATCTTTAACATGTCAATCCGGACCAAATGCGTTCCTAGAGACTGGCGTGAGGTGGAGGTGACTCCTATCTTCAAGAAAGGAGACCGTAACCAACCGACGAACTACCGACCTATCAGTTTGACTTCGATAGTCGGTAAACTCAAGGAAAGTATCATGGTGGACAAAGTGACGTCGTATTTAGAGTCAAACCTGCTACTCAGGAGTTCCCAGCACGGCTTCCGAAGGCAACGGTTATGCCTGACGAACCTTGTAGAATTCTTCCACTTCGTTTTCAGTGAGCACGATCGGGACAAGGCGGTGGATGTGGTCTACCTAGACTTTTAGAAAGCCTTTGATAAGGTACCACACCGCCGCCTTCTCCTGAAAGTGCAAGCGGTTGGCATAGACGGAAAGGTAGCCGGCTGGATCGAGAACTGGCTAAGTGGCAGACCGCAACGGGTGGTGGTGAATGGACAGTCTTCTAAGTGGGTGCCCGTTACTAGCGGGGTGCCTTAAGGTTCTGTCCTGGGAAGACTACTATTTATCATCTACGTCAACGACATGGACGGTGACATGGTTGCCAAGATTTCCAAATTTGCCGACGATGCCAAGCTTGGTATGAACGTTGCAAAGGATGGAAATACTGCCCGCCTGCAGGAAGATCTTGGAAAGATTGGGGAGTGGTCGAACACGTGGAAAATGCCTTTTAACGTGGGGAAATGCAAAGTGATGCATATCGGCCACAGAAACCCCCAATCTCAGTATATCCTTAAGGGCACTGCTCTTGAATCGAGTGACACTGAGAAGGACTTGGGTGTTACTATCACTAGTGACCTCAAGTTCTCGAAGCAGTGCATTGAGGCGGAGAAAATGGCCCAAAGGATGATAGGCTATATTAAGTGCCAGTTTGGTTATCGGAACCAGGAGATTGTACTGTGCCTGTACAACTCACTTGTCCGCCGGCACTTGGAGTATGCCGTACAATTTTGGAGTCCTTACTTGCGAAAGGACATTGCGAGATTGGAACGCGTACAAGCCAGGGCAACCAAGCTGATTCCCTCTATCCGACATAAAAGCTATGAGGATAGACTAAGGGAATTAGATCTGTTCTCGCTGGAAACCCGTACACTGCGTGGTCAGCTCATCGAAGTTTTCAAAATACTTCGAGGGTTCGACAATGTTGACTACCGGGATATTTTCACACTGAGTGAGAACAGAAAGCGCAATCACGGCTTCAAACTTGAACTGAAGCGTTACAACCGCAATCTATGTGGAAATTTTTTCACCTACAGTATCTGCGGTAAGTGAAACGCACTTCTAAGGAAGTTGTCAACAGTAAATCTGTTGACCAGTTCAAGTCAAGACTAGATAAAGTCTGGAAAAGCAGCCGTTAAGGGACGCAAAACAATTGAGCAGCCATGTGCCCGCTCAATTGCTAGTCCAAAGGTACCCTCTTTGAATGGACCGTAAGGTCTCCTAGATACTTACTTTCCTTGTTACTCTCTCTCTCTCTCTCTCTCTCTCTCTCTCTCTCTCTCTCTCTCTTCGTGGTCAGCTTATCGAAGTTTTCAAAATGCTTCGAGGGTTCGACAATGTTGACTACCGGGATATTTTCACACTGAGTGAGAACAGAACGCGCAATCACGGCTTCAAACTTGAACTGAAGCGTTACAACCGCAATCTGTGTGGAAATTTTTTCACCTACAGTATCTGCGGTAAGGGAAACGCACTTCTAAGGAAGTTGTCAACAGTGAATCTGTTGATCAGTTCAAGTCAAGACTAGACAAAGAATTGAAAAGCGGCCGTTTAGGGACGCAAAACAATTGAGCAGCCACGTGCCTGCTCGATTGATAGTCCAAAGGTACCCTCTTTGAATGGACCGTAAGGTCTCCTAGGTTACTCACTTTCCTTGTTACTCTTTCTCTCGAAATTAATATACCACGTGTCCTACAAAATGACACCACCGCTAAACTTAATTTCAAAAGGGCAAATTATGCTGAACTAAGAAAGAGTTTGAGCACTTTTAGGATAAATAATGAAGAAATAAACGTAGCATGGCATGAATTTAAAAACAATCTTCTCAACAAACGGTTTCAATTTATACCACTGGCTGTTATTAAAGATAAAAATGTTAATAAACCGAAATGGCTATCTCAAGAAATTATGAAACTCATTAGAAACAGAGATAAAACATATAAAAGACTAAAATACAACCATAACATAGAAAACAGGAATCATTATTCGGAATTGAGAAGAAAAGTTAAAGCCGAGATTACAAGAGCAAAACGAAATGAAGAAATAAGACCAGCTCAAAATTGCAAAAATAATCCTAAAGAGTTCTTTGCCTTAGTAAACAGCAGAAAACCCATAAAGAACAATATTGGCCCAATAAGAGATAAGTACAATAATTTGCAGTTCGATGATATTGGAATAGCAAACACTCTCAACGAATATTTTGTATCTGTTTTCACAAAAGAGCGTAACTCGTATGACTATACAGAAACACGTGAAATGGTTAATATTATACCACTCGAATCGATTCGATGCAGTGTCGACAACACAAAGAAACTAATCGAGAAGATAAATGAATTTAAATCCCCGGGACCGGATAAAATATACCCAAGAGTTTTAAAAGAAGTCATAAATCAAGTAGCAGAACATCTTACGCAAATTTTCAATTTATCCTAAGAGAGTGGAATTGTTCCTCAAGACTGGAAAATGGCAAATGTAACGCCAATATTTACGAATGGATGTAAAGAGTAACAAGGAGTAACAAGGAAAGTAAGTACTCTAGGAGACCTTACGGTCCATTCAAAGAGGGTACCTTTGGACTAGCAATCGAGCGGGCACATGGCTGCTCATTTGTCTTGCGTCCCTAAACGGTTAGCAATTTTCGCCCTATAAGTTTAACTTCCGTAGTTGGGAAACTCCTTGAAACTCACATTTCCAATACAATTGTAGAGCATTTAGAAAAGAATAAACTCCTAAATGATTCTCAGCATGGCTTCAGGAGAAAGAGATCTTGCCTCACAAATTTACTAGAATTTTTTCACTATATAAATACCTTGTACGACAATAATAGATCGGTTCGTATCTTGTATCTAAACTCTTGAAAGGCATTTGATAAAGTTCCGCATAAGAAGTTGATGTGTAAAGTAAGAGCCTTTGGAATAAAAGGCAAAATTGGAAAATGGATAGAAAATTGGCTTACGGATAGAAAACAGCGAGTAGTTATAAACGGACAAGCGTCAGAATGGGTTTCCGTTTGTAGTGGCGTCCCGCAAGGCTCTGTCCTTGGCCCGTTGCTATTCATTATGTACGTTAATGATATAGATGATGGCCTACTATCGAAAATTTCTAAGTTTGCTGATGATTGTAAATTAGGAAAAGGGATAATTACTGAACAGGACGTTCAAGAATTTCAAAATGATATTGATAAAATAGTAAGATGGACGGAAAAATGGGAATTGCCCTTAAATCTTGAAAAGTGTAAAATAATGCATATTGGTTATAATAATCCAAGGAGAGAATACAAACTGTTCGACAATGAGATCAAAGAAACTGAAAATGAAAAAGACCTAGGTGTCTACATTACAAACGATCAAAAGTTTTCACAAGAGTGCATCGAAGTCGAAAAGAAAGCGCAAAGGATTCTTGGATATATAAGACGCCAAATCACTTTCAAAAATAAAATTACAATTCTGAATATGTACAATGCACTAGTAAGGCCACAATTAGAATATTGTTCCCAAGCCTGGTCTCCTTACTTAAGAAAAGATATTGAGAAGTTAGAAAAAGTACAAGCCAGAGCCACGAAATTGATTCCAGAACTAAGGAATTATAGTTATGAAAAAAGATTAGAAAGATTAAATTTATTCAGCCTTGAAACAAGAAGATTGAGAGGTCAATTAATAGTAATGTTTAAAATACTAAAAGGAATAGCACATCTACTACGCGATCAAACGGAATGAAAATAAAACCCAAGAATTTTCGCACAAATATATGTGGGAACTCATTTGCGTATAAAATTGTGAACAAGTGGAATCAATTACCAGAGGATGTAGTGAAATGTAATACAGTAGAAAATTTTAGGCCGCAGATGGCTCCCCCCACCCGTACGCGGAATCGACGATCTCGCAAAAATTCAGATCTAAACATTGGGAGGCGTCCCCTCGCCCCCATCATGTGGATAGTCTCCATGATACCGTATCGCTATGCGGTATCATAGGCATTCTCCAGATCGAAAAACACCGTGGCGTAGTGCTGGCTACGAGGAAGACATCGCAGACGGCATTTTCCAGTCGGAGCAGAGCATCCGACGTGGAGTGGAACTTGCGGAAGCCGCACTGTGCAGAAGACAGATGGCTTCCACTGTCCAGGAAAAAGGCTAATCTAACATATACCAATTTCTCCATCAACTTGCACACGCAAGAGATTAGAGAGATTGGTTGGAAACCGGCCGGAGTTGAGTGATATCTACCAAGTTTGCGAAAGGTAAGCGCAGTAGCGCTTCGGCAGGAATATGGGAGGAGACCCTCTAACCAGATCCTATTGAACAAATCTAAGAGAAAGGCCATGCCTCGCTCACCCAGGTGTCGAACATGACGTACGGGACATCGTCCGAACCATGCGCGATGACCGCGCACGAAGAAAGAGCGGAGTGCAACTCACTCACAGTAAACCTGTCGTTGAAGGGTTCTCCGCCTCTGGAGGTAAAGTCCAGCCGGTGGCCTTCCTCGACATCACGACGTGCATTAAATGCTGGCGAAGCAGCATCCCAGCTAGAGAATGCGGAAAAAGCGGTCGCGAAAGATTCCGCCACGGACGCGGGGTCCGAGATTGCGGTCCCATTTCCCTGAAAAACGGGAGGGGAATCCAGCGAGAACTTGCCCCAAATCCTTTTGACTCGCTTCCACACCTCTGCTAAAGGGGTCTTGCCGTTAAGTGAAGACACGTATGCCCGCCAAGAAGAGCGGCGGGCGTGCTTCGAAACATACCGGAACCTAGCCCGAAGAAATTCAGCGACAGTGAAATCGTTTGGGCGGTGCTTATAGCACATGTAGGCATAACGCTTCTGTTTGAGGGCCGTCTCACACTCGGCCGACCACCAGGGGAGTGGTCGGCGTGAAAAACGGCCAGACGTTCTAGGAATAGTATTCAGGCCCGTTGCGATGAGGTTACTGGAGACCTCAACGGCCTCATCTACCGACCTAAACTCCTCGACTGAGATAGAGAATTTAGTCATTTCCTGAAATGCAGGCCACCGCGCCCGCGCCAAGCACCACCGAGTGGGTTCTCAGGCGGCAGTTGCCCTGAAAATGATGTGTGAATAGGAAGTGATCACTACCATGGAGGTCATCGACCTACCTACAATCAAAATCAGGCTGTGCATCCGAAGAGCAAAAAGATGGTCAAGGCAAGAAAATGAAGCGGTTCTCGGACAGTGATGCGTAAACTCATCCACGTTTAGGACACCCATCACAAGCTCTTCGATCAGATCGGCAAGGACTTGTCCCCTAGGATTTATTGAGTAATCTCCCCAGAAACGATGCCTGCCGTTCAGATCTCCAAGCAAGAGAAAGGGCCTGGGCAACCGTGCCACGACGCGGCGGAAGTCCCCCGCGTCGAAGTCAGTTGACAGTGGAATGTACGCAGAAATGATAGTATACGAAGGGCCGTCAAAAAGTTTTGAAATTCGGATATAAGGAAAAGTGTTATTATTTTTCAATATAACTACCCTCGACTTCAATACACTTGCGTCACTTGTTCCTGAGGCTTCGAATTCCCGACAACCAGAAATCTCTTGACTGCTGTTTAATCCACTCCTGGACGCCGAGCTGGACATCTTCATCGTCCCCAAACCGGCGTCCACGCAGTGCAGCCTTAAGCTGGCGGAATAAAAAGTAGTCGCTAGGGGCAAGATCTGGACTGTAGGAGGGATGGTTGAGCTCCTCGAATACGCACTCGTGCAGGGCAGCTTGTGCAACTTTGGCTTTGTAAACTTTGACGACGTTGAAGTAGATCATGGGTGGTGAGGTTTCTAGGGACCCGACGGGCAGAGACCTTGGTCATGGCCAAATTGTCATGGGTGATGTTGATAACACTTCCATCTGATATTCCAAGTTCTCGCTCGATTTCCTCGACCTTCACCCGTCGATTTTCGAGGATCATCCTCTCCACACAGGCCACATTTTCCTCGTTGGTCACGCTTGATGGGCGTCCTTGACGGGGGTCATCTCCAAGGGACTCACGACCATTGCAGAACTCCCTATTCCAGCAAGCAATGGTTTAATAGGAAGGGGTGGTGTCGGTGTACACTGCAACCATGCGTACATGCATCTCTTTTCCATTCTTCCCGTGCTTGGTAAAAAATTTGATCACTACGCCGTGCTCAACCTTCTCCATTGTTTAAAAAATTGTGACTGACGATCTGTGATCAGCTACTGCGTCTTAAATACACGAGGTAGGAGCGTGCGGCTGCAGGTCCTGACTTGTCATAACACCCACACAAACAGCCATGCCCCTTCCTCTGTTTTGCCCTACCGATTCGCAAAACTTATTGACCGCCCCTCGTACCTCTTATCCAGGTGCAGCTTCACAGCTACTGCCTGAAAAGGGAGTATCTAAAGAGAAAGGAGAACAGAGACATCATGCTGGATGTAAACCGCACATCCCCCAGCCCGGCCATCTCGTGCTGGTGGGGTCACAAGACCCTTATACACCGGGAGGGCGGGTAGGGAGCACGCACCTAGCATGGTCTCCTGCAGAAAAATAGCTAACGGGGAACGGGACGAGACGAGCCTTCGCAGCTCCTCCCAGTTGGCCCGGAGTCCACGGCAATTCCATTGAAGGAATATGCCCTGCAGGCCTAGGTCGGAGGAGACGCGGGGGCCCTCCTCAAAAAGAAAACCCTCACGGGAATGGCCGTACGCTTCCCAGAGGCAGAACCCTGGGCGCTGTTGGCCGAACAAAGCGCTCAAGAAGCTGTCGCCTTCGAGGACATATTGGGGGAGGTTGGGCTCGACATGCGAGTCTTTTCCTCCCTCCGCCTAGAAACCTTAGGCAGGCGTTGCGGCTTTGGATGCAGGGGGCCCTCTTTTCGAGGAACCACCGTCTTCGAGCCACTCGGTCCACCACTAGGCGTAGGCGAAGGAGCCAAAGCTCCTTTGTTGCTGTCCTCCATTCGGGAGACAGCTTTAGAAACCCCGGAAGATGGCCTGGTGACTAACTTCAGGGGTTTTGCCTCTTGTGAGTCTAACGTCTCGGTGGAGACGCGTGGCTGTTACGCCTTACGGGAAACGGCCACACTAGGGAAAGAGGGGGCAGCCCTTGTTTTAGCCGGGGCTGGTTAGGAACCCTCTTTGCACCCAGCTTTACCAGGGGAGCGCCCGCGTTGAGTAGAGGTCGCAGAAGGGCTCCGAATGGGTGCGGAAACAACGGTGCTCGTTGGCCTGGATGGGCCAGGAGCAGAGGGTGCCTTTCTAACTATTGAGGCATATAACGTCAAAGGCAGAGCCGAGCGCGCCAGGACCAAGTCCTTAGCCTCGCGGAATGAGAATCGATCCTGGGCTTGAACGGCCAGGATTTCTTTCTCAAGGAGATATGCACCACATTGCTTCGAAGAAGCGGGGTTCGGCTCTCCTCAATTTACACACTTGGCCACATACGATTTAGACTTATCGTGTGCGGCCTTGGAGCAATTAACACAGACTTCGAGTGACCCCGACTTTGCACGTCTACAAGAACGATTCGTATGGCCGAAGCGGTGACAGTAATAGCATTGCCACGGTAGCGATACCAACCAGCACGCCCCGACTCAGGGAGCTTGTCACAGTCGAACGTGACGAAGAGTGTAGGGGTGGGTCTCGAAGCCCCTCCCTGTTTTCTCATTACACGTTTGACCTTGACCGCCCCATGGTCAGCCAGCTCTAAGGTGATGTCCTCTATGGAGTAGTCAACGAGTTCCCTCGCATAAACTACTTTCACAAAGTTCATGGTAGAGTGCGGCGTCACACTCACCGGGTGCCATCAAGTGTCTGAAGAGCACTTATCCTGGCCGCCTCGGCGGGATTCGCCAGAAGGCTTTCTTCCGAGAAACGGGTCACCTTCAGCTCTACCAATTGCACTAGCTATTCCTCTCCTCTGATGGCTCATGTTGCTCTTGTCCAATATGGTGCCATCAGTGGAGCGAATAACGAGGAAACGTTTGAAGCCAGCGGGGTCGAATACGCCAGGTAACCTCTGAATTAGGGGCCCCGATGTTATCAAGGCTCCGCCCTGTGCACTTTTGTTCTTAGTCGGGGGCTCCGGACCCGGTGGGGCAGAGGGGCCGGATGTGCCGATCTTGGCTTGGTCGCTTACCAAAGTGGCAGCAGACCCATCCGTCCTGGCAGCCCCCGCGGATGGAGAGGAGCCCTGAGTCTTTTTCTTCTTCTTTTTAGGAGAGGAGGGCGGGGAATGAACCCGCTTCTCACCTCGGCATAGAAAGCCCCTAGGCCAGATAAACCGACCTCAGCCAAGTCCTTCTCCGAAATGAAGAAGGTCCTGGTGGTCGCAGGGGCACCGTTCGGAGGAGATCCCTTGCCTCCTTGTACTGCCTCGGAAACCCGGGCCGTTTGAGGAAGACCTTGCATAGGTGCGGATTCGGATTCGGTGCTTGGCGCCGAGCCCGGATTCCCCCCTATAGAAGGCCCTACAGTCTGAGGATGGCTTGCCTCAAATACCATGTCTACCTCAGAAATGGCCTCCAGTTGGCCATTCCCCCACCCCCCCAAGAAATCGCAGGTCCCGTTGGAACTATCGTCACTAGTCAGGTGGTGTGGGGAGGCACAGGCCTTGACCCCGGCAAGGTTCAATATTCTTGCCAGCAGGTCTTTTGAGGGAAGCGACCGAAGGAGGCTGGCTTACCTCTCCCCCCTAAGGGGGTTTGCCCTACCGAGCCGCTTAAATGAGGGGCGGTCGGCAATGGGCTGCCTGCTGGCTTTCTTGGCAGTGGCCTTGGAAAGAAATGAGGGGACTCCCGCTGGATTTTTTAATTTTTGTTATTAAAGAGCTCATCTGGCGACTGCCTACTTGGGCATTAGTCGCCGTATTAAAAACTGGCCTATATCTAGACTACTTTAAGATAAAATTAGGATAACCCCCTCCCCCACACACATAAAAAGCGAAAGGGAAGTAGGCAGTAAGCAAGCTCCTGCGTTGGGGGGAAGGGCCCCCAGCGCAGGAGCGTGCGACCTATAAGAGGGAAAAAACAAACAAAAACCCCTGCTTAAATAATAGATAGAAGGCCGGCCCCCCCCCCAAAAGTCAACAAGTCCTATAGTCAATATGCACGCACTCGTCCCGAGTACAAAGGACAGGCGGTAGCGACCCCACCCATCTCGCTACCGGGACAGGTAACGTGCGCGAAGATCACCCAGACTGGAACATTCGACAAGAATGTGCTGAACAGTCTGGAAAACGACGCAGTCGTCACAATAGCGCGCAGGCGAACGCTCCTTCAAATAGCAATGCGTCACACGAGTGTGTCCGATTCGGAGAAGACAGAAAGCGACCTGAAGCCATCGCGGAATTGGGGGATAGGTCCATGGGAACAGTCGTGGCGCAATGGCAGGCAACTTTAAGTTCCCTTCGACCGTCTTCCATCTTCTTTGCCAAGCAGTCTGAAGAGCTGCCCGTATTCCTGCCATGAAGTCGGTGTGAGGAAGAGCGAAACGCTGGTGCGGTCGCAGAGTCCTCGCGGACTCTTTGTCGCCCTCATTCCCCGCAATTCCTACATGTCCAGGAACCCAGCAGAAGATAATCTCGACATCCGTCCGGCACGCCATAACCGTGGCGTCACGGATATCGCGAACCAGGGGATGCGGAGATTCCAATGCTCGAGAGCATTCAGGGCGCTTTGTGAGTCGCTATAAATCACAATCCGGTCTCCGAACCGGGCACGTCGCGTAATCTCCCGTACCGAGTGGTGTATGGCCACCAGCTCGGCCGTGAAGACAGACGGAGCGCCTGGCAGAGCTCCGTTGAATTCAAACAGAGGGGATACGTCGTGGAAGCCGACCCCCTCTTGGGACTTGGAGCCATCCGTATACACTGGCACGGTTCCAGCGTGACACGAGGTGTGCTCCAAAAAGGTCGAACGCAATACTCCCGGCACTGTACAAGCTTTGGGAGCAGAGGCGTGGCGACAAATAGCCAAATGTGGTACCCTCCAGGGTGGCGTCCATGGCAGAACTAGGGGCGCCATCGGCTCGAGAGCTATATCTAGCCTTTGAAGGAGTTTCCTAGCTCTAAACCCAAAGGGCATGGGGTATGACTGGCGTCTCTCGGCGGCATAGACACCGTCGAGATCAGCTGCGGATGCAGTGAGAGCTATTGGCGACTGAGGGAGGCGCCGGGCTTGCGCGTACAGGCGAGTAATGCACTGCACGCGGAATCTTCCCAGCATCGACCAACATGCTCTCAATGGGGGAAGTGCGGAAGGCACCGGTCGCAAGGCGAAGGCCGGTGTGGTAGATCGAATCCACCTTTCGCTATAAACGCTCGGCTGCGGATGCATAAAACTCGCATCTGTAGTCAAGCTTCGAACGAACAAAGGATCGATAAAAAAGTAAGGCAGTAGCCCTATAAGCACCCCAAGCGCTAAACGTCACGGAACCGAGAATGTCCATGGCGCGGGTACAAGAGATACTAAGGCTGCGAATATGAGATCCAAGGTGAGGCGTCGGTCGAATACAAGACCAAGGAAACGGTGCGATTCAACCACATCCAGGCGCCCCCCATTAAGAAACATATCTGGGTCAGGGTGTAGCTGTGGATAGCGGCACAAGTGCACCACCTTAGTCCTGGCCAAAGAAAACCGAAACCTGTGCGCTTTGGCATAGTGAGAGACGCGGTTCAATGCCTGTTGGAGTCGACGCTCCAGAGTTGGCATCTGGGCCGCACCAAAAGAGATCAAAAGGTCGTCCACGTAGAGCGTAGCGAGAACATCTTCCGGCAGCACCGAGGTGATGCCGTTGATGCACAGTGCAAAGATTCTGACACCGAGGACACTTCCCTGCTGGACACCCTCTTCCAGCTCCTTTGGGCCGGAGAGAGCCCTATTCCCTCACCCGTACGCGGAATCAACGATCTCACAAAAATTCACATATAAAGACTCGGAGACGATCTCTCGCCATCATCGTTTGGAGAGTCTTCATGATACCGTATCGCTATGTGGTATCATAGGCCTTCTCCAGATCGAAAAACACCGTGGCGTAGGGTTGTCTACGAAGGAAAGCCTCGCAGACGGCATTTTCCAGTCGGAGCAGAGCATCCGACGTGGAGTGGAACTTGCGGAAGCCTCACTGTGCAGAAGACAGATGGCCTCCGCTGTCCACGAAAAAGGCTAATCTAACATTTACCAATTTCTCCATCAACTTGCACACGCAAGAGGTTAGAGAGATTTGACGGAAACCGGTCGGAGTAGAGTGATCTCTCCGCGGTTTGCAAAAGGCGAGCACAGTAGCGATTCGCCAGGAATCTGGGAGAAGACCCTTAAACCAGATTCTGTTGAACAAATCTAACAGAAAGGCTATGCCTCGCTCACCCAGGTGTCGAAGCATGGCGTACGGGACATCGTCCGGACCATGAACGGTGTCCGCGCACGAAGCGAGAGCGGAGCGCAACTCACTCACAGTAAACCTGTCGTTGAAGGGTCCTCTGCCTCTAGGGGGAAAGTCCAGCCAGCGGCCTTCCGCGACATCACGACGTGCATTGAATGCTGGCGGAGCAGAATCCCTGCCAGAGAATTCCGAAAAAGCGGTCGCGACGGATTCCGCCACGGACGCGGGGTCCGAGATTGCGGTCCCATTCTCCTGGAGAACGGGAGGGGGCTTCCTGCGAGAACTTTGCCCGAATCCTTTTGGCTCGCTTCTACACCTCAGCTAAAGGCGTCTTTCCGTTAAGTAAAGACACGTATGCCCACCAAGAAGAGCGGCGGGCGTGCTTCGAAATATACCGGAACCTAGCCCTAGCCCGACGAAATTCAGCGACAGTGAAATCGTTTGGGCGGTGCTTATAGCGCATGTAGGCATAACGCTTCTGTTTGAGGGCCCTCACACTCGGCCGACCACCATGGGAGTGGTAGGCGTGCAAAACGGCCAGACGTCATACGAATAGTAGTCAGACCCACGGCGATGAGGTTGCCGGAGAAGAACTCAACGGCCTCATCTACAGACCAAAATTCCTCGACTGGCATAGAGTATTCAGTCATTTCCTGAAATGCAGGCCACCGCACCCGCGCCAAGCACCACCGAGGTGGGCTCTCAGGCGGCAGTTGCCCTGAAAATGACATTTAAATGGGAAAGTGATCACTACCATGGAGGTCATCGACCACCCCCCGAATCAAAATCAGGCGGTGCATCCGAAGAGCACAAAGATAGGTCAAGGCAAGAAAATGAAGCGGTTCTCGGACAGTGATGCGTAAACTCATCCACGTTTACGACACCCATCTTAAGCTCTTCAATCAGATCGGCAAGGACTTGCTTCCTGGGATTTATTGAGTAATCTTCCCAGAGAGGATGCCTGCCGTTCAGATCTCCAAGCAAGAGAAAGGGCCTCGGCAACCGTGCCACGACGCGGCGGAAGTCCCCCACGTCAAAGTCAACTGACGGTGGAATGTACGCAGAAATGATAGTATACCTCCTATCCAGGTGCAGCTGCACAGCCACTGCCTGAAAGGAGGTATCTAAAGACAAAGGAAGAACAGAGACATCATTCCGGGTGTAAACCGCGCATCCCCCAGCCCGGCCATCCCGTGGTGGTGGGGTCGCAAGACCCTTATACCCCGGAAGGGCGGGCAAGGGGCACGCGCCTAGCATGGTCTCCTGCAAAAATATAGCTAACGGAGAAAGGGACGAGGCATTCCTCCACAGCTCCTCCCAGTTGGCCCGGAGTCCACGGCAATTCCATTGAAGGAATATGTCCTCCAGGCCTAGCTCGGAGGAGACGCGGGGGCCCTCCTTCAACAGAAGACCGTCACGACCGTACGCTTGTCCGAGGCAGAACCCCGGGCGCTGTTGGCCGGACAAAGCGCTGAAGGCGCTGTCGCCTTCGAGGAATTATTGGGGAGGTTGGGCTCGAAATGCGAGTCTTTTCCTCCCTCCGCCTCGAAACCTTAGGCAGGCGTTGCGGCTTCGGAGGCAGGAAGCCCTCTATTCGAGGAACCACCGTCTCTGAGCCACTCGCTCTACCACTAGGCGTGGGCGAAGGAGCCGAAGCTCCTTTGTTGCTGTCCTCCTTTCGGGGAACAGCTTTAGGAACCCCGGAAGATGGCCTGGCGACCAACTTCAGGAGTGTTGCCCCCTGTGAGTCTAACCACTCGGTGGCCGTTTCGCTTTACGGGAAACGGCCACGCTGGGGGAAGAGGGGGGAGCCCTTGTTTTAGGCGGGGCTGGTTAGGAACCCTTTTTGCCGCCAGCATACCAGGGTAGCGCCCGGGTTGAGTAGAGGCCACAGAAAGGCTCCGAATGGGCGCGGAAACAACCATGCTCGTTGGCCTGGATGGGCCAGGAGCAGAGGGTGCCTTTCTAACTATTCAGGCATATGACGTCAAAGGCAGAGCTGGGTGCGCCAGGACCAAGTCCTTAGCCTCGCGGAATGAGAGTCGATCTTGGGCCTGAACGGCTATGATTTCTTTCTCAAGGAGATATGCACCACATTGCTTCGAAGAAGCGGGGTGCGGCTCTCCGCAATTGACACACTTGGCCACACACGATTTAGACTTATCGTGTGCGGCCTTGGAGCAATTAACACAGATTTCGGGTGACCCCGACTTTGCACGTCTACAAAGTGGGGTCACTAATAGCACCGCCGCGGCAGTGGCACGAATGCCTTCACGCGGTAGCAGTACCAACCAGCACGCACCGACTCAGCGAGCTCGTCACAGTCGAACGTGACGAAGAGTGTAGGGGTGGGTCTCGAGGCCCCTCCCTGTTTTCTTATCACACGTTCGACCTTCACCGCCCCATGGTCGTCCAGCTCTAAGTTGATGTCCTCAATGGAGTAGTAAACGAGTTCCCTCGCATAAACTACTCCTTTCACAAAGTTCATGGTAGAGTGCAGCGTCAACCTCACCGGGGTGCCATGAAGTGTCCGAAGAGCACTTATCTTGGCCGCCTCGGCGGGATTCGCCGCATTCGCCAGAAGGCTCTCGTCCGAGAAACGGGTCACCTTCGGCTCTCTACCAATTGCACTAGCTAATCCTCTCCTCTGATGGATCATGTTGCCCTTGGCCAACATGGTGCCATCAGTGGATCGAATAACGAGGAAGCGTTTGAAGTCAGAGGGCTAGAAAACGCCAGGTAACCTCTGAATGAGAGGGGTCGCCCTGTGTAGTTTTCGTCTTTTTCATAGTCAGGGGCTCCGCACCCCGGGGGGCAGAGGGGCCGGATGTGCCGATCTTGGCTTGGTCGCCTACCAAAGTGGCAGCAGACCCATCCGTCCCCGCAGCACCCGCAGATGGAGAGGAGCCCCGAATCTTTTTAGTCTTTCTTGTCTTTTTAGGAGAGGAGGGCGGGGAATGAACCCGCTTCTCACCTCCGCCGGCAGAAGCCCTTAGGTCAGGTCCTTCTCCGGAATGGAGAAGGTCCTGGTGGTCGCAGGGGCACCGGTTAGAGGAGATCCCTCCCCTCCTTGTACTGCCTCGGAGGCCCCAGCCGTTTGCGGAGGACCTTGCATAGGGGCGGATTCGGTGCTTGGCGCCGAACCCGGATTCCCGCCTATGGAAGGCCCTACCGTCTTAGGCTGAGTTTCCTCGAAGACCATGTCTATCACAGGAGGGGCCTCCAGTTGGCCATCCCCTCTCAGGACATCGCAGGTCTCCTTGGCAGCGTCACCAGTCTCCGTTTATGATAGAGGCGAAGTTGAGGGTTACGTGTTTTTTTTTATATTCATCATTGGGCATGGTGACCCTATTTGTATCACGGGACGCAATCGCGCATCACCTCTCGCAGTAGCCCGCACTTCAAGAGGTGCTCACTGGCCTGGCAGAGCCAGGCTCCGTTATTCAGGACCACCCCTCCCGCCCGGTGGCCTGGCAGTCCATCGGCATGGCGGTTCCACCTTGGACACGGCGTAAAAAAGATAGATTGTGAAGAGGAGAGGAAAAGGGATGTGAGGAAGGTATGGGTGGGGATGAAGCAGGTTGTTAAAACTCACCACCCCAGACCGGAGTCAGGGGTTAGGGAACATTGTCCCCTTTCCCCTCAGCCCCGATCCGGGACGGTTGGCTGAGAAGGAGGTCAGCATCTACTCTGTGAAATTAGAGGCTGACCAGAGAAAGTTGTGGGAGAGGTTGTATGAAAAGCAAGGAAACAATTGTTTTGAAGGAAGAAGTTGGTTTTTTTTTTTCCAAGGGGCTATCTGGCGACTTGTGAAGGAGAAGAGGCTAAGCTGGGGTCGGACGGGGTGCTGAGTCCCGTCAACTGCCGCTGGAAAAAGGGAGGTGCCCGAAAGCAACTCCAGAGAAGGGGGTGAGTGGGAGTCCCCTACACCCGTAGGCGTAGGAGAGGAGTAAGCCTCCTCTCCGGTTAAAGAAATATGGAGGGTCCCCTGCGCAAGCACGAGGGGGGGGGGGGACCTCCATTTTTTCGGTGGAGCTGCCCGCAGGCGGCTCCTTTGATGACACAGGGAGAATTAAGGGGAGATTTTGAGTTTTCTTATCATTGGGCATGGTGACCCTATTTGTATCACGGGACGCAATCGCGCATCACCTCTCGCAGTAGCCCGCACTGCAAGAGGTGCTTACTGGCCTGGTAGAGCTAGGCTCCGCCATTCAGGACCACCCCTCCCGCCTGGTGGCCTGGCGGCTCCACCTTAGACACGGCGTAAAAACATAGATTGTGAAGAGGAAAGGAACAGAGATGTGAGGAATTTATGGGTGGGGATGAAGCAGGTTGTTAAAAACCAACCACCCCAGACCGGAGCTCAGGGGTTAGGGAACATTGTCCTTTCCTCCCTCAGCCCCGATCCGGGATGGTTGGCTGAGAAGAAGGTCAGCATTTACCCTGTGAAATTAGAGGCTGACCAGAGAAAGTTGTGGGAGAGGTTGTATGAAAAGCGACGAAGTAGGGGAGAAACACAGCCTATCTGAACGAAGGAAGAGAGGCTAAGCTGGGGCCGGACGGAGCGCTGGATCCCGTCAGCAAGGCGGCTAGGATGGCAAATCGCCGCTCCCCTTTCGGGGTAGGAAGGAGGCAAAGGGATAGGAAAGTAAAGGAGATCCAGATGAAAATTAATGGAGGCATCTGAATAGAAGGTAGAGGGATTTGAAAAATGGTTAAGTGAAAATGCGCGGAATGCAATCAGGTATGGGCGGTAGGGTCGGGAGGATGTTTGGAAAGATGAAATGAAAAAAAAATAATCAAGAATCTACATGAAGCATGGCATGTGAGAGAGAGAGGACTCCATGTTGGTAACCATATAACTGCTTGGTGAATTTTTTATATCCTTGTGTACTCGAAAAGAATGTTTTGATTCCGTTCTGCCAGGCCGGTTAAGCCGCGGTAGTGTGTGAATCGAAAGGATGTATGGAATATAAGGTGGGAGGGGAGTCAATGTCTAGATTGCAGACGCTTTCTGCGAGACAAACATGAAAGGTAATGAAATGTGTGTGACCAGGTTTAGATCAAGGTAGTGTTTTGAGTGATGACTGACATGATGCAATGGTTGGGCATGAATGTGAGTTCGAGAATTATGTGGGTGAAGCTGAAATTTGCTTGTAGTGTATGAAGCTTGTAATGATAGAAGTGAAGCTGATCGGTACTGGATTGAAATATGAGAAATGGTGGATAGAATTGGGGATGGTTGGAGACATGAATGGACGAATGCAAAGGTGGCAGATTGAGAGAGGGGATAATTGGAACTTTTGGTACACCAGGAGAGAAGGGAAATGAAGAAAGGGTGGTAAAGTTGTAATGAAAGAAATGTGTAGCAAACACTTTCATTTAGCAAAAGGATCTGCATAAATTCATTTAGGTTGGACAGAGGTTCAACTTGAGAGTATGATTGATGTTTCTAGTAAGAAAGAATGTGCTGCGGGACGTACTTGGTGTTAAATATGTAAGAGGTATGGGGCTATCTGATCACATGATTTTGCTGTGTGATGTTAAACTGATTGGTGCATGGATGAGAAGTCGGGTCGCGTTCTCTTGGTTCGGATCCCACGTTAATCAGGAGCTCCCCACCAAGAAATAAAGGCATCTTAAATGGGTGTAGATTGGTTGTAAAATCCCTACGATAAAAAAATGGGCGAGAAGACGCAAGGCAGGTAGAAAGGAAGGGAAAATCAGATGTGAAAAGTTATTGAATTAGAGATAAAAGGAAGAGTATGAGAGAATGCTTGCGAGTGTTAGAGAGAAAGTAAACGTGAGCATTGAGATAGAACAAATGTGGAACAAATTTAAGAAAGTGGTGTTAGGTAGTGCAAGGACTGTGGGTGGGTGTGCCAAAACTGGATAGAGGAAGTAAAATGCTCTATAGTGGAATAACGATATGAAGAGTGTAGTCTAAACTTGGCGTTGGTCAAATGCTTAATATTGCAGATAAGAATGACAGGGTGATACGGTTGAATGCATACAAAAAGATAAGGAGAGTGAAACAAGTGAATACACAGTAGTAAAGCAGCAAATGAAGCATTTGGACAAAAGGTGAGTATGGATCCCGATGGGAACAGGAAGCTATTGTGGAAGGAAGTGAGAAAGAAGGGTGAGGAAGCAGTAGGATATTAGCAAGGTACTTGTGAGCAATGGGGTCAAATCTAGATTACGAGTCTAATTTAGTGAGTTATATGTAAATATGATTAGCTTCATGGTCATGAATTGCCTCTTGTATAGAGGTATGCAAGAGGTTTAACGTGCTATAAGAGGCTTGAAAATGGGACGGCGGCTGGATTTCATCACATACTCGCTGAGATGCGAAAAAATGGCGATGTTTGCATCATGGAATGGGTTCGCTGGCTGTGTTCTAAGGAATTTGAAAGTGGAAGAGTGCCTGGAGGCTGAAAGACTGCAGTGATAGTGCTGTTGTGTAAGGGTCATGGGGAGAAAGGTGAATGCAAGAACTACAGGGAGATAAGTCGGTAGTGTTGCAGGTAAAGCGTATGGACAATTTTTAATGCTCGTAAAAGATAACCGATGTTTTGATAGATGAACAAGGGAGCATTGAAGCAGGAATGGTGAGTATCGATCAAATATTTGCAGAGAGCTAGCTGAAAAAAACAAGGGATGTGATGTAAAATGCATGGTGGGTTCATAGATCTGGAGAAAGCTTATGCTCCCGTATATCGAGAAGCATTAGGGCAAGTGTAAGAATGTATATACGTAGTGAGTGGTAGAGTGTTGGATGATGTGAAGAGTATCAATGTCGGAAGTTGTGCAGTGGGATGAAAGATAGCCTGGGTGAGAGGTTTGACATACATGGGATGTAACACATGTTTGTATGATGTCGCCATTGCTGTTTAATATTTTTATAGATGGAGTACTGAAAGAAGTATGTATGGGAGTGAAGGAAAGAAGTGTGAGATTGATGGGAAATGGCTTCTGTGTTGGTGGCTGAGAGTGAGAGAGAGTTGGAATTGTCGATTGTAACTTTTGAGAGGAAGGGTCTAAAAGTGAACGCGGAAAAGATTAAGAGGTGAGAATGGGGTGGGGTTTGATATCTGAGCCTGTGGTTTCACCCTTGAAAAAGTGCGAAGTTGAAATATTTCGGATGCATTGCAAATAAGGGTGGTACAGATGAAGCAGACTGAAACCACCTTTTAAATGGAAGGAAAATGACTGGGCCGATTAAAGCGTTAATGAATGGCAAGGGTTTTAGTATGGAATGTGTTGGGAAGCTGCATGTAGGTATGCTGATGGAAAGAGGAAGGCGAGAGCGAGAGCAGTGAAAATGGAAAACTTAGGATGGATGCTGGGCATTAGAGGGGTAGAGATAGTGAGGAACGAATGGTAAGATGTTTATCGCGCGAATGAGGTTTTGATGGAAAGTGCTGAGGTGATGCGGTCATGTAACAAGAATGGATAGAAATAGACTTGCAAAGAGAATATACAAGACTGAATGTGTGGGAGAAGGTCGGAAGACCAGGTAAAAGGATGGTTGATTATGCGAATGATGAGTGTGTGAGTGAGAATGGGTTGACCTAGGACGAAGAGGATGATATTGTGTCTGGTAAGCGTGCCTGTTTTTTTTTTAATTTTAGGAGCCCATCTGTCGACTGCCTACTAGGGCAGAAGTTGCCGTACTCATATCACAGCCTACTAATAGACTAGATTACCCCCCCCCCCCCTCCAATAACTATGTAATTAACAAATAACCATTATACAAATGTAAAGCCAAAAAAACAACAAAAGAAAACACTTAAGAAGAAGGAAGCGTTCTCCGGCGTCGGGGGTAGACCCGCCTCCCCCCGGTGCAGCAACATGCGACCTACTAAAACACAGAAAAGGGGTCAAATAAAGTTGATGAGGTCAGCCTCCTCTAAGCGTGCATGGAGGGGGGCTGATTGGCATCTTGTGCCGAGGGAAGAACCCTGACCCGAAGAGATGCTACAACAACCCATCGCTACGAAGGACCAGTTTGGCGTGGAGAAAATCCTGGGTGGCTTTGTGCTTACTAGGGCATAATGGGGCAGGAGGGGGTAATTTTAGTGTCATTGATGTGCGCCAACCCCAAAGGGTGGAAAATTGGTTGATGTTGAAATCATGAAAGATTATGACAATCGAGCATACCATTCGGCCAGACGAGTTAATGTGAAGGGACAGGAGGATGGAAGAAACTATGGGGAAAGGTGATGTCGTGTAGAGTCTGGAGGAGGAAGGATGATAAGGAGGGGAAGGACAGAAGAGGAGGAGGAGGATTGACAATAGGTTCAGGAGGGATCAATGGGTGTTCAAGGAGAGCTCACTCCTCAAGGGCCGCCGAACGCGGCACGATCTTCGCCCAAATCGAGGGAGGGTTCATGTGGTGGCAAAAGGAGGGATTAATGGGGGGTACGCATTGTACAGGAAGGGTTCAATGAGTGTTCAGGAAGGAATCCATGGGTCTTATGAGGAAATCAATGGATGTCCAGGAAAGGCTCAATGAGTATTCAGGGAGGGTTTCAATGGGCATTCGGGGAGGGTTCAATGGATATTGAGGAAGGGTACAATAGATATTAATTAAAGGCTCAATGGGTATTCAGGAAGGGTTCAATGGCTATTCAGGAAAAGTTCACTGGGTATCCGGAAAGGGTGTAATGGGTTCCAGGAAAGGGTTAAATGGGCATCTGAGAAGGGCTTAATGGGTATCTAGAAAGGGTTAAATGGGCATCTGAGAAGGGCTTAATGGGTATCTAGAAAGGGTTAAATGGGCATCTGAGAAGGGCTTAATGGGTATCTAGAAAGGGTTAAATGGGCATCTGAGAAGGGCTTAATGGGTATCTAGAAAGGGTTCAATGGGCATCTGTGAAGGGCTTAATGAATATTCATGAATGTTTCAAAGGGTATTCTTAAACAGTTCAATGCATATTCATAAAGGGTTCAATGTGTATTCATGAATGGTTAAATGCGTTTTCATGAAAGGTCCAAATGGGTATTCATGAAGGGTTCAATGGGGAACCAGAAAAGGTACAATGGGTACCCGAGAAGGGCTCAATGGGTATCTGAGAAGGGTTCGGTGGTTATTCCAGAATGGTTCAAAGGTTATGAGGAAAGTCTCAATGGGTATTTTGAAATGGTTCAAAACATATCTTGTAACTGTTTAATGGTTATCTGAAAGGGTTCAATGGGTATCCAGGAAAGGTTCAATGGATGTTCAGGAAGGAATCAATATATATATATATTTTTTAGCCCATCTGGCGACTGCTTACCTGGGGATAAGTCGGCATACACAGCACATTAAAAAACAACGATAAAAAAGGACAGGAGCTAAACAAATAAGAAAAAAAAGCGAAAAGACAAGAAGGAAGCGCGCTCCGGCGTCGGGGGTAGGCCAGCTTCCTCCAAAAAGTCACATAGTCCATAGGCCTGTGTACACGAACCCATCCCGAGTACAAGGCACAAACGGTAGCGGCCCCCAAACGTGCGCGAAGATCACCTAGACAGGGGCATTACACAGGAATGTGTAAAACAGTTTAGGGGATAAGGCAGTCGTTGCAGTAAGGTGCAAGGGAGCGCTCGATCAAATGACGGTGCGTCCAATTCGGAGACGACAGAAAGCAACCTGAAGCCGTCGCGGCATTGGGGGACTCAATGGGTATCTGGGAAGGGTTCAATGAGTTGTCAGAAAGGGTTCAATGGGTATTCTTGAAATGTACAATGAGCATTCAGGAAAGATATCCGGGAAAGGTTCAGTTATCCTGGGTGTTCAATGGGTTTCTGGTCCGTGTACAACGGTTATCCAGGAAGGGCTTGAAGGTTATTCAGAAAGGGCTCAAAGAGTATCCGTAAATGGTTCAATGTGTATTCAGGAACTCAATAGGTGTTATATAAGGATTCAATGTGTATTCAGTAAGGGTTCAATGAATATCAGGGGTATTCATGATTTTTTTAAAAAAATTTAAGTGCCATCAGCAACCGTTTACTAGAGCAAAAATCGCCGTACTCGCGCTAAAGCCTACTAGTACGCAAGGAATTCCTGAAGGGTTCAATGTATATTCATAAATGGTACACTGGTTATTCAGGGATGGTTTAAATGTTTTTTTCTGGAGGGCTTAATTGGTATTACATTGTTACTCGATGGCTTACGTTCCCGATGAACTATGCGAGCTCCACCATTTTGCTGTCTGGTATAATGTGGTATATGAATGCTAAGGGGAAAAAAATTAGGAAAAAAGGGAAGAGGGGAGAAGGGGCTAATAAAAGTCCTCTTGGTCAAGGAGGTGGCAGCTCATACGGAGATTCCCCACGAAGAACCACGGAAGTGGAGGGTGCTCAAAAATTGTGTGTATGGGGTGGCAAATTTTAGAATTGACACCCAATGAAAATCGCTCATTAACCACCGACTGGTCGCGCATTGAGCGACGCAAGAAGTGTGTTCTATAGGTTGATGACGCTGATCACATCCATCAAAAATATTAGCAGTCTCAAATGTTCTTCGACTTTAAGGAAATTTGCTAAAATGGAGGCGGAACCTCTGAAGTAGGCTCTTACCTTCTCGGCTTCGATGGAAAAAGGTAAATCATAAATTAGGTATCTATAAATCTATATTAAGACAATTTGTATATATCCAGATATGTAATCTAATATTTTAACAATAGCATTATACCTTAACCTTTTATCTCAGACAGATAGATTTCCCTTTGAGAATTTTGAAAATTCTCTTTTCCTGAAATTGAAAAGATGTTTAAAATAGCAGCAACCTTCAAAAGAGAAGTCTAACATTCCAACATCAAAATCTTGAACAGAAAAACCTTCATCTGTTCAACTAAATTGGTGTGGTGAGTTTATTCTTTCCACAATTTTGCAAGTACATACACTAAAAAATGTCTGAATGATGACTACCATTCACATTGATCAAACGAGAAAAAAAATAAGAAACGATACTCCATCCTTCCCCCCCCCCCAAATTTTTATTTGATGCACAGTACTCATTTCCAAGGATTCTCGCCTCATCTTTCAGCTGTACAATAAGTTATAAAATTGATGTTGCTTTTATACAGGTTAAAAAATCCCTGAAAAAAATATATTCTTGGGGAAAGTAGTTAGGGTCTAGATAGATGTGACATCGGTGAGGATATTAACTTGCTTAAAGAGGGAGTAAAATTAAAGCTTCTTAAGGCTAGATTGAAGGTGGGAAGGGAATGAATTAAAGCCAACTTGATATTTCTGCACTTGAGAGTCATTTGAGCGATATAAAAATTGTCTTTATTCCAGTCAATTTCATGTTTTTTTTATGAGATGAAACTACAGAGGGCATTCATTGGAACTGTTTCCAGGGTAGTTGTGTTTTTGTATATGCCTTTATCTAATGTTCTGCTATTTATTTAATTAGTTGACTTTTTTACATGTAAGAAAACAAAATGATACGTTGGTGTTGGTATTCTTTTTACTAGTTATTTGAGCCTTTTAATTCAGAGTTGTATTAGAATTGGTGTTACTTTTCCTTTTGGAGTGCAAGTAAATTCTTCTTGCTTCAATGTGAGGGTATTTTTTTTAAACCTGTATAAAAGCAACTTAGTTAATTTTATTACTCATCATACAGCTCAAAGATGAGGCAAGAAGCCTCGAAACCATTGCTTTATGAGGGCACTTATTTGCTTAAGATCAACTTATGAATTGGGGTTTTATGCTTGAGAATAGAAAATAATGAATAATTAGAAGCAAAGTAAAAGAATTTGCTAGAATTTTGAGTTTAGAATAAGTCATGCAAACAAAGATTCCTGTATCAATAAAGAGAATTGAGCCTTTTGTGGAAAGTGGCAACAGAACAAGAAGGAAATCAAAGAAACATGAATGTGAAAAACTTCTCAAAACTAAAAAAAACAAGGGAGCCAAATTCTCTACATACTTTTTTTCACAGACATTCTATGAAAACAGAAGGGGAAAGTTGTGTGAAATAAAGACAGCATGGAGGCAGGTCGAAAATCATCATCACTTTAATCTATAATTTTCATCATTAAATTAATCATCTCTTACTGGTCATTCTAAAACAGTGTGCCATGGTTGAATTGAAGTACGCAGAAACTGTTTTCACAATTTATTGTTTGCCTGCCATAGAATGAGCGTGAAATAGAATTTCTTGTCATTAAGAATTATCTTAGAATAATTAAGAAGTGATTTTTAGCATTTAAGTTATGGCAGATTTTTTAATTATTAAAGTATTAGCAATAACATCCTTGTACCATGTTTATCGTTACAATTATGCAATACAAATAAAATTACTAAAATGAAATTTGCCTATTGTACAATAAAACTTTACAAAAAAAATCACATCTCAGTAACAACAGTTTTTGTCTAAAAAAAAAGTTTTTACTTCAGGATCCAATCCTTGCGAAAGGAAGGGAGGATCGGAACACAGGGGAGAGGATCTCTTGAAAAGATCACCTGACCAAGAGATGCATTAAAATCTCTCGACTATATGTTGCTGACCCAACTTACGATAAATGATAAAAATAGCGCGACTCGTTAGAAAACAATAAAAAACAACTGCACTTGCTACAGACGGTCTTGTATGAGTGGCAATTACCAGGATAACCCTCGTCTCCTCATCTAGTTCTTTTGGAGTTGGGGTTCCTTCAAACTTTGAGGAAATAATGAACATAGTTCGTGGCAGTTCAAAGTCAAGGACACTAGCACACGAGCACACACACACACACGCCCTCTCGCACATATGCACAAACCTCTAAAATGAAACAAACTCCAGCTCAAGTGTCATAATATATTAATTTGATAGACAATAATAGAATGTAGAGTTTTGGAGCCATTTCACCTTAGATGAAAAAAAGGCTAAGTATGGTAATTTGGGGTCGAGGCTAGACTGCGGTTGCAGCATCACGTCTCTCTACAGGAGCGACCTATTCCCCCTCCCCTTTTTAGGGAACGCGCGGGGTAGACATTAAGAAGTCACGCGCGAGGGTAGACGAAGCAGTCAGTCACGAGGCGATGCGGCGAGAGAGGTCGCCACCATGAGCCCCGGCAGCCCATTTTCGAGGATGGGGCTGGCGGCGGAGGCGGAAGCAGCAACGCCCTCACCGTCGCCAGACTCCTTTCCGTCCTCCTCCCCTTCAGGCTCGAGCCGTGTGCGTTTCATGGGCGTGGGCGGGCGAGGTTCCTCTCCTTCGCCCATCTCCTCCTGAATCACACTCTGCGTCCGTTTGCGCCCGTTCGAAAAAGCCTTAAGCGAAGCAGTACTAGAACCGTCCGAGGTGCGGTCGTTCTCACTACCCACAACGGCGCTTGCGGGCATAATTTTGCCACTATTATCGTTACTACTGTTATTAATAGCCATTAAATCACCGTTAGGTCTCGTGCTCAAAGTACTTTCGTCAGTGAGATCGCTCTCGCGGAGCAAATCTGCGTCTGACGAGGCCTCGAGCATAGTCCTTGGGCCTTCGTCAGAGTACTGCGGGAGAGAGTCCTCGTTGTGGAGCGGTTCCATTTCTGAAAAGGCGCACTCCGGGTACTCGGGTACCTCTTCTGCACTGGCCGGGGTGTTGTTCGACGTGGTTGGGCCCATGGACAGTTGGTTGGTGAGGTGCGAGATCTTCTCCTTGGCCTGTCGAAGCTGACTCTGCAGGTAGAGAATGGTGCCCTGCATCCCTTCCGTGTCCTCGTCCATCTCTTGTAAGAACTCCTCCAACTCTGCGGAAACACCATTTGGCATCAAAAGGTTATTCTAAATCATTGGCCTCTATAGAAACAACACAAAATAATCTCTATGGTTCACTTTAACTACTGAAAGCGGGTTAAAGACTCATGCAAGTGCCACGAGACGGAGCAGAAATGTAATTGTTAATTACAAGGTTGCCAACTGCAGGAAGTACAAAACAATTGACTATGACCTCGCTCATGCACAAATGAGGGGCTGTGAGTCAGACCAAAGGCATCCAATTTTCTCTACTATCGATCAAGTTATTCCAACCCTTTTTTACCCATACATACTTAGTTAAGCCAGACAAATTAGACAGTGGGTGATTAAGGGCTGTACAAATTGAGATAGGGATGATTTAGGCATATTCACGGGATTATTAGTTAGTGGATTCGTAGCCTAAACCCACCCATTTCACGCATGAAGTTATGTTAGATTGTTAAGAAACGCAATGACCCATCGCATCAGAGACAAGATCTCTAGACCGGATAATGCACATAAAGATCAGATCAGAATGACAATCACTGGTGAGCCCAAGGTGCCAGTCCTCGCAGCAAAGGTGGAAGCAATTGTAACCATAGGTAAGACAGGATAATTGGACATGAGTGTCCCCCCCCCCCATAGTACTCTGGCAGAGTGCCGAAACATAGGAGAGAGCGTGTATGTTGTTTTATGAAGGTAGGAAAGGAAAGGATAATGGTGTTGTGATTGGCTATATGCATGATGGTGCGAGGAGCTAATTACCCTTGAGGGAGGAGTATCAGCGTATCCGCCCAATGGGCAGCCAGCACATGACGCTGAGTTTTTTTTATCTGCTCTCACTGGGTTGAGCCCCTGCCTCGACGTCAGAAATCCAAAGTCGTCTGACCCGAATCCAACCCTTAAAGAAAGTACTCTTGCCTTCCGTGTGTTACTGGGAGACAGGTCTGTAGAGGTCGAAAGTGGTGGTTTATAAGGCACTACCTTCGTACCCACGTGTAGGTGATTTATTAGAGGTGCTAAGACCTCATCTCAGGTTTTGGTGGCGTTAAAAGTATTGTCTCCATGTGAAGAGCATCTTTGGAGTTTCATTTGATAGGAGTGGGGTTTTTGATAATACCCTTCGAGGTGGAAGATGTAAAGTATGTGAGGGGTGAGAGTTATCAAGACTCGTTGAGTAAGTATGTTGATATCATCTGGTTAAAGTTTAATGTTTGGGTTGCGTGATAGGATGTAATAGAGGAAAGGGGGGTAAGGATGGAACCTTTGGTGGGACTCCGAGGGAGGGATAGTGTACCATTAATTTGCTTTCTTTTTTTGAAGCCTGATAAAGGTGTATAGTAAAAGTTATGAAGACAATTTATTATCACCAACCGCTTTCCAATTATATGGGAAGGGTGCGCATCAACACCACTCCATGTGTATTGCGTTGGTAAGAACAAAACTCAGGTGCATGGTTCGTATCCGGGTTTAGGCATCATGGATCACAACATAAAAAGAAGTATTGATGAATGTGTTTGACAACATAAATGAAAGAGAGGAGTTTCACTCGTCGCGAGCATTTTCAGAATGGCTAGAATTGAGAGACAAGGCTCAGGCCTATAAAAGGAGGCTGCCTCGCGCATTTCTCACGATTGCTCTCCTTTCGGGTAACAGCTTTAGGAGTCCGAAGACGGCCTCATGACCAGCTTCGGGGGGTTTGCTTCCTAAGCCTAACGACTCGGTGGAGGAGCGCGTCCATTTCTCCGTCACGTGGGATAGGAGACTTTTTTTTTTTTAGCCGAGGTTGGGAAGAACCGGCAGAAGGGTTTTGAATGGGCGCCGAAACAACTGTGATCGTATACCTGGAGGGGGCTATGAGCAGAGGGTGCTTATTCTTTAATATTACGAGGCAAGGGGTCTCATTTTTTTATTTTTAAAGAGCCCATATGGTGCCTGCTTACTATGGCAAAAGTCGCCGTAATCACGTTACAGCCTAATACTAAGCTAGATTAAAAAAAGAAAGAAAGAAAAAGCAAAAACCAGAGAACAAAAACAAAAAGTCAAAAAAACAACAACAAAAAAAAAACTCCGGAAAAGGGGGGGGGGGGCAGGGAAGCGCCATAGTGTGAGTAGCAGTGATAACAGAAGTGAAGGGTGGAGGTGGTAGTGGTGAGGCGCGTTAGTAAAAGGAATCTCGTCGTCTCTGGTCATTTCTCCGCTCGTGAATTTTGTTTTTCTTTTCCCTTAGAGCAAAACAACCCTATCCAAGTTTTTAGGAAGATTGAGGACTACAATTCAACATTAACCATTTTTGCTAAGGTTCGGGGAATGCAAAGGCCCTATTCATTTAAGTGTCTGCTCTCAACCCAACCAACCCTACTAAGCTGCTTTACGCTAATGACAGGTTATCAGTCCACCCCTGCGTTTGATGCTATTAATTATTTTTGAAAATAGCTCATGGATTAGGATTGCTCCGGCACACATTAGCCAATGGGCCATTCTGGTAAAAAGGGCAAAGTGAAGGAGCAAAAGTAGGACAAAAAATCCTGATGAGGAGACACTGGAATGTATTATCCAAGAATATTGGAGTAAAAAGGGGTTGTTACTAAGCTAGGTACCGAGGGGAGGAAAATGCACTGAAGAAAATGGGGATTAAACATGCCCAAAAGATCATGATTGGAAAATAGCGAATGTAGTGTCCATTTTTAAGAAAGGAAGTAAAGAGAACCCAAATTATTTTAAGACCAATAAGTTTAACTTTTATAGCTTGTAAAATTCTTGAGAAGGTAGTCAAAAAGAGGCCTTTCTGAGCATCAAGAGGATGGTGGGTTAATCAACCATGCTCAACATAAATTTACAACAGATGCATCATGTTTAACAAAACAATTAGATAAAGGAGAGAATGTAATTTACTTAGAATTTAGGAAAGCCTTTGACAAGGTTCCACATAGAAGACTAGTTAATAAATTAAAAAGATTGGGATATTTGGGAGTATTGAATTGGATAGTTGACTGGCTGAAAGATAGGAAGCAAAGGATAGTGTTAGATGTAGTAAAGTCACAGTGAAGGGATGTTGTTCAGTGGGGTACCTCAGGGATCAGTTCTGAGTCCATTTTTATTTGTAATCTTTATAAATGAACTTGGGGAAGCAGTTAATAGCAGTGTTAATTTAAGCAAATGACACCAAATTGGAAGCTTCTTTAAAATAAGTTAAGGTTGAGGATAACTGTAAAGTTTAATGACTTAAACTAGTTATTTGCTTTGGCACAATAGTGGCAGATGACTTTTAACATTGAAAATGCAAAGTTATGGGCATTGGCTGAATTCAGTAGAGAATGAGAAGGACTTAGGAGTAGTAGTAGATAGGTCACTAAGTTTTTCTAAGCACTATATTGAGGCAAAAAATAAAGCAAATAGTGTTGGGCTTCATTAAGAAAAATGTTAGTTACAAAAGGAAGATTATCCTTACATTTTATACATATCAACTTGCTAGAGTCAGTGCAAAAGAAATGTGTGAGAGGAGATATGATTGAGCTTTAAAAAATTTTAGGGGATAGATAAGTTGGATTTTGGAAAGTTCTTTGAATTGGACTAGGGATTACCACTTGAAACTTAGAAAACAGGGGTGTAGGTTAGATGTAAAATATATTTTTTCACTAATAGGGTGGTAGATTTCTGTAACGATTTACCACAGGGCGTAATAGAGTATAAATCTAAATATATTCAAGCTCAGGTTGGACGAGTAGATGGGTTATTGTTTTTTGTTTTGTCTTGGGGTATGAATTGCACATATTTTAATATTGACATAGTATATTGTAGTTGCATGGTATACATTTTGATGAGGCTTGAATGGTGCTAACTTCAGGGCAATGTTATGAAGGGATGTTGGAGGTGGGGATTGACTTGGATTGTATTTTTGATTTGCCCTTGTGGCTTTTGTCCTCCATGTTGCTTTTTTATGTTATGATTCCAATGTCTGCAGTAAGATATGAAGTTCTGACTCTAGCACACATTTCCATTTCCTTTATCTTCACTTTCTTTACAGATTTCTTCTTACAAACTTTGTGAAGTAGATACCCTTGTTGCTTTTCACACTAAATTTAGAAAAAAGTACAAATTTGAACTTTTGAGAAACTATAAACTATATATATTTTTAATAGCTGGTGGATTGACCACTGATTGGAGTATATATAATAATTTTAAAGGTAGGAAAAGGCTACAAATATATTTCTAGAGTTTTTGCATGGACCCTCACTAAAGGAGTACACGACAGACAACACCATTTATTTTTTACCCGACTCCTTATACTTGCCCTGTTAAATGCTTCATTCAACATTTCAAAATCTCTCTAATTTTCAGCCACTAACATATCCATAACATATCACACATCCCTCATCAACTCCATATCTACAATTTTTCACAACACGCTACATAAAAACATTAAAGTCAAGGTATATTAAACTGCTTTACTTCAGACGTGATTCATGCAAATGCACACCTGATAAAAATTTTGATTGGGCATAAAGGAAGGAAATGGATTGATATCAGATGAGCAAGGTGAGTTTTGAGTGGGTAGGGTGTGTGTGTGTGTGTATGGATCATACATCTATTACTTAACACATTGACCACAAGTTGGGCCATATATGGTACACTGATAGTTTCAAATAATTTATCCGTACCAGATTTTTGATATCGTTCTTTAAGCATTAACACGTTATGGCGCTGTTCATAACATGTAATACCTGTATAACTTACTCTTAGCTCTTTGGAAGCCTTTGCAGTCAATGTGTTAAAAAAGACTAGGGGAGAGATTTAAAAGAAAATTTTAAAGCAAAAACCAGCGAGTGATACTTCCACAGAAAGTTTATGCCGATATTTGTAACAGACCAAGGAGTTTGTGGTGTGCAGCTTAACTATGTGCCAGAAAACAGCATGGGTATTTATTTCCCAAGCCCCACATATCCTGGCTAATGCCAGAAAATTAGAAACAATTTGCATGCTTAATCTTTAAATTTTGGAATTAGTATGAGAGGAACAGATCAAAATATAAATTATAATCAGAAAAATTCTCCAAGGGTTGTACAAGTGTCATTATAGTTTTTATTACTTGTTAAAAAACAGGGGATATAGAAAAAAACACATACAGGCTTTGATGCTTACCTGACTGAGACTTCTTCAATTCATCACTGAAGCTCCTTTGCAAAGTCAGGTCACTCTCAAGCTTTGCCAAACGCCCAGAAGAGATCATTTTACCAAGTTCTTCATTCTCTTTAATTAGAAGACGACACTTTGCCATCAGCTGCTTGCCAGTATTGCTATTAGAAAGAGAGTGCATTCAGATGACAGTCGTCATAATTTACTGGGTCTAAAATTAGTGAAGCCCCAAAGAAATATTTAAGAGGATAGCTCACATTAATAAGGATATGAACTCTGCAAAATTTAAGAAGGGGACTAATTGAGTTATGCTATAATGGATTTATTACTAGTGCCAAAAGACAAACACCAGAAACCCATAAACATTAGGAAAGATGACAAAGAATGTAAACAAAGGGGACAGTTTCCTTCAAAAAATCAACAGTGTCATCATCAATCACTTTCTTCATGCATCAACCCAATGTCACCTTATACCTAATTAATCATCTTGATGGTGATCACATGTGCAGGGTTGGACTGCCAGGCGGCCAAGGAATACCAAGGAAAGTCCCAAGACATCTTGCAAGGAGCACCATCAATCCCCTACCTCCAGGCGGTCTGCTACCTGGCATGTCTGGGACAAAAGGTCTTAAAGATGCCACCCTCTCTCACCTTCCCACTCAATACAGTTGGTGATTCAGGACCAACCACAAGAGTTAGGGATATCAAAGCTAACAAACCTATCGCATGCAGACACACCAGTGTGTTACAATACATCCATGAACTAGTCACACCTATCAAGCCCCTGACTAACAAAGACAACACAAAAAAAGTAACATTAATGGCATCACAAACGAGAATGAGCTCATTAACTTACAACTAGTCCACTAGTGCTACTCGGAGCAGCACGTGTTTCATAGAGCTCTCGGAATATTTCGATTATTTGCTATACTTTGGTGTTTGATAGAAGTTTTTACGCAAAATAGTATTACGTATAGTCTAGTGACATAGTAAACATAAATATTAAGTTATTAGATCGTATATTTGGTTAATATAACAAAGTTGTTAAGTATTGCCAATTTTTTGGCCAGGTTCTTTTGTTTACATTATTTTGCGCAGAAAGTGCGTAGTGGCTAAATTAAATTAGTGTTTTGAAACTTCGTTTTTAGGTTGACGGTTTAATTAGCGACTGATTTGGACTTGTGTTGTGCCTTAAATCTTGTTTCGGTCTATTGATTTATTTTTTTGATTTTTCTACAGTTTTTCACCACAGAATCAGCGAAAGCTAAGTTGCTTCTTGTTTTTCTTATTAGTACTTAAGTCTTTCTTTGTTTGAATAAGTGATGGAGTTTGGGGATAAAAGTGAGCATGACTGTCGGCATGTATGCATTGGTAATGGTGTAGTTGGTGAGGGGTATACATGTGTTGTATGTGGGCTGTGTGAATGCATTGTAGATTTAGAGGGGATGAGAATGCAGGATTTAGACAGGATAGGTAGGCTGGAGGGATTAGTTTCTGAGCTCAGGAGGGAACTTAGTGTTAGGCCTAGGGCTGGGAATAGGTTAGGTGGTGAGGTAGGCCAGATAGATGTTTCAGGTGAAGGTAGAGGGCCGGTGGAGGAGGTAGGATATGATAGTTCAAGGGATAGTGAAGTTAGCCCCCCTTAGATTAGTTAGAAATGGCCTAGTGAGGATGGGGGACAGTGGAGAGTGGTTAGGAAATGTGTAGCTAGGTAGGCTTATCCTGTTCTTTGTGAGAATAGGGTTGCCTCTGTTGAGGTGGTTAGTCAGGGGAAGAATAGGTGTGTGAGTCAGAGGGACACAGAACCTATTAGCTTGACTAATAGATTGAGTGCCCCAAGAGAGGAAGTAACTGGAAGTGATATGACTGATGGGGGTGGGGGTGGAGGTAGAGTGACTGGTAGTTTAAATGAGAATAGGAGTGGGGATGGAGTTAGGTCTGTGGGGGTTAAGAATAAGAGTCTGACTGAAGTGCTTGTGATGGGTGATTCGTGAGTTAGATATTTAGATAGGAAGTTGAATAGAAGTAGATTGAATGGTTTGAGGGTGTGTTTGCCGGGTGCTGGGGTGAGAGATCTGTCTGATAAGTATGAGGAGCTGGTGTCTGGCTGTGCAAGGGATGTGGTAGTGATTATACATGTAGGAGTGAATGATGTGAAGAAAGTGGGTGCATGCGAGTTACGTGAGAGGTACAAGAGGTTGATTGAAAAGGTGAAAGTACAATGAAAGGTGTTGTGACAGGTGTGCTTCCAAGAATGGATGTCTCATGCGATTGGGCTGAATGATTATGTGAGGAGGATGTGTTGGAATGAAAGAAATGTATGCGATGGATGGACTGCATTTGAGTAGGATGTGTTGTGGGAGGAGTATGATCGTGTTATTACGTCTTTGCGGGTGGGAAACTAGATACTAATAGTGGTCAGGGAATTATGAGAGGACATTATAGTACTGAAAGTAGAATGGACTTGGAAGATAACAGAAATAGGTTCCAAGGCGATAGAGGTGAGGTCATTCAGGTTGGAAGAGGTGCTTCAGGGATAGGAGGGTTAAATTGTTTCTACACAAATGCTCGTAGTCTTAGAAACAAAAAGGGTTATAATATGTACATTAGTCAAAGGACAGGTAGGATTGGTGGAGCAATAATTATCTATATAAAAAACAACATTGTTTCAAGTTTAAATACTTCAATAAAGCAGGATGGAGTTGAGTCACTTTGGAAAGATATTAGGTTCAGTAAAAATGGAATGGCGCATTTGGGAGCTTTTTACAGACCACCTGGGCAGACTGATGATATAGATGAACTAATGATAAGGGAAGTAAGTAAGGGATGTGAAACGGATGCAGTTATTATTGGGGACTTCAACTTAAACTCTGTGGACTGGGAAAATATGATAGGTAGGGATAGAACAAGTGGCAGGTTCATAGAATGCTTTGAGGATAATTTTTTGAATCAATTTGTTAATGATTCAATGAAGGGAGACAATATATTAGATTTAGTACTTTTTAACAGTGATCATTTAGTTCAAGAATTGACTGTTGGGAAAGCATTGGGAAATAGTGACCATCAGATAGTTCATTTTAACTTGGGAATTGAGAAGGGTAAAATAACCGAGAATGCTGTAGAAGTTCCAAATCTTCATAAGGGAGATTATGTAAAACTTCGAAGCTTGCTAAATTTGGTAGACTAGGATGTAGAATTCAGAGGTAAAAATGCTAATGGGATGTGGGATACTTTCAAGCATATAGTAAATGTAGTCCAAGAGCAATGTATCCCAATGAAAGCCATTAGGAACAAAAGTATGAAACCATTATGGTGGAATCAGGAGATAGCTAGAAAAATTTCAGAGAATAAAAGGGCATACAAAAAATTACTGGTAGAAAATAATATTCAAAATTTAAGTGATTATAGAATGGCTAGGAATGAGTTAAATAAGATTATAAAGAAGAACAAAAGGGTGTCAGAAATTAAATTAGCTCAGGATAGCAACAAACATCCTAGAAAGTTCTTTAGTTATTATAAAATTAATAACAAGTCTGGCAGAGTTAAAATAGGACCTATCAAATATCAAGGGGTTGTGAGAGAAACTGATGAGGAAATAGTTGAGGTACTAAATGGTCATTTTGCATCAGTATTTACAAAGGAGAAACTAAATAGTCTTATGTATAGTACTCATGGGTCAGGAAAAGAGGTGTTTACTACCATTAGTGTGGATTGGAGGACGATAAAAGGACTAATAGGTGAGTAAGATGCTATCAAGGCCTTCGGCCCTGATAATATTCATTCTAAGATACTTAAAGAAGGGGGAGAAAGTATCTCTAATAGCTTTGGAGAAGTTGTATACTATGTAGGTCACTGGAATATGGAGAAATATCCGATGATTGGAAGAGAGCGAATGTAGTCCCCATTTTCAAGAAGGGTAGTAAAGAGGATCCAAATAACTTTAGACCGGTTAGCCTAACTCCTGTAGTGTGTAAAATTCTTGAGAAAATAGTTAAAAAAGGGATTTGCCAACATCAGCGATCATGTTTGACTAATTTACTAGATTTTCTGGAGTTCGTAATAAATCAAGTAACATAACAGAACATAATTTCACGGATGATAAAAGCCACAAGGGCCTATCAAAGGTCATCCGCATCCGTCAAAACCCACCCACATAGGACTATATCAATAATCACCAGGGGAAGACAAAATCAAAGTCCCCCACAATATAATATAACAGATGACAAAAGCCACAAGGGCCCATCATAGGTCATCCGAGTCAAACAGGCTCTTTTTTAAGGCACCCAAACTCCCAAAAAAACTACATCCAGAGGATTGCGTCTAAAAACAAGGGTATCACCAATCGAGGCTTGTCAAGAACTAAATCATGCAGCTATAGATATATACAAACAATATTAATATATACAAAACTGAGGAACCATCAAAACCTTCCCTCCCCATAAACTCATTCAACCTACTCTTAAATACATTTAAATTTGGACTACCTACTACCCTCCACAGCAATTTGTTCCAGAAGTCCAGCACTCTATTGGTGAAAAAATATTTTCTTAAATCCAACCTACACCCTTGCTTTTTAATTTTCAAGTGGTGACCTCTAGTCCGATTTTCATCATCTAACTCAAAAAACTTGCTAACATCCAATTTATCTATCCCAGAATTTTTTTTAAAGAGCACAATCATATCCCCTCTCAAACACCTTTTGAACGAGAACATATTTAATACCCTCAGTCTATCTATATATTCAAGGTACCTCAGGAAAGGAATAATCTTTGTTGCCCTCCATTGCACTGACTCGAGAAGGTTAATATCGTGTCTAAAATGTGGGGACCATGCCTGTATTAAGTACTCTTGATGTGGCCTAACATAAGAGTTATAGAGTTTAAGAATAACCTTCTTACTTTTGTAACTGACATTCCTCTTAATGAAACCCAGCACTCTATTTGCCCTATTTCTTGCTTCAATACACTGCTTAGAAAACCTTAATGACTTATCTATTACTACTCCTAGATCTTTCTCATCCTCTACTGAGCTCAGCCAATGCCCATCCATTTCATAGTTAAATTCTCTATTATCTTTTTCCATGTTAATAACTTTGCACTTATCAAGGTTGAAAGTCATTTGCCACTTATGTGCCCAAGATAACAATTTATTTAAATCCCCCTGCACTTTAAAATTATCATCAATATCTTTAACTACAGCTACTAATTTGGTATCATCCGCAAAAATTGACACTTTATTATTAACTACCTCCCCAAGATCGTTTATATAGATGACAAATAATAATGGACCGAGAACTGATCCCTGAGGAACCCCACTGATAAGATCCCTCCACTCTGACTTTAAACCATTTAGCATTACCTTTTGCTTCCTATCTTTCAGTCACTCAGCAATCCAATTTGAAACCCCCCCCCATATCCCAATAATTTTTAATTTATGAACTAGTCTCCTATGTGGTACCTTATCAAAAGCTTTACTAAAATCCAAGTAAATTACATCTACATTCTCTCCCTTATCTACTTGATTTGTTACGAATTCCAGAAAGTCTAGTGAATTAGTCAAACATGACCTACCTGATCTAAACCCATGCTGAGCATAGATAAGGGTTGGATGTGTTTATGGGGAGAGAAGATTGAGATGGTTCCTAAGTTTTGTATATATTAATATTGTTTATATATATCTATAGCTGCATGATTTATTTCTTACAAAGCCTTGATTGGTGATACCCTTGTTTCTGGGCGCAATCCTCTGGATGTAGTTTTCTTGGGAGTTTGGGTGGCTTAAAAAAAGAGGCCGTTTGACTCGGATGACCTATGATGGGCCCTTGTGGCTTTTGTCATCTGTTATATTAGATTGTGGGGGGCTTTGATTTTGTCTTCCCCTGGCGATGGTGCTTTTTGTTTTTGATCTGCTAGTGTGGCTGGTTTAAATTGTATATTGTGGGCACGTGATCTGACACAATCCTATGGATTGTTTAAATTGTATATTGTAGATGCATGATCTGACACAATCCTATGGATTGTTTATAAATTAGTTGCATGATCTGATATAGTCCTACGTGGGTGGGTTTTGATGGATGCGGATGACCTATGATAGGCCCTTGTGGCTTGTCATCCATGAAATTATGTTATGTTAACGCAAATACACCACACTTATCCAGGAAACCATACTCTCCATAGATAACCAACTCCAATGTTTAATGCTGTGGTCTCAACACAACTAGGCAACATCACCAAGAACACAGAAATAATACTATTGTAAACCAAGTTAAAAAACACTAGATCTGGTCAATTACCAAATAGAGCCAGAAGCCATTGCAGACATGTCTAAATCACTTTTATTCTAGGTGGAGATTTTAATGCTCAACACACAACTTTGTCTACATAAACCAAACCTGCCCATGCTGTGAGCACTTCATGAAATGGAACCTCTAATGACAACATGCCCAAACCTTGAACCCAACAGACAACTGGGTTCAACCATCTAGTGGGTGGATTTTTTGTCACAACCAGACTGGTGGTGTCTGACCTACCTGCAGGCAAGAAAGTATTAAGCACAAAACAACCCAGTATTTTTTCTGCCTCATGCCAAATTAGCCATTCATAGCAATGGGGTGCTATCTACCTTTAGAAATGATGCCCTAACCACATGCTTTAAAAAACCTACTATATCCATTTATTTAGCTTTCCCATTTTTCAGACATATCAAAGGCTTTCTCCCTCAATCTCCTAAGCAGTCAGGGGGAGCAGAGGTCATCTACTCCTGGGGCCAATTAATACCAACTTGTTCCATAAGGCTCCTCATTTGTTATATTTAAATTTTCAATCAAACTGTCACATGGGAATTCTGTCTCCCTTTTCATATACATTCAGTTGCTACTATAGTGTGACATAAAAAATGCTCTCAAAGAATCTTTTAGCAGCCTTGGTCTGAATATGCCTGGCAAATCAACTCCTAAGCACTGTTCAAGACTCATTCAACCTTTTTTCCCCAAACTGTTAACACAAGGATTTTGGATTTCTTAAGAGATTTTAATGTTCAAATTTCATATTTCAATATCCCTTCAAATGACTCTTCTAAACTCAAACATTCAAAATGGAGCCTGTTTGATGAAAGCCACTCTATGGAGTAGTTTTGTCTCACAGAGTACTTTCCCTTATTTTGCCCATAAAAGTTTTGCAGAGCTACAATGTATAATTCAGCCCACTGCCCATCAAAAGTAAAATATAGTCAAACTCAGGATCTAATTAGGCTGCACTGCACACAGCGCAAAGCGAGTGGCATCTCCCCAGCAGGCTCTCAATGGGAAAAGTGCGGAAGGCACCGGTCGCAAGGTGAAGGCTGGTGTGGTGGATCAAATCCACTTTCCGCAATACACGCTCAGCTGCGGTGCATAAAAATAGCATCTGTATTCAAGTTTCAAACAAACAAAGGATCAATATAAAACTAAGGCAGTAGGTCTATCAGCATACAGGTGCTGAAGGCCACAGAATGAATAATGTCCATGGCGTAGGTACAAGAGACCCTAAGCCTGCAAAAATAAGTCTCCTAAGTGAGGCGTTGGTCAAAAACAAGACCAAGGAAATGATACAAATCTTCCACTTCCAGGCGAACCCCATTTAGAAACAAGTTTGGTCAGGGTGGAGCTGTGGATGGTGGCAGAAGTGCACCACCTTAGTCTTGGCCAAGGAAAACTGAAGCCTGTGCTCTTCAGCAGAGCTGAAACGGGGTTCAATGCCTGTTGGAGTCTGGCATCTTGGCCATGCCAAAAGGTGAAAAAGTTGTCCATGTAGAGCGTAGCAAGAAAATCTTCCGAGAGCACCAAGGTGATACTTTTGATGCTCAGGACAAGGAGTGTGACATTGAGGATACTTCCCGGTCACCCTCTTCCTCTTTCATTGGGCCAGAGACGGCTCCCCCACCTGTAGATGGAAATGACAATCTCACAAGAATCATATAAAGATTGGGAGGCGTCCCCTCACCCCCATCTTGTGGAGTCTCTATACCATATCTCCATGCAGTATCATAGGCCTTCTCCAGATCGGAAAACACTGTGGCCTAGTGCTGTCTAGGAAGGAAGGCCTTATGATGGTATTTTTGAGTCGGAGCAGAACATCTGATGTGGAGTGGAACTTGCGGAAGCTGCATTATGAAGAAGACAGGTGAGGCACTCTCTGTCAGATCAACCAGTGCCTAACACCCTCAGCATTCATATTGTGCTGAAATTTGCTTTATAGGAAGTTTTGGGACCCTCGCGCATTTTGAGCTCACATAGCTCTATAACTAAGGTAATAATAGTCATAATTATATAAAAGTGTATATATTTTGAATCAGAAAAAGACAAGGAATCCAAATATGAGAGTTTTAGAACTCTAGGTTCTTAATAAAAAAGAATCATACATTTGCAAAAATTTGAGGTCAAGATCTCTGGGCTATCAAAAGTGAAAAAATCTATAGATGTGAAAAATGAAGGCCTATGCTTTGGCTATTGGAATCAGTAAAAAAAAAAAAAAAGTTTGTTTATGATAGCAGTTCTCATGTAACTAACACATAAGTGAGTGCCATATTTATAAGTTGTCTGTCAATTCTATATATTTTTCACACTTAAGCTCTTGGTATTTTTCATGTAATTAACTTATAAGTGAACACCATATTTACAAATTGTTTGTCAATTAATTGAAATTTTATAGGTTTGATATCAATTTGATCTTGAACTCTTAAAAGTTCAATAAAAATTGTAATACACTGCCAATAATATATAGTTAAAGTAGTGAAAGGGTAAAACAAAGCTCACATGTAGCTTAAACAATCCTGTTGCACCATGTTGCTACTTGAACAGAATCAATACAGATCGTTGTAGTTCCTAGTCAACAAGTTAGTACAGTTTCAGCCAGCAGCGTGTGTGGTGGGTTGTTATTGTTTTTCAATGAGCCTCAAAGAATATCAAGAATTAAAATATTGTGTATAACTATATTCTAAAAAGTGTCATCTAAATGTATATCTTAAAATTACAAATTTATAGAAATTACTTAGTGAAATCTACATCTGAGTTATTAGGCCTATTCACAAAAATATAATGGTTTGGTACTTGAAATACTACCAAGATCCTATTAGAAAACACAAGAAGTGCATAACAATCAATCTTAGAAAAGTGACTGAGGTGCTTATTGAAAAATGTGTGGGATTGATAAAAAAACTCATTGTTGTGTGTGAACTGTTGGATACTAATAATGAAAAACTCCAAAATACTTAGAAACACTGAAACTGAGCAAGATTCAATTGAATTATCTTCAATCAGTGATTCAAGTAACATATCTTGAGTTTGAGATCTGGACAGTGATTACTTGGTTAAGGAAAATCCTTCAACTTCAATTGAACCAGTTCTAGTACTTTTGAACAAAACACCAGTCAAAAAAAGTAAGTACCAAGATATATTTTATATGTCACCAGAAAGGTGTTTGATTTACATATTGAATAGAATTTAAGGTACTGTATAAAACAAAATTGATACTTAGCATGCTTTTACTTTGAAGGATTTATTCTTTAATGATGCTCTTTAGTCTATACAAAATGAAAATTTTGTTCTGTATAATAATTAAAATATTTTCTTTTTTGGTTCTTTTCAGAAAGGTTGTCACTGAGCCAGAAAAAGCGGAAAGCTCGTGGTAATCAATCAGATGCCCAGAAACATTTTAAGAAGAGGCTAGAAGTCAGTTATGGTGTTCATATTAGCAAGGAGGTAAGTGATGCTTCAAAACCTGAAGGAGAAACTGAAAAACATCTAGAAACATTAATGAATGAATTGAAACAGTCATTCCTGGAGAGCAAATGTCATAATTACAAACTACAAATATTGACTCTCTCGCCATATACAATAAAAAAAAAATGCTAGTTTCTTTCAAACTATAACATATATGGTGAAAGAAAGACATTCACTAAAATCAGAATTTTGAATCTTTCCAAAGATTCCAATAATGAGCAAAGGAAAAGTGATATCTGAAGAATACAAAGATATAGTTAGAAGATTCTATGAATCAGATGAGGTTAGTCGTATGTGTCCTGAAAAAAAGGATTGTGTGAAAGTCATCAGTGCTAAATGTGCAAAAACGACTGGTCCTTGGGAATTTAAGAGAGTTATTTGAACTATATAAAAATGATAAAAAGAATCCCAAGATAGGATTTTCCACATTTGCTAAATTACGACCATCATATTGTGTACCTGCCAGAAGTGGTGGAACTCATTCTGACTGTGTCTGCACATATCATCAAAACAG
The DNA here is from genome assembly GCA_963969495.1 of Ceratothoa steindachneri. NCBI lineage: Eukaryota > Metazoa > Arthropoda > Malacostraca > Isopoda > Cymothoidae > Ceratothoa > Ceratothoa steindachneri. The sequence goes on from OZ018330.1 coordinate 69,627,486, forward strand.
AAAATTACAGCTGGCTGCATTGGGAGAAAAAGGTCTCTCATACAGCGATCTTATGGATTAGTGTCTGCAATACAGAGAGAGAGGCTTGTATGATGTAACTTTGCAAAGATTGCCCCATGAGAAAAGGTGTTCTGAACTTTCTTAAGTTGCTTGGCAGTGTTAAATCAGCTCCAAATGAAGTATCTTGCAATGGTAGACAAAGTGGAGCCACTTCATGAATACTTATCATCATTAAGCATGAAAATATCCTGCATGGTTTGTCATCATTTTGTTGCACAGCAGCAATCACAGTACTTAAAACAATTGAAAGAAACACTGCCACCTGAGAGTGAGGCAGTTATATTAGGTGATTTCTCAGCAAAGTTATTCTTTCATTGTCCAAGATGGTGCCCAAGGATTACAGGAACTTAACCATTTTAGTATCTGTTTCTTATCTCATAAAAACACAACACTATATCGGTTTACTCATTTATAATGAAGCTTATGAACTATAACAATTTAGATACCCACAACTGAAGAAGGTGTACTATTTTTTAGATAGATGTGCTGGCCAATATAAGAACAGATACAACTTCAAAAATCTCTGTTACCATGAAGAGGATTTTGGTTTGTCTTGTGAATGGCACTTCATTGCTACATCCCATGGCAAAAATGCATGTGATGAAATTGGGGGAACAGTGAAGAGAGCTACTGCTCGTGTCAGTTTGCAGAGAACTACAGAGGCAAATTCTTACACCAGAAGACATGTTTCAGTTTTGTGAAGAAAACTTGAGCAAGACAATAAAGTTTTTCTTTGTAATTACATCGGATTTGAAAAATGCAGAACAATGGTTAAAACATTGATTCAATGAGAGTAAGGCTATTCTGGGAACTCAGAAATATCATAAACAAGGAAGAACTGATGGTGTATCTCATTTCAAGTGGCATTGGAGAAAAGAAAAGAATAAGGAAAAGTCATATTACTAATGAACCTGTAATGGTTGATGACCTAAAATGTGTCAAACCAGGAGAGTATCTTAGCTGCATTTATGACAGGCAAGTTTGGAATGGAATTGTGGAGGAATATTGTGAGGAGTTTGATGATTACACAGTGAACTTTTTACATCCATCTGGGTCATCAGGAGCAAGTGCATATCATTATCCATCAAATAAGGATTCATGTGCAGTGCCAGGACATCATATATTAACTATCATGAGTTGTCCTACACTAGGAGGAGGCAGCAGAATTAAATATATTTTTCCTCAGAAAGAAAGAAATTGATGAAAGTATTGAATATGCCAAAATTGTATTAGGTTAACAGGTCTTCCCTATCATTATTGTAATTATTTTGTCTGAGGATTATCAGTGAAATATCATTTTTTTTTTATTCTTGGAGATTTAGGTTCTAATAGCCAAAGCATATATGCCTTCATTTTTCTCATTTATAAAATCTTTTCAATTTTGATACCCCAGAGGTCAAATCTTAACCTCAAATGTTAGCAAATGTATGATTTTAAAAATTTCCAACCTAGGGTTCTAAAACTTACATATTTGGATTCCTTGTCTTTTTCAGATTCTAAATATATATACTTTTATATAATTATGACTATTATTACCCTAATTATTGGTCACCAAATGTTAGTGATCTCAAAATGCTTGAGGTCCTATCTCCTAAACCGTTGGTCAGAATGACCTTAAAATTTCAGAAATGGGTTTAGGGCCAAAATTTCAGCAAAATCTGAGAGATTAGGGTGTTAATTTGCAATTTTTCGGGTTGATCTCATAGAGAATGCCCCAGGTGGCCTCTGCTGTCAAAGAAAAAAGGTAGGCTAACATTTACCAATTTCTCCATTTTTTGAACATGCAGGAGGTTAGAGAGATTGGCCAAAAACTGGCAAGGGTAGTGATCTCTACCCAGTTTTCCAAAAGCAACCATGGTAGACATTCACCAAAGATATTGGAGGTTACCTCAAGGCAGAGCCTGTTGAACAAATTCAACAGAAAGGTTATGTCTTACTCACAAAGGTATCAAAGCATGGTGTATGGGACATTGTCTTTGCGCAAAGTGAGATTGGAATGCAGCACATTCTATGTAAACCTAGGGATGTAAAGTACAGTCGCCGGCCTTCAGTGAAATCATGATGTGTATTGAATGCTAGAGCAGCAGCATCCCAGCTTGAGAATGTGGAGAAAGTGGTCATGAAAGAGTCTGATACAGATGTAGGATCCAAGATTGTGGTCCCATTCTCCTTGAGAATAGTAGGGGGGTACTGTGAGAACTTTCTTGAAATCCTTTGACTCACTTCAACATCTCTGCTAGAGGAGTCTTCCCATTTAGTGAAGATACGTATGCCTGCCAGGTAGAATGGCGTGAGTGCTTCGAAACATACCAGAACCTAACCCTAACTAAGCAAAGTTTACTGACAATGAAATCATTTGGGCTGCGCTTATACCACATGTAGGCATAACGATTCTGTTTGAGGGCCGACCACACTTAGCTGACCACCACAGAAACAATAGGCATGCAAAGCGGCCAGACCTTCTTGGTATAGTAGCCAGACCCGGGATGTTGAGGTTACCAGAGTACTCAACGGTCTCATCTACTGACCTAAACTCCTCGACTGGGACAGTGAATTCAGTCATTTCCTGAAAGAAGGACCACCACACCTGCATCAGGAAAAAACAGTGGGAAAGTGATATTTACCATACCATGGAGGTCATCGACTCCTTGCCACCCCAAATCAGGCTGTGCATCCAGAGCAAAGGGATAGATCAAGACAGGAAAATGAGGCGCTTCTAGGGCATGATACGTAAACTCATCCATATTTAGGAGACCTATCTCTACCTCGTCAATAAGATTGGCAAGGACCTGACCCTTGGGATTGATGAGGTAGTCTCGGAGAGGGTGTGTCTACCGTTCAAATCTACGAGGAGTATAAAGAGCCTTAGCAACCGTGCCACACTGGGGCAGAAGTCCTCTGAGGCGAAATTGGTGACAGTGGAATGTAGCTCCTATCCAGGTGCTGTCCTCCTTTCAAGGAGGTAGCTTTAGGAATCATGGCAGACTGACTCACAACCTCTTTCAGGGAGGTTGCCTAATGTGAGTCTAACAACTAGGTGGAGGTGCACGATGGTTCACCTTACAAGAAACAGTCACACTTAGGGAGGGGGGGGGGCTGGTTTTAACTGAGGTAAGGTGTGAGCCCTCTGTGCCACCAACTCTACTAGGGAAGTGCCCATGGTGAGTAGAACCCGCAGAAGGGTTCTGAATAGGTGGGCATAGCAGTTTCAGAGGTGGGGGTCCCTCATTTGAAACTCCACCGCCTCCAAGCCACCAAGTCTAGACATGGGTATGGGCATAGGAACTAGAGATGGCACAATTAATCGGAATCATAAGAATCATTCATTTTGGGGGAATTGGAATCAATAAAAATAATCCCAGTTTTCCGATTCTAAAAATGATTCCTTCAAAATTTCAGTACAGAGACTCTTTCAACAGTGATTTTTTTTTAAAGTTTTTAATTTTCTTTCCTACTTGCCAAATAACTTAATCAAAATTTTAAACATTGTATATTTCCCATTGGTGTCAATCAAGTTATGTATCTATTCATCTGTCTTATTATTCAGTGAAATTATTACCTTAATAGGTTATTTACTAATAGATTTAGATTAGTCGACAAGAATGCATCACTATTTAATATCAATTACTATTTAAAATCTGACGGTATAAGAAATGTATTGTATGTTTAATTGTTTATATGCGTGAAATGAATGCCTGCTCAGGGCTCAGCGTCATTTAGAACAGCTGATGTATTTTAGAGCTTTGTTCAGTAGCACTGCCAAGTTGGCACATTTATACAAATTTGGTACCTTTGGCCACAAAGAAACACTTTTTCATACCATTTTACCAATTTTGTTACATTTTCAGAGTAAGCTTTGGTACTGTAAAAATTCTTTCGGCAGTGGGCTGTCTGTGATTCATTTTTTTTTTCTAAAAAGCTCATCTGGAGAATGCCTACTTGGGCATTAGTCGCCGTATTAAAAACTGCCTAGAACTAGGCTATTTTTAAATTTAATGCAATAACACACCCAAAAAACAACCCAAACAACAACAGAAACTAAAAAATGGGAAAAGGAAACGAGTAGTAAGCAAGCTCATGCGTTGGGTGGAGGTCCCCCCGGCGCAGGAGCGTGCAACCTATGAGGGCAAAAAAAACAACAAAACCATACAAAAAAACTAGTTAAATAATAGGGAGAAGGCCGGCCTCCCCCCAAAAGTCAACAAGTTCACCAGTCAAAGTGCATGCACTCGTCCCGAGTACAAGGGACAGGCGGTAGCGACCCCGCCCATCCCGGTACTGGGACAGGTAACGTGCGCGAAGATCACCCAGACTGGGACATTCAACAAGAATGTGCCGAACAGTCTGGGGGACGACGCAGTCGTTGCAATAGGGCGCAGGCGAGCGCTCAATCAAATAGCGAAGCGTCACACGAGTGTGTCCGATTCGGAGACGACAGAAAGCGACCTGAAGCCGTCGCGGCATTGGGGGATAGGTCCATGGGAACAGTCGCGGCGCAATGGCACGCAACTTTAAGTTCCCTTCGACCGTCTCCCATCTTCTTTGCCAAGCAGTCCGAAGAGCTGACCGTATTCCTGCCATGTAGTCGGTGTGAGGAAGAGCGAAACGCTGGTCCGGTCGCAGACTCTTTGGAGCCCTCATTCCCCGCGATTCATACATGTCCAGGAACCCAGCAGAAGATAATCTCAACATCCGCCCGGCACGCCAAAACCGTGGCGTCACGGATATCGCGAACCAGGGGATGCGGAGATTCCAATGCCCCGAGAGCACGCAGGGCGCTTTGTGAGTCGCTATAGATCACAATCCGGTCTCCGAACCGGGCACGTCGCGTAATCTCCCGTACCGAGTGGTGTATTGACACCAGTTCGGCCGTGAAGACAGACGCAGCGCCTGGCAGAGCCCCGCTGATTCAAACAGAGGGGATACGGCGTGGAAGCCGACCCCCTCTTGGGACTTGGAGCCATCCACATACACTGTCATGGTTCCAGCGTGACACGAGGTGTGCTCCAAAAAGGTCGAACGTAATACTCCCGGCGCTGTAAAAGCTTTGAGAGCAGAGGCGTGGCGACAAATAGCCAAATGTGGTATCCTCCATGGTGGCATCCTGGGCAGAACCAGGGGCGCCACCGGCCCGAGAGCTATATCAAGCTCTCGAAGCAATTTCCTGGCCCTAAACCCAAAAGGCATAGGGTATGACTGGCGTCTCTCGGCGGCATAGACACGGTCGAGATCAGCTGCGGATGCAGTGAGAGCTGTTGGCGACTGAGGGTGGCGCCGGGCTCGCGCGTACAGGCGAGTAATGCACTGCACGCGGCGTAGAGCGAGTGGCATCTCCTCAGCATCGACCAACAGGCTCTCAATGGGGGAACTGCGGAAGGCACCGGTCGCAAGGCGAAGGCCAGAGTGTGGTGGATAGAGTCCACCTTCCGCAATAAATCCAGATATAAACATTGGCAGGCGTCCCCTCGACCCCATTGTATGGAGAGTCTCCATGATACCGTATTGCGATGCGGTACCATAGGCCTTCTCCAGATCGAAAAACACCCTGGCGTAGTGCTGTTTACGAAGGAAAGCCTCGGAGACGGCATTTTCCAGTCGGAGAAGAGCATCCGACGTGGGTTGAACTTGCAAAAGCCGCACTGTGCAGAAGACAGATGACCTCTGCTGTCCAGGAAAAAGGCTAATCTAACATTTACCAATTTCTCCATCAACTTGCATACGCAAGAGGTTAGAGAGATTGGGCGGAAACCGGTCGGGGTAGAGGGATCTCTCCCCAGCTTGCGAAAGGCGAGCACAGTAGCGATTCGCCAGGAATCTGGGAGAAGACCCTCCACCCAGATCCTGTTGAACAAATCTAACAGAAAGGCCATGCCTTGCTGACCCAGGTGTCGAAGCATGGCGTACGGGACATCGTCCGGACCATGGGTGGTGTCCGCGCACGAAGCAAGAGCGGAGCGCAACTCACTCACAGTAAACCTGTCGTTGAAGGGTTCTCCGCCTCTGGAGGTTGAGTCCAGCTGGCGGCCCTCCGCGACATCACGACATGCATTGAATGCTGGCGGAGCAGCATCCCGACTAGAGAATGCGGAAAAACCGGTCGCGAAGGATTCCGCCACGGACGCGGGGTCCGAGATTGCGATCCCATTCTCCGGGAGAACTTGCCCCTAATCCTTTTGACGCGCTTTCACACCTCTGCTAAAGGGGTCTTCCCGTTAAGTGAAGAGACGTATGCCTGCCAAGAAGAGCGGCGGGCGTGCTTCGAAATATACAGGAACCTAGCCCTAGCCCGACGAAATTCAGCGACAGTGAAATCGTTCCGGCGGCGCTTATAGCGCATGTAGGCATAACGCTTCTGTTTGAGGGCCATCTCACACTCGGCCGACCACCATGGGAGTGGTCGGCGTGCAAAACGGCCAGACGTTCTAGGAATAGTAGTCAGGCCCGCAGCGATGAGGTTGACGGAGAAGAACTCAACGGCATCATCTACCGACCTAAACTCCATGGAGGTCATCGACCACCCCCCAATCAAAATCAGGCTGTGCATCCAAAGAGCACAAAGATAGGTCAAGGCAAGAAAACGAAGCGGTTCTCAGACAGTGATGCGTAAACTCATCCACGTTTAGGACACCCATCTCAAGCTCTTCGATCATATCGGCAAAGACTTGTCCCCTGGGATTTATTGAATAATCTCCCAGAGAGGATGCCTGCGGTGCAGATCTCCAAGCAAGAGAAAGGGCCTCGGCAACCGTTCCACGACGCGGCGGAAGTTTCCCGCGTCGAAGTCAGCTGACGGTGGAATGTACGCAGAAATGATAGTATACCTCCTATCCAGGTGCAGCTGCACAACAACTGCCTGAAAGGAGGTATCTAAAGAGAAAGGAAGAACGGAGACATCATGCCAGGTGTAAACCGCGCATCCCCCAGCCCGGCCATCCCGCGGTGGTGGGGTCGCAAGACCCTTATACCCCAGGAGGGCGGGCAGGGGGCACGCGTCTAGAGTGGTCTACCGCAGAAAAATAGCTAAGGAAGAACGGGACGAGCCTCCGCAGTCTCCTCCGAGCTAGGACTGGAGGGCCTAGCTTGGAGGAGACGAGGGGGCCCTCTTCGAACAGAAGACACTCACAGGAATGGCCGTAAGCCTCCCGGACAAAGCGCTGTCGCCTTCGAGGACTTATTGAGGGAGGTTGGGCTCGACATGCGAGTCTTTTCTTTCCTCCACCTCGAAACTTTAGGCGGGCGTTGCGGCTTCGGAGGCCCTCTTTTCGAGGAACCACCGTCTCCGAGCCACTCGCTCCACCACTAGGCATGGGCGAAGGAGCCGAAGCTCCTTTCTTCCTGTCCTCCTTTCGGGGGACAGCTTTAGGAATCCCGGAAGATGACCTAGAGACCATCTTCAGGGGTGTAGCCTCCTGTGAGTCTAACGACTCGGTGGAGGCGCGTGGCCGTTTCGCCTTACGGGAAACGGTCACGCTGGGGAAAGACGGGGGAGCCCTGGTTTTACCCGGGGTTGGGTATAAACCCTTTTTGCCGCCAGCTCTACCAGGGGAGCGCCCGGGTTGAGTAGAGCCCGCACAAGGGCTCAGAATGGGCGCGGAAACAACCGTGCTCGTTGGCCTGGATGAGCCAGGAGCAGAGGGTGCCTTTCTACCTATTGAGGCATATGACGTCCCAGTTAGAGCCGGGCACGCCAGGACCAAGTCCTTAGCCTGGCGGAATGAAAGTCGATCCTGAGCCTGAACGGCCAGGATTTCCTTCTCAAGGAGATATGCACCACATTGCTTCGAAGAAGCGGGGTGCGGCTCTCCTTAATTGACACACTTGGCCACACATGATTTAGACTTATCGTGTGCAGCCTTGGAGCAATTTATACAGAGTTCGGGTGACCCCGACTTTGCACGTCTAAAAGAACGATTTGTATGGCCGAAGCGGTGACAGTAATAGCACCGCCGCGACAGTGGCACGAAGAATGCCTTCACGCGGTAGCGGTACCAACCGGCACGCACCGACTCAGGGAGCTTGTCACAGTCGAACGTGATGAAGAGTGTAGGGGTGAGTCTCGAAGCCCCTCCCTATTTTCTAATCACACATTCGACCTTGACCACCCCATGGTTGGCCAGCTCTAAGGTGATGTCCTCAATGGAGTAGTCAACGAGTTCCCTCGCATAAACTACTTCTTTCACAAAGTTCATGGTAGAGTGCGGCGTCACACTCACCGGGGTGCCATGAAGTGTCTGAAGAGCACTTATCTTGGCCGCCTCGGCGGGATTCGCTGCATTCGCCAAAAGGCTCCCGTCCGAGAAACGGGTCACCTTCGGCTCTCTACCAATTGCACTAGCTAATCCTCCCCTCTGATGGATCATGTTGCCCTTGGACAACATGGTGCCATCAGTGGAGCGAATAACGAGGAAGCGTTTGAAGCCAGTGGGCTCGAAAACGCCAGGTATCCTCTGAATCAGGGGCCCCAATGTCATCAAGGCTCTGCCTGGGCACTTTTGGTCTTAGTCAGGGGATCCACAACTGGGAGGGGGGGCAGAGGGGCCGGATGTGGCAGCAGACCCATCCGTCCCCGCGGATGGAGAGGAGCCCGAGTCTTCTTTGTCTTTTTGGGAGAGGCGGGCGGGGAATGAACCCGCTTCTCACCCCTGCCGGTAGAAGCCCCTAGGCCAGATGTACCGGCCTCAGTCAGGTCCTTCTCCGAAATGGAGAAGGTCCTGGTGGTCACAGGGGCATCATCCGGAGGAGATCCCTCCCCTCCTTGTACTGCCTGAGAATCCACAGCCATTTGAGGAGGACTTTGCATTGGGGCGGACTCGGGTTCGGTGCTTTGCGCCGAGCCCGGATTCCCCCCCATGGAAGGCCCTACCGTCTGAGGCTGGTTTTCCTCAAGGACCATGTCTATCACAGGAGGGGCCTCCAGTTGGCCATCCCCTCCCAGGAAATCGCAGGTCCCCTTAGGCAGCGTCATGAGTCTTTTGTGGGGAGGCACAGGCCTTGATCCCGTCAAGGTTTAATATTCTTGCCAGCAGGTCTTTTGAGGTAAGTGACCCAAGGGGCCTGGCTTCCATCTCCCCCCTAAGGGGGTTTGCCCTACCGAGCCGCTTCGATGGGGAGCAACTGGCTAAGGACTGCCTGCTGGCTTTCTTGGCAGTCCCCTTAGAAAGAAAAGAGGGGACTGCCGCTGGAAAAAGGGAGGTGCCCGAAAGCACCTCCAGAGAAGGGGGTGAGGGGAAGTCCCCTGCACCCGTAGGCGAAGGAGAAGAGTAAGCCTCCTCTCCGGTTAGAGAAATATGGAGGGTCCCCTGCGCAAGCACAGGGGGAGGGGGTGGACCTCCATATTTTTGCTGGAGCTGCCCGAGGGCAGCTCCGTCGCTGCTTCGGGGAAAGTTGGGGGTTGGGTTTTTTTTACCTTCATCATTGGGCATGGCGACCCTCTTTTTTACACAGGACGCAATAGCTCATCACCTCTTTCAGTTGCCTGCACTGCAAGAGGTGCTTACAGGCCTGGCAGAGCCAGGCGCCGCAATTTGGGACCACCTCTCCCGCCTGGTAGCCCATCGGCATGGCAGCTCCACCTTAGACACGGCGTAAACAAGATAGATTTTGAAGATAAGAGGAAAAGGGATGTGAGGAAGGTATGGGTGGGGATGAAGCAGGTTGTTAAAAACCAACCACCCCAGACCTGAACTCAGGGGTTAGGGAACATTGTTCCCTTCCCCCTCAGCCCCGATCCAGGACGGTTGGCCGAGAAGAAGGTCAGCATCTACCCTGTGAAATTAGAGGCTGACCAGAGAAAGTTGTGGGAGAGGTTGTGTGAAAAGAGAGGAAACAAGTGTTTTGAAGGAAGGAAGAGAGGCTAAGCTGGGGCTGGACGGAGCGCTGGATCCCATCAGCACGGCGGCCAGGATGGCAAATCGCCGCGCCCCTTACGTGAGGAGAGGGTGGAAGCAGGTTGTTAAAAACCAACCACCCCAGACTGGAGCTCAGGGGTTAGGGAACATTGCCCCTCCCCCATCAGCCCCTATCCGGGACGGTTGGCTGAGAAGAAGGTCAGCATCTAACCTGTGAAATTTGAGGCTGACCAGAGAAAGTTGTGGGAGAGGATTTATGAAAAGCGATGAAGTAGGGGAGAAATACAGGCTATCTGAAGGAAGGAAGAGAGGCTAAGCTGGGGCCGGACGGAGCGCTGGATCCTGTCAGCACGGCGGCCAGGATGGCAAATCGCCGCGCCCCTTACGGGGGCCCTGTTGTTCAGTTGACTAACAGCCACTATAGATGTATGTTATGCTGCCATAGCTTCCTACTCCCAGCCTATGTTAAATGTTTAGTAACAATATCATAATAGATGAATATTAATAGTATTTAATACATTAATCGTTATTAGTTGACATTATCGAAGATCTAAATTCACTTGTTTGTGATGACTGAGGATACCAAACTTCCAGCATAGGGCTCTATATCAGAAGATTAGTTGTTAGCAGATACTATGTAAACTTAGGTACAATGTTCATCTTACATTTATTTGTTTACTATATTCTATTTAGTTTGTAACAACTAACTTTATTAATTATTATTGAAGTAACTAGTATTATTATTACACAAAAGGAATTATGAATCAATATTATATTTTGTGAAGGAATCAGAATCAGAATCAGAATTGTAACTTATAACTGGAATTGGGGGGGAATCGTCCCATCTCTAATAAGAGCCAAAGCTCCTTAGGTGCCATCTTGCTTTTGAGGGGACAGCTTTAGGAACCAGGAAAGATGGCATCACATCACCTTCAGGGATGTTGCCTACTGCGAGTCTAACCACTAGATGGAGGCACGCAACAGTTCGACTTACAAGAAACAGTCAGACGGGAGAGCCCTTTCTGCCACCAACTCTACCAGAGAAACACTTGGGGTGGGAGGAACCTGCAGATGGCTTCTGAATAAGCATGGAAACAACCGTGCTTGTATGCCTGGAGGGGCTAGGAGCAGAGAGAGGGTGATAAACTTAAAAGTGAAGCATAAGGTGTCCCAGGCAGCACCAGGATCAAGTCCTGGCTGTTTAGGCCAGCCCGGCCTAAACAGCCAGGATTTCTGCCATTAACCTAAGATGATTTGGACTTATTATGTGTGGCCTTGGAGCAACTTACACACAGTTTGGGTAAACCTGACTTTGCTCGTCTACTGGAGCAATTCTTATGGCCAAAGCGGTGGCAGTAGTAGCACCTCTGAGGCAGTAACACGAATGGCTTTACATGGTAGCGATATCAACCGGCTCAGGGGGCATCTCACAGTCGAACATAATGAAATGAATAGGGGGTGGGTTTTGAGGACCATCCCTGTTTTATCACACGCTCGACCTTGACTGCTCCATGGTTGGCCAGATCTAAGGTGATGTCATCAGTGGAGCAGTCCAAGAGTTCCCTCGCATAGAACTCTCTTTTTATGAAGTTCATGGTAGAAAGCAATGTCACACTGACTGGAGTGTTATTGTGTCTGAAGGGCACTTAATCATGGCCATCTTGGGGGATCTGATACATTTGCTAAAAGGCTCCCATCCAAGAAACGGGACACCTTCGGCTCTCTACCAATCAAGCTAGCAAATGCTTTCCTCTGATGAATCATGTTGCATTGCCCTTAGCCAGCATGCTGCCATCAGTGGCACAAATAACCAGAAAGCGTTAAAAGCCAGCAGGCTTGAAAATGCCAGGTAGTCTCTCAATGAGGGGCCCCGAAGTAAGAAGCTCTGCTCAGCACACTTGAGACTTTGGTCTTGGTCTAGGACCCCCCACCCAGGAACGGCTCATGGATGGACATTATGATCTTGAATCAGTTGCTTGTTGAAATGGCACCAGACCCAGCCTTTCCTGGAAGGAGCCTCTAGACCAGATGGACCAGCTTCAACAAGATCCTTCTCTGGGATGGAGAAGGTCTTAGCTGTCAGAAGGGAACCAGCGCATGAGCCAACTGATGAGAATCTTGCACAGGGGTGGATTTGGGTTTGGTGCTTGACACTGAACCTGGGTTCGACCCCATGGAAGATTTTGCTGTCTGGGGCTGGGTCACTTCCAGGACCAGGTCCATCTCAGGGGGGCATATGTGCCCCCCTCCCCCCCCGCAAGGCATCACTGATGCCATTCACTTAACTACCCGTCGTCTCAGGTCAAAGGTGTGCCTCAATTTACCCCATCCGCTCATACATTTAGGGAGGATGAGGCCTCACTTGGAGGCGGATGACCATGCACTGTCCCACTCTTGCTTTGTTATCACCATGATTAGATTGAAAAAATAAAAAGAGGGGCATCATAGAGAGTAGATATTATGACCTCCATATGAGTGGGGAGGTTAAGAGTAAAGCCTCTAAAGGATCAGAAATTCCCAGTGCATCATTGATGAGCTTTTCCAAACCAGCCCACCACTTAGGCAAGATTTTCCTGGAACTTTGACCATATAGGATGGTGCCAGCGTAGCCAGCTTGTATGTATGCAGGACAAAAGTGAGCAGAGTCGATGGCTCAGCACATCCTGTACCCAATACTTGTTCTAGCAAGCAGGCTTTTGCCTTGGCAGCAAGTAGGGATCTCACGGTATACACTGACACTCGACTAAGGACCCATAAGAGGATAAAGTGCACGGGGTAACCAGAATTTCTGTGAATAAAAGAGCAAGTTAGGAAATGGGTAGGAGGGTATGTACCAAAAGAGAAGTAGTGATAGGCGGGTCCACTAAAAAGTAGGATGGGTGATCTATAATTATCATACCCTGGTTTTAGGTAATTCCAGGATAGCATGCCGTCCACCAAGGCACCATGGTTACCGGGCCAAACTTGGTACAAGTGGAAACACTCCTCCTGGTGCAAAATACAGGGAAAAAATGTTGAGTGGAGAGCTGAAATGATAATAAATAAATATAGTACATAATAATAATAATAATAATAATAGTATATCATAATAAATAATAATAATTAATTATAATATATCAAATACTAATATAAAAATTATACTAAATAATAATAATGATAAAAAGGTAAAAGAGTGCTAAGTGGGGGCTAGGGTAAACATACCAACACCGCTTTCCATGCCCTGTCATCGAGTTCAAGATAACCCAATGACAGGGCCTCTCTTCTGTAATAAAGTGGTGAAGGTAAACAGTAGAAGATATAAAGCTGTAGCTCCTACAGTGCGACAGGAAGGGTGTACAACTGTTGCCACTCAGGCTTGGACATACTGCCCCTCTATATACTAGGTGTGCAGTTTAAACAGAGTACCCTTGGATTGTGGTGTTACCACCACTGCCTATCTTATGGTAGTGGAATGTATATGCATCAATCAGCAGTCAACCTCATACATAACCCCACCTCCCCCATGAAGCCACATAGTTACACTTGCTACCCACTTATAATGGGAACCTTATATGCGGCATGGCTGTTTGGGGAAGCAATGGGAACTAATACCCTAGTAATAAAAGTGGGCCATCCTTAAGGTGGGCAGTAAATAGCTAATGAGGAAAAAAAATCTTCCTACAATTGGCTCTGGAGGTCTTTTTGTTAGCCACAAATAAGGGGCATAAGCTCCAGAGCTTGACTCTGGATAAATTCTAAAAGGTCTAATAGGAAATTGGACTTTGGCTGTTTTGGTTCAGCCATAGCATGGTAGAATGGACTAAGGGATCAGACAGACAACCAACCCCAGCTGCATATCCTCAACCTTAATTAAAGCATAGAAACCGACCTATGTGCCATGCAGCGTACAAATTATGAAAGAGTATAGACTAAAACTGCCTGATGTAGGTCCCCCAAAAGTTTAGTAAAAATCAGACATGGTTAAAATGACAGACAAGCATACCTGTCTGGCGTAAACTTCCAGGCTGCCAGTTCATTTTGAGTTTCTTCCATCTTGGCTTTCGTAGAATCAAAGTCTCTTTTCATTCTTTCAAAGAGAAGATTCACAGCTGGGTCCAAAAGACTGTGCTTCAGACTATTCCCTCCAGCAGTCATATTTTTTAGCTCTTCAATTTGAGCCTGGGAATAAATGAAAGAGTATCAATTAGTTTATAAGAAAATTAACAAAGCTAGATTAACAATCAAAAAATGAATGGCACTGTTAATGAAAAAATGCAGATGAGCTTAAAAGGGGTGAAACAATAATTCAACTTTCCCACAAAATTGGGCTGGCATAGTGTCACTAAAACTACCCAACCCTTCCACCTCATTTGCCTTATCAAGGACAAAGCTACCTGACATTATGTCAATGCCAAAATGTACCTGCATGGGAGTGCAATGCTAGGAGCTGTAGCATCACTGCTAGTGAAGATTTATGTAATCAAACCACCTTTTTGACTCTCATATTCTCTGTGCAAACAGACTTCTATTTATTCTCCTCAGAACCCTTTGAGTCACCACCTTGCACATAATGTAAAGCTCTTACCCAGTTATTCCTCACTATCCACCTTTCACACACCACTCATCCCTCTCTATGTCCATTTGCAGTTCTCATTCCAGTCTTTCATTCTCCATACACACCATAGTCATAGTCTCATTCCCATACACCAACATACTCTCATGCAGCTTCTGGTATATTCCATACTCAAATGTTTAGCATTTGTGAGTTCAAGGTCAACACAGCACCTAATCCTCACCCCCTAACTTTTTTTTTTCCCTTTTATTTATTGTTAGTTTTATTCTTGCACATACACTATCAAAGACTTAATTGAACACTACTCTAATACAAAGTCATTGCATCTATAGGCATAGAGTGAACCTATCCTGAACTAATCTTAATCCCCTTTCCCTCAGTACTCCACACATAGAGAAATTAAATCAACAAGCAGCCTCAGACACCCTGCCATTCTTATGCATGAAATTCGTACACCCATTCTTTTCTTGGACTCTCACCTTTCTCACTTCTAGAGCAACTTTCTGCTCTCATCCAGAGGCTCATTCATCTTTGGTGCAAATGCTAAATTTACTG
The DNA here is from genome assembly GCA_963969495.1 of Ceratothoa steindachneri. NCBI lineage: Eukaryota > Metazoa > Arthropoda > Malacostraca > Isopoda > Cymothoidae > Ceratothoa > Ceratothoa steindachneri. The sequence continues at coordinate 69,642,501 of OZ018330.1, forward strand.
CTTCTTTTGCTCTAGTTAATCACTCATTTCACTTTTTGACTCCTTGTTTGTATCTATCCACATCTCCCAAATATTCTCATCTGTACTATTAAGCACTGGGTTGTAATACAAAGCCAATGGTTCCTTTCAATATGACAAGCTTCTAGTTAATATTTTGAAAGGTATATAAGAGTTCACAGGGGCATCTGTCTTTACCTTATAGGCAAGATCCTCGGTCCTGAAGACAAGATCCCATAACTAGATAATGAATCAAACAAAGATCAGCATGACAATCAATGGTGAGCCTGCGGGCAACAGGAACAGTCCTCATTTGGGAAAAAAGGGGGGGTGTCAGGAAGTGTGTTTGGACAGAAATCAGGTAACAACCTTTATGTCAATACAAATACTAGTAGCAGGATTCCTTGAAAAAGAAAAGAGTGTGTGTGTGTGTGTGTGTGTGTTGTAGTGAAGTTGGAGGAGGAAAGATAGCAGAATTGTGATTAGCTGTGTGATGATGTGTGTAAGATCTACCTATACAAGTGGGGGAGGTAAGCAAAGTACATCCACCAATCAATGACCAGATCTCTATGTGCATTGACATTTGTGTAGGCTCACTGGGATTGAACCCAACACCTTGATATCAGAAGTCTAACACTCTATCCACCATAGTAATGAGATCAAGGGATGATAGTGCGTATACAATGTTCATTTTACTTGTGAACAATGCAAGAAAACTGTGGAATCTAAGAAAATTGTTTGTTGTAAAGAGTAAAATATTAAATGTCAAGTATTTAAGCTATTATGTTTGTTTGTAAGCCAAAAGAGTAAAAGCATTTTTTTTTTTAAACTTTTACAGGATAGTATAGAGGGGAAAAAAGAGTCATGAAGTTTGCCATTCCCAGGATTTGGCATGGACCCACTGGCCACTCAAGCAACTGCTACTTCTTCAAAGGGCAAAATTGCACCTGCTATTTCCTACTCCGATTTTCTATTCTCAATTGCATCAGTACCGCATGGTGCTGATCTTCCTATACCTAATGCTCCAAAAAGGAATAAGCCAAACTCAGAAGCAACAATTCAGAAGCTGTAAAGATCTGTTAGATGTAGACTACAATGTCAGAGATATGGTTGTTGAGAGGAATCCAAAGTCAAATGTTGAGCCTTTGATTTCCAGACTCAGAGTGGGATTTGCTGGATGAAAATGTGCAAATGACAAGCCAAAGGCCTGTTTGATGCAATAGGAATCCATCCCTTTCCTTGGCTCATTCAGTATATCTCAAGGAGGAAAACAACAGTGTCAAACTCCTGCTACAAGCTTTGAATTATAAGGAGTATGGCTGGGAAGTGATTGGTGACTTAAAGATGGTAGCATTTTTGAGACTCTCAAGGGAGGTTTTACCAAGTTTCCATGTCTATAAAACAGTAAGGATACCATAGCACATTACAACAAGAACCACTGGCCACAAAGGACTGAGTTCTCTATTGGAGGGCATAATGTCAAGTTTGAGCAAATGAATGACCCTCAAAAGGTGCTGCATTTAAAACTAGGTCTAATGAAATAGTTTGTTAGTGCTCTTAAGAAAAAGTCTGCAGCCTTCAAGTACCCTTAAAATTTCTTTCCCAAACTCTCTAAGGCAAAGGTCAAAGCTGGTGTTTTTGTTGGACCACAAATCAGGAAAATCAGTCTTCAGAATTCCCTTTAAAGTTTAATAAAAAGAAAAAAGAAGCTTGGATTAGTTTCATTTCAGTGTGCTAGAGCTTTTTGAGCAACCACAAGGCTGACAATTATGTGGAACTGGTTGAGAACTTAGTGAAAAGCTATTACCAAATGGGCTGCAGGATGTCCCCGAAAGTGCACATCCTTGATGCCTATCTTGAAAAGTTCAAGGAGAATATGGGAGCATACTCAGAGGAGCAAGGGCAGCGCTTTCATCAGGATATACCTAACTTTGAACATAGATAAGAAAAAGTATACAATGAAAACATGATGGGAGACTACATTTGGGGCTTGTACGAGAAAGTGATTTAGATTACACTGAAAATTGAGAAAAACTTCACTTGACTTTTTTTACTCGTTTTTGTTTTTAGTCCTACAATGGAGAATAAAAATAGAATTTGCTTATTTTCAGTAAAATTTTAATTGAAAAAGACCCACCTGATTCCCTAAATTGTATGCAGCAGGGTTTTTTTTTTTATTAGAGCTCATCTGGCGACTGCCTACATGGGCATTAGTCGGCGTATGTATGCAGCAGGCCTAATATAATAAATACCAAAATGAATCTCTTTTCCAAGAATGTTGAAACCCTGCATCATCTTTCATCCATTCAACCCTCACTCATTCTTGGCTCCAGGTTGAGTTAGGAGTTGTAACATATGTGCATTCTTCCCACTGACCCCAACCCACATTTTTTTCCCCTTAGCTATTACTTTATGCTCCTACAAAGGGATGTCAGGTGACATCTGGAACTTGTGTGTCCTCTCAACCCCAATGCTCGCATCAGGGTGCCCTGTGTCTATACATCTACCGCCAATTTTCACTTTCTTTCCAGATCACACCTCCAACTTTCTCTATGATACAGTCTCATTGCTACTTAACTTTAAATTAGAGGGGAAAAAAATGAATTAATATATGACTTATTTAAGGTATAAATGTCTTGTGCACTAGAGACATTGTGACAATATTTCCAACATTAATACCATTGCAGCAAGGTCTCCTGCAAAAAGATAGCTAACGGGGAGTGGGAGGAGATGTTGGGGCCCTCTTTGAAGAGAAGACCCTCACAGGAATGGCTGTATGCTTCCCGGAGGCAGAACTCTGGGCGCTGTTGGCCAGACAATGCAAGTCTTTTCTTTAGGCGAGCGGGGTTGCCTCTTTTGGAAGATCCACCGTCTCTGAGCCACCCAGTCTAACACTGGGTGTAAGCGAAGGAGCCGAAGCTCCTTTAGTGCTGCCCTCATTTTGGGGGGCAGCTTTAGGAACCCTGGAAGATGGCTTAATGACCAACTTCAGGGGTGTTGCCTCCTGTGAGTCTAACAACTTGATGGAGGCGTGCGGCCATTTTGCCTTATGGGAAATGGTCACGCTGGCGGAAGGGAGGGGAGCCTTGGTTTTAGCTGGGGCTGTGTGTGAACCCTTTGGGCTGCCAGCTTTACCAGGAGAGCGCCATGGGTGAGTAGAGCCTGCAGAAATGACTGTGCTTGGTAGGCCTGGAGGGACCAGGAGAAGAGGCTGTCATTCTTAGCATTGAAGCATAAGACATCCCGGGCAGAATTGGGAGTGCCAGGACCAAGTACTTAGTCTTGAGAAATGAAAGATGATCCTGCGCCTGAACGGCCAGGATTTCTTTCTCAAGGAGATGCACACCACATTGCTTCGAAGAAGCGGGGTGTGGCTCTCCGCAATTGACACACTTGGCCACACAGGATTTGGACTTATCGTCTGCAGCCTTAAGGCAACTTACAGACTTTGGTTAACCCCGACTTTGCACATCGACATGAATGATTAGTATAGCCGAAGCGATGAGAGTAGTAGCACTGTGGATTGAATGTGAGTGTTTGTAGGGCCTTTCTAGCGGACCACCCCTTCCCTCTGTAAGAATGTGTGTGTGGATGGAGAGATGTTTTATATATATATATATATATATATATATATATATATATATATATATATATATATATATATATATATATATATATATAATATAATCTGGATTCCATGTTTTATTTTAAAATTTGTTTTCTCTATTTCCAAAAGCCACTCTATATATTACTCTGATAAATTAATTTAACAATAATATTACTTTTGTAAAATGTGGCTGGAATAACCAAAAATTGGAGTAATATAATCAAATTTGATACGTCCATTAGTAGTAGTTCGTTGGACAGAGGGCTTTAATAGCCTAAAGACTCTAGAAAGCATGGTATCATGTAAGAGAAAGGCCTTTCTTTGTCTCTGTATTTGGTGGTTTATATTTTTTGTAAATATTTTTTCTTTTGATTGGTAGTATTCATAAGTAGGATTGTTTTTTGTATATAACGAGATTCTAAATATATTTAGCCACACTTTTTGTAAATAAAGGACTCGATTTCTCATGTCCGATAGTGTAGGAAGCAGGTTGGATAGATTAGTGCTAGAGTGTAGATTCGTGGCTCGCTACATTTGGCACCCAAATAGGGACGTGAGATTGAATTGCAGTCCACAATTAGAGTGACGTAGTTTGGTTGGTTTTTCCCCCTTTTTCTATCACTTTTACTAATCTGGGAAAATGGCTTCTGCTGAACATAGATTGCAAGAAGAAGTGGTACGATTGAGGCTGGAATTGAGGAAGAGTGCTAAATGTTAAGGAGCGTGATTGAGCGATTGAGAAGTGATATGATGAGAAGACAGACAGGATGAAGAAAGAAATTGTCGAGAGACAGAAGCAGGTCGACCAACGAATGAAGGCTCTATATGACCTGATGAAGGGTCAGGACCAGCCCCAGGACCCTCAACCCTAACCTCTGCTCCGAGTGAAGGGACTTCGACGAATGGGGTGAAGGGAAGTGTATGTGAGTCTAGGGAGGATACACAAGTGATAGGAAGGACGTAGAATGGAGGATAGTGGAATGCAAGAGAGGAACGATCAGAAGGTGGGAGGAAAAAGTGTGGACTCGTTGTACTCGGATGAAGGAGAGAGTGGTGGTGAGATTGGTATGAGCGAGAGTAGCCCCATCGGAAGTGAGGTGAATGTAGGAAAGGGAATAAGTTTAGGTTGCATGGTAGGAAAAGTGTGGATAACTTCTTGGGGAATTTGAGTGTTATTGTAAGCTCAAGTACCCGGAGAATAATTTTTTTTTTATTTATTTAAGGGGCTATCTGGCGACTGCCGACTTAGGCATAAGTCGCCGTAAACAAACAGCCTAGTTCTAGGCTACTTTAAAAAATTGAACAGGAAACAACAATAACAAAGCAATAACAAAAACAATAACAAAAACAACAACAATTAAACCTGGTTAAATGAAAGAGGGAAGGCCAGGCCCCCCCCCAAAAGTCAACAAGTCCACCAGTCAAAGTGCACGCACTCGTCCCGAGTACAAGGGACAGGCGGTAGCGACCCCGCCCATCCCGGTACCGGGACAGGTGTCGTGCGCGAAGATCACCCAAACTGGGACATTCAACAAGAATGTGCCGAACAGTCTGGGGACGACGCAGTCGTTGCAATAGGGCGCAGGCGAGCGCTCCATCAAATAGCGATGCGTCACACGAGTGTGTCCGATTCGGAGACGACAGAAAGCAACCTGAAGCCACCGCGGCATTGGGGGATAGGTCCATGGGAACAGTCGCGGCGCAATGGCACGCAACTTTAAGTTCCCTTCGACCGTCTCCCATCTTCTTTGCTAAGCAGTCCGAAGAGCTGCACGTATTTCTGCCATGTAGTCGGTGTGAGGAAGAGCGAAACGCTGGTCCGGTTGCAGAGTCCTCGCGGACTCTTTGGCGCCCTCATCAGCGCGCTCATTCCCCGCAATTCCTACATGTCCAGGAACCCAGCAGAAGATAATCTCGACATCCACCCGGCTCGCCAAAACCGTGGCGTCACGGATATCGCGAACCAGGGGATGCGGAGATTCCAATGCCCCGAGAGCATTCAGGGCGCTTTGTGAGTAGCTATAGATCCCAATCCGGTCTCCGAACCGGGCACGTCGCGTAATCTCCCGTACCGAATGGTGTATTGCCACCAGCTCGGCCGTGAAGATAGACGCAGCGCCTGGTAGAGCCCCGCTGACTTCAAACAGAGGGGATACGGCGTGGAAGCCGACCCCCTCTTGGAACTTGGAGCCATCTGTATACACTGGCACGGTTCCAGCGTGACACGACGTGTGCTCCAAAAAGGTCGAACGCAATACTCCCGGCGCCGTACAAGCTTTGGGAGCAGAGAGGGGCGACAAATAGCCAAATGTGGTACCCTCCACGGTGACGTCCTGGGCAGAACCAGGGGCGCCACCGGCCCGAGAACCACCGTCTCCGAGACACTCGCCACACCTCGGGGCGTGGGCGAAGGAGCCGAAGCTCCTTTGTTGCTGTCCTCCTTTCGGGGGACAGCTTTAGGAACCCCGGAAGATGTCCTAGCGACCTAGCGACCATCTTCAGGGGGTGTTGCCTCCTGTGAGTCTAACGACTCAGTGGAGGCGCGTGGACGTTTCGCCTTACGGAAAACGGTCATGCTGGGGGAAGAGGGGGGAGCCCTGGTTTTACCCGGGGGTGGGTATGAACACTTTTTGCCGCCAGCTTTACCAGGGGAGCGCCCGGGTTGGGTAGAGCCCGCAGAAGACTCCGAATGGGCGCGGAAACAACCGTGCTCGTTGGCCTGGATGGGCCAGGAGCAGAGGGTGCCTTTCTAACTATTGAGGCATATGACGTCCCAGGCAGAGCCAGGCGCGCCAGGACCAAGTCCTTAGCCTCGCGGAATGAGAGTCGATCCTGGGCCTGAACGGCCAGGATTTCTTTCTCAAGGAGATATGCACCACATTGCTTCAAAGAAGCAGGGTGCGGCTCTCCGCAATTGACACACTTGGCCACACACGATTTGGACTTATCGTGTGCGACCTTGAAGCAATTTACACAGACTTCGGGTGACCCCGACTTTGCACGTCTACATGAGCGATTCGTATGGACGAAGTGGTGACAGTAATAGCACCACCGCGGCAGTGGCACGAATGCCTTCACGCGGTAGCGGTACCAACCAGCACGCACCCACTCAGGGAGCTTGTCACAGTCGAACGTGACGAAGAGTGTAGGGGTGGGTCTCGAGGCCCCTCCCTGTTTTCTCATCACCCGTTCGACCTTGACCGCCCCATAGTCGGCCAGCTCTAGGGTGATGTCCTCAATGGACTAGTCAACGAGTTCCCTCGCATAAACTACTCCTTTCACAAAGTTCATGGTAGAGTGCAGCGTCAACCTCACCGGGGTGCCATGAAGTGTCCGAAGGGCACTTATCTTGGCCGCCTCGGCGGGATTCGCCGCATTCGCCAGAAGGCTCTCGTCCGAGAAACGGGTCACCTTCGGCTCTCTACCAATTGCACTAGCTAATCCTCTCCTCTGATGGATCATGTTGCCCTTGGACAACATGGTGCCATCAGTGGAGCGAATAACGAGGAAGCGTTTGAAGCCAGCGAGCTCGAAAACGCCAGGTAACCTCTGAATCAGGAGCCCCGATGTCATCGAGGCTCCGCCCTGTGCACTTTTGGTCTTTGTCATGGTCAGGAGCTCCGTACCCAGGGGGGCAGAAGGCCGGATGTGCCGATCTTGGCTTGGTCGCTTGCCAGAGTGGCAGCAGACCCATCCGTCCCCACAGCCCCCGCAGATGGAGAGGAGCCCCGAGTCTTTTGAGTCCTCCTTGTCTTCCTTTTCTTTTTAGGAGAGGAGGGCGGGGAATGAACCCGCTTCTCACCTCCGCCGGTAGAAGCCCCCAGGCCAGATGTACCGACCTCAGCCAGGTCCTTCTCCGAAATAGAGAAGGTCCTGGTGGTCATAGGGGCACCATCCGGAGGAGATCCCTCCTTTCCTTGTACTGCCTGAGATTCCCCAGCCGTTTGAGGAGGACCTTGCATAGGGGCGGATTCGGGTTCGGTGCTTGAGGCCGAGCCCGGATTCCCCCCCATGGAAGGCCCTACCGTCTGAGGCTGGTTTTCATTAAAGACCATGTCTATCACAGGAGGGGCCTCCAGTTGGCCATCCCCTCCCAGGACATCGCAAGTCCCCTTGGCAGCGTCATGAGTCTTTTGTGGGGAGGCACAGGCCTTGACCCCGGCAAGGTTTAATATTCTTACCAGCAGGTCTTTTGAGGGAAGCGACCGAAGGGGCCTGGCTTCCTTCTCCCCCCTAAGGGGGTTTGCCCTACTGTGCCGCTTCGATGTGGAGCAGCTGGCTAAGGGCTGCCTGCTGGCTTTCTTGGCAGTCCCCTTGGAAAGAACAGAGGGGACTGCCGGTAGTAAGAAGGATGGGGCCCGAAAGCACCTCCAGAGAAGGGGGTGAGGGGAAGTCCCCTTCACCCGTAGGCGTGGGAGAGGGGTAAGTCTCCTCTCTGGTTGAAGAGATATGGAGGGTCCCCTGCGCAAGCACAGGCGGGGGGACCTCCAGTTTCTTGCTGGAGCTGCCCGAGGGCGGCTCCATCGCTGTTTCGGGGGAAGTTGGGGTTGGGGTTTTTTGGTTGTTTTTTAATACATGGGCATGGTGACCCTCTTTTTTATACAGGACGCAATAGCTCATCACCTCTTGCAGTTGCACGCACTACAAGAGGTGCTTACAGGCCTGGCAGAGCCAGGCGCCGCCATTTCGGACCACCCCTCCCGCCTGGTGGCCTGGCAGTCCATCGGCATGGCGGCTCCACCTTAGACACGGTGTAAAAATGGATAGAATGTGAAGAGGAGAGGAAAAGGGATGTGAGAAAGGTATGGGTGGGGATGAAGCAGGTTGTTAAAAACCCCCAAGCCCGAACCGGAGCTCAGGGGTTAGGGAACATTGTCCCCTCCCCCCTCAGCCTCGATCCGGGACGGTTGGCTTGAGAAGGTCAGCATCTACCCTGTGAAATTAGAGGCTGACCAGAGAAAGTTGTGGGAGAGGTTGTGTGAAAAGAGAGGAAACAAGTGTTTTGAAGGAAGGAAGAGAGGCTAAGCTGGGGCCGGACGGGGTGCTGAGTCCCGTCAGCACGGCGGCCAGGATGGCCTATCGCCGCGCCCCTTACGGGGTAAACATTGGGAGGCACCCCTCACCCCATCGTATGGAGAGTCTCCATCATACTGTATTGCCACGAGCTATCATAGGCATTCTCCAGATCGAAAAACACCGTGGCGTAGTGCTGTCTACGAAGAAAGGCCTCGCAGACGGTATTTTCCAGTCGGAGCAGAGCATCCGACGTGGAGTAGAACTTATGGAAGCAGCACTGTGCAGAAGACAGATGGCCTCCACTGTCCAGGAGAAAGGCTAATCTAACATTTACCAATTTCTCCATCAACTTGCACATGCAATAGATTAGAGAGATCAGGCGGAAACAGGCCGGAGTAGAGTGATCTCTGCCCGGTTCGCGAAAGGTGAGCACAGTAGCGATTCGCCAGGAATCTGGGAGGAGACCGTCCACTCAGATCCTGTTGAACACATCTAACAGAAAGGCCATGCCTCGCTCACCCAGATGTCGAAGCATGGTGTACGGGACATCGTCCGGACCATGGGCGGTGTCCGCGCACGAAGCAAAAGCGGAGCGCAACTCACTCACAGTAAGCCTGTCGTTGAAGGGTTCTCCGCCTCTGGAGGTAAAGTCCAGCCGGCGGCCTTCCGCGACATCACAACGTGCATTGAATGCTGGCGGAGCAGCATCCCGGCGAGAGAATGAGGAAAAGCGGTCGCGGGGTACAAAATTGCGGTCCCATTCTCTTGGAGAACGGGAGGGGGAAGGGGGTCCTGCGAGAACTTGCCTCGAATCCTTTTGACTCGCTTCCACACCCCGGCCAGAGGGCTCTTCCGGTTAAGTGAAGACACGTATGCCCGACAAGAAGAGCAGCGGGCGTGCTTCCTAATATACCGGAACCTAGCCCTAGCCCGACGAGATTCAGCGACAATGCAATCGTTCGGGCGGCGCTTATAGCGCAACAAAGTAGTCAGGCCCGCAGCGATGAGGTTGCCGGAGAAGAACTCAACTGCCTCATCTACCGACCTAAACTCCTGACTGAGATAGAGAATTCAGTCATTTCCTGAATGAATGCCACCGCTTCCGCACTAATCACCACCGAGGTGAGCTCTCGGGCGGCTGTTGCCCTGAAAATTATATTTGAATGGGAAAGTGATCACTACTATGGAGGTCATCGACCAACCCCTAATTAAAATCAGGCTGTGCATCCGAAGAGCACAAAGAAAGATCAAGGCAGTGATGCGTAAACTCATCCACATTTAGGACACATATCTCAAGCTCTTCCATCAGATCGACAAGGACTTGTCCCTTGGGATTTATAGAGTAATCTCCCCAGAGAGGATGCCTGCCGGTCAGATCTCCAAGCAAGAGAAAGTGCCTCTCCAACCGTGCCACGACGCGGCGGGAGTTTCCCGCGTCGAAGTCAGCTGATGGTGGAATGAACGCAGAAATGATAGTATACTTCCTATCCAGGTGAAGCTGCACAGCCACTGCCTGAAAGGAGGTATCTAAAGTGAAAGGAAGAATGGAGACAACATGCCGGGTGTAAACTGTGCATCCCCCAGCCCGACCATCTCGTGGTGGTGGGGTCGCAAGACCCTTATACCCCGGGAGGGCGGGCGGTCTCCTGTAGAAAAATAGCTAAAGGGGAATAGGACGGGACGAGACGAGCCTCCACAGCTCCTCCTAGTTGGCCCGGAGTCCACCACAATTTCATTGAAGGAATATGCCCTCCAGGCCTAGCTCACAGCAGACGAGGGGGGCCCTCTTCCAACAGAAGACCCTCACGGGAATGGCCGTACGCTTCGCGGAGGCAGAACACCGGGCGCTGTTGCCTTCGAGGACTTATTGGGGGAGGATGGGCTCGCCATGCGAGTCTTTTCCTCCCTCCGCCTCGAAACCTTAGGCAGGCGTTGCGGCTTCGGAGGAACCACGGTCTCCGAGCCACTCAGCCCACCACTAGGCGTGGGCGAAGGAGCCAAAGCTCCTTTTTTGCTGTCTTCCTTTCGGGTGACAGCTTTAGGAATCCCGGAAGGTGCCCTAGCGACCAGCTTCAGGGGTGTTGCCTCCTGTGAGTCTAACGACTAAGTGGAGGCGCGTGGCTGTTTCGCCTTACGTGAAACGGTCACGCTGGGGAAAGGGGTGGGAAGCCCTGGTTTTAGCCGGAGCTGGGTGTGAAACCTTTTTGCCGACAGCTTTACCAGGGGAGCGCCCGGATTGAGCAGAAGGGCTCCGAATGGGCGCGGAAACAATCGTGCTCGTTGGCCTGGATGGGCCATGAGCAGAGGGTGCTTTTCTAACTATTGAGGCATAAGACGTCCCAGGCAGAGCCAAGCGAGCAGAATGAGAGTCGATCCTGGGCCTGAACAGCCAGGATTTCTTTCTCAAGGAGATATGGACTACATTGGTTCGAAAAAGCAGGGTGTGGCTCTCCGCAATTGACACACTTGGCCACACACGATTTAGACTAATCGTGTGTTGTAGTAGTTTGGCTGTCCGCCTCCCCTCCCCTATGTCTAATCTCTTTCTTCTTTTGCAGAATGTGTGTGGGTGTGGATCGTGTGATCACCGTCTTTACTTTGTGTGGGGGGGACTCGATGGATCTCTATCGTGCTCCCCCATTCATCTCCTGTTTTCTTCTTAGGCGGATTCTTTCAGCATATATTTTTCTTTAGAAAGTGTAGGTAAAAGTTTAGGAGTAAAGTTTGTGACTGAGGAAGGAAGAGCCGCCTGGACGGAAGATAGGTGAGTGAAGATTGTGTGAGAGTGGATATGGTTGAATGAGTTAGGAGTAAATATGTTTGAGTGTGGCAGTGAATAGGTGACTGAATGTGCCTTCTCTTTTCCAGTTCCGTGGTACCGATTGTCGCCGACATCTGGCTTTTGGAGACGGCTGAAGCCAATCTTGACTCTGGTGTGGCAGTAAAGGGATGCATCGATTGGGGCCTGAGCCCTCGCACTTTCCGCTCTGACTGGAACCACCACTGCCTCATCCTTGAGTGCGAATCATTCGCCTTGGCTGAAGTTGAACTTCCAGTCCCTTAAGAAAAAGGAACCTCTCTTCCCTCAAGAAAGCCGGCCCGCCTCCCTTTCCCTCCTCTCCCCCCCCATACCGGTAATAACGCTCCCAGAGCTGAAGAAAGTTGAACAGACTCACATGGTGGCACTGGGCAATCTGGTTGTGAAGCCCTAAACATTTCCTTATTTGCGTGTGTGTGGCCAGGGTAAAGTTGTAAGGCCCACTATATATATATATATATATATATATATATATATATATATATATATATATATATATATATATATATATATATATATATATATATATATATATATATATATATCATGAAAGACTCGACGTATAGGTGAGAATGGATGGGGAGAAAGAAAAGTCCAGACACTACACAGAGCTCTTTATTGACGTTTCGCCTCTTGGCTTCCATTCTGAGGAAGCCAAGAGGCGAAACGTCAATAAAGAGCTCTGTGTAGTGTCTGGACTTTTCTTTCTCCCCATCCATTCTCACATATATATATATATATATATATATATATATATATATATATATATATATATATATATATATATATATATATAAATATCTTTTGGTTGTGGTTAAAGATAGTTAATATTTTGGAAATTGGGTAAATTTACATTTTTGTTTTCTGGGGTTGTGGTTGATTTCCATTTTTTGGGTGTAAATTAAATTTAGAAAATACTCTCTCTCCTCAATACCCTCTTCTTGAACCACAGAGCAGACCTTGTCAGGGCGGTGGGAATCTTTGGCCAGGGAATCGCGATCCCGCCGCTACATATTTTTGGCGCCCGAATAGGGACTGCCCGGTGGTTTGAGGAAGGAGAGGAGTGAGAGCCTGTGTTTTTTGTCCCTAATGGAGGAGGAACAGATTGGGACCATGGAGTTGGAGATGAGAAGACTAAATGAGTTAGTGCGGCAGAAAGACAGAGAAAATGCGCATTTGAGAGAAGAGAATGATAGTTTGAAAAGGAAAATGAGGGAGATGGAAGTGAGAATGGAAGAGAGGATTAAAGACAGTGAGGTGCGAATGGAGGAAAGATTGATGCGAATGCTGAATGAGAAAATGGGAGAATCGGGTGCAATTGGTGGGGGTGTGGCCTTGACTCCACTTGGAATGGACATGACTGATAAAAAGGGATTGACAGGCATAAAGGAACCCCCGCAAATGACTAGGCACCGGAAAAAGAAGATCCCAAAGACTAGATGCCCAGACCGACAGGAAAGGACCCGACTGGCTAGTATTGACTCCTTGTATTTCAGCTCGAATGAAGGCATGAGTGAAAGTGGGAGAGAAGTGAGTGATAGTGAAAGTGATGCTGAGGTTCATCGGAGTATACTGATCAGAGAAGTGCCAAAGTTAAGTAAGTTTAGAGTGGATGGGGCAAAAGATGTGAAAGTGTTTTTGAAAGAGTATGAAAATTATTGTAAGGAAAAATTTGGAGAGAATAATAGGTTTTGGGTGAAAGAGTTGTGCGAGTTTCTGGATGGGCGTATGAAGGATTTTTACCGGACGATTATGAGCGTGGGTGAGCCTAAGTGGGAGGTTATGAAAGAGAGAATAATAGAGCACTGTAAAAGGATGAAGAGAAGTGTGAAGTATAAGAAAACAAATGGGTTTGAGGAAGTGAGAATGGGGAAGAATGAGGATGTGAATTCTTATGCGCATCGCTTAGAGTCTTTGGCACAAATGAGATTTGGAGATGACAGAATAAATGGGAATAAGGAGCTGATGAAGAAGTTTTTAAATACGGTTCCGAGAAGATGAAATGGGCTGGTGAAAGATTGCTATGGAAGGATGTAGTAGAGATGTTAGAGCACCGTGAATTTGAGGATTATGGAAGGGAGGAGGCCTCGATTCACACTGTGCGCAACTCGAGTAGAAGTAAGTTGCCCCAGTTCCGGTCATATCGGGACGCATTGACAGAGAACCCGATTGAAGTGATGTCTAGATTTTTGGAAAATTATTACAGCGGGCAGAATGAACAACAGAGTGTGTATGTTGGCCGCGAACCGAGAGGGAGTAAAAGTAGGAGTGAGAGTTGGAATGGGTGGAGTAGGGTTCAGAATGGTCGGAATAGTGGTCGCACAAATGGTAGGAATGACAGTAGATCTAGAGTAAATGAGCCTAGGTGTCTGAGGTGCAAGAAAGTTGGGCATATGAGGGTTGACTGTCGCTGGTCACAAGGAAGTTGCTTTGGCTGTGGACAAATGGGGCACATGATAAAAGATTGTAGTCGTGCGAGGGAAAGAGCGTGTTATGGATGTGGAAGAATAGGCCACTTGGTACGAGATTGCAGGGAAGGTGGTCGAGTAAATATGAGTGGACCTGGAGTGTGTGGTAATTGGGGGCAGATAGGGCATTATGCCAGGATGTGTGCCAGTCCAAGAGCTACCTGTGGTAAATGTGGAATGGTAGGTCATGCAACAAGGTTGTGTAGGACTGGTGAAAGATGCATGAATGAAAGAATGGATGGGAATGATGCAAGTAATCGAGAGGATACGACTGAGGGAAACTAAGGAATGAGAGGGTTCCTTCTGGGGAATTCTCTAGAGTGCAAGTGATGAATGTGAGAGAAGGATTGTCAAATCGTAGAGTTAATTGGGGTCAGAGAGTGAATAGGTGTATGTGTGTTAAAATTAAGTGTGGAGAATGAGAAGTTAGTGCATTGATTGATACGGGATGTAAGGTGAATGTGGTGTACTATGAAGCATTTGTAGGAATGAAAGTAAGTGAAGTTAAGGATCGTGGATATCATTTGACTGGATTAGGTGAACAGGATGTGCCGATTGTTGCAAGGTTTAGAGAGAGTGTTTTGATTTCCGGTGTCCGGATGAATGAAGATGAATTTTGTGTTGTAGAAGGTGCAAACAAGAAGTATGACATGCTATTAGGTTATAAGTTTTTGAAAGCGAATGGTATTGTGATTCACCCTGATTTAGAGAAGATTGAATGTAAGAAGAATGGAAGTATGAAGTTTCAATGGTATGTGAATCCAGATGGAAGTGTGAGAGTGGACATCATGAAAGGTCTGGAGGTATATGCGATTGAGAGTGTGCCTGTCAAGCAGAATGAAACGCTGAGTGTAAGGATTGGATGGAATTCGGATGTTGAGATAAATGAGAATGATGGGAATATTTATGTCTTGGATGGTAGTGCTGCGAACTATCGATTAAGGTGAGTGGTGCATGTGTTTGATGGTATAATTGATATGAAAAATCCGCGTGTCTGCATGCAAGTTTGGCCTGATCTGCGAAGGAAGAGTCTTAGAGGAGTGCAAGTGGGAGATAAATTGGGTGTGTTAAATACAGTGGTGAATATGGAGAATGATATGCATGTGGCGAATGCAAGTGTGTTTTCCGTGAGTGTAACGTTGAATGTTTGGAAGTATGAAGATTTGATTGAGCAAGTGAAATTGGAAGAAAAGTTGAGTGAATGTGAGAAGCAAAAAGTTTACAGGATGTTGTGGAATAGGAGAGGTGCTTTGAGTCAAGGGGAT
Source organism: Ceratothoa steindachneri (assembly GCA_963969495.1). Lineage (NCBI taxonomy): Eukaryota > Metazoa > Arthropoda > Malacostraca > Isopoda > Cymothoidae > Ceratothoa > Ceratothoa steindachneri. Next base: position 69,657,672 of record OZ018330.1, read on the forward strand.
GAGGACTTTGGCAATGCTCACTTGCCTGAGTTCAAAATAATTTTGAGCGACGATATGCCAATATATCAAAGGCCTCGTCATTTCCCTGCCCCTGTGGCTCAAGAGATTGAGGAACAGTGTGAGGAATTAGAGAGAATTGGCGTGATTGAGCCGAGTGTGAGTGCCTGGAATAGTCCCATTGTACCTGTACGAAAGCCAGATGGACGTTTGCGACTGTGTATTGACTATAGAAGAGTGAATGAACGAATGTTGAAAGACAAGTTTCCTATGAGTGTTGTGTCTGAATGTGTGTACAGTATGTATGGAATGAAAGTGTTTTCTAAGATGGATCTGGTACGTGGATACTACCAGATGCCTGTGGCTGAAGAGAGTAGACCTATTACGGCATTCTCTACCTCAAAGCGCCATTAACAGTTTAGAAACCTGAGCTTTGGGTTGGCAAACGCCCCAGCTGCTTTTCAGCGTGCTATGAATGTAGAGTTGAGTGGTTTTCCGTGTAAGAATGTACGAGTGTTTTTGGATGATATTTTGGTGATGAGTGAGAACATGGAAGAACATATGACTTTGGTGAATGATGTTTTAAGAAAGTTGGAAGAGGTTGGTGTGAAAGTGAAGTTGTCTAAATGTGTATGGTTTGCTAGTGAAGTTGAGTTTTTAGGACATAAAGTGAGTGCAGTTGGATTGCGTAAATCGGAGAAGTTCGTGGGAAAGGTTAAGAATTTTCCTAAGCCTACCTCAGTGAGAGAGTTGCGTGGATTTCTTGGTTTAGTTGAGTTTGGAAGAAAGTTTATGAAAGATTGTTCAGGTGTAATGAAACCGTTGTGTATGGACTGGAAAAAAGAAGAGTACTGTGATTAAGTGGAATGACTCTATGAATGCAGCGTTTGAAAACTTAAAAGCGGAAGTTGCAAAAGATGTGGAACTTGCGTATCCAGCATATGGAACAAATGCAGGAATGCTTGAAGTATATACGGATGCAAGTGGTCATTCGATGGGTGGATGTTTGATGCAAGATCAAGTTGTGAATGGGCTGGAAAGAAAGCGAGTAATTGCGTATGTTTCCAAGGCGTTTAGTGTGGCAGAGCGTGCATATTTAACGATTGAAAGAGAGCTGGCTGCGTTAAGATTCTGTCTCAAGTCGTTATGACCATTTCTGTATGGAGTGCGGTTTGTAGTGAGAACAGATCACCAGCCACTAGTGTATTTGCAGCATATGAGGTTAGTTGATAGTAGGCTTGCAAGGATGATAGAGGATTTGAGTGATTTTGATTTTGTGGTTGAGTATTTGCCAGGTGAAAGGAATGTGATTGCTGATTTGATGTCACGTTTGCCTTGTAGTTTGAATGAGAGTGAGGTTGTAAGCATAAATCCTGAGTATTTGCCAGCAGGTGTAGTTGTTGGAAGAAAATGTAAGGGTGGAGGTGATTCTATGTTTGAAAGTGTGTTGTATGGTTTACGAGACTTGATGAAAGATGGATTGCTTGAGAAGGTGCCAGAAAGTGTGAATTCATTACGAAAGGTGGTTATGGAAGAAGCGTGTAAGAGACCAGAGCAATTGGGAATGGAAAATTCAAGTAGGTTAAGAAAAGAGTTGAGAAGTATGTGTATGCCAGGAGTGATGATGTTTCAGGAAGTATTAGCGATAGTGAGTAAGCTGTTTGGTGTGAGAATATATGTGCATTATGGTGTGGAGAAGCCAGTGATGTATCGTGGTAAAGGTGTAGACCGAGTGAATGGGTGTGAGTTGCACCTGCAATGTTTGAGTGGTGTGCATTATAATTGGCTGATTGAGAAGAAGAATTATGTAAGAAGAGAGATTGACTACGTTTGCGAAGGAATTGTTCCTGTGAGTGAAGATGAAGGTTCGGATGCTGCAGAAGTGTTTGTTGAACAGACAGAAGTGTTGAATATAATGTGTGAACATGGACTTGAAGAGAGAGTGCAAGTTACCTTGACTATGAATGGGAAGAGCTATTGTGGAATGATTGACACAGGTGCGCAAATTTCCTTGGTGAATGCAAAAGTTGTGCGTGATGTTGATAATATGAGTTGGAATGTTTCTAGAAAAGGTGTGACAGTTTCGATAAGTGGACTCGGAAGTGGACGTATTATGGCATGGGAGGAAGTGAGTTTGTCTGTAAGCATGGGGAAGTTGAATGATATATTGCATGAATTTGTTGTGCTAAGTGAGAATGAGTTACCTTATTGTTTTCTGTTTGGGATTGATTTTCTGCGTAAGAATAGGATTTCAGTGGATGTATGTAATGAATGTTTAGTGAAAGATGGTGTAACAGTTGGGAAGTTGCAGAGTGAGCTTGTAGGCTCAACTGGATTTGTAGGAGTGGCAGGTGTCGATTTGAGTGAAGAGCTGTTGACTGCTGAAGATATAGAGAGCATGCAAGAGTCATGTCTGATGGTGCGTGAATTGAAAGATAGCGTGATGACCAGTGTTCCTGTGAATGAATGGAGATGCATATTAAGAGAGTTTAGAAGGTTTGCTGGAAAGTTTGTAGTGTGCAAGGGTTTAGTGTATTTTGTGCAATGTATAGATGATGAGGATGTATATATTCCGGTGTTTTCCGTGTGTGGCACGAATGGAATGGTGAAGATTGTGCATGATAGGTTTGGACATATGGGTAAGAAAGATTTGCGTGGATGTAGCGACTACGTGTGAAGTGTGCCAGAAGAGAAAGTATCAGAGAGTGTATGCCGCCCCACCTGTATTAAAGTTGAGTGTGAATGAACCCTTTGAAATGGTAGCGATCGATTGCGTGTCTTTTCCGAGGACTGCAAGAGGGTGTGTAGGGATGATTGTGATGGTGGATCATAAGAGCAAATTTGCGTATGCTGCACCTGTGACAAATAAATCTTCATTGACTGTTGCTAGAGAAGTGAGTGAGAGAATGTTGCCCATGTGCATGTGTAAGCCTGTGCAAATGTTGAGTGACAATGGACCTGAGTTTGTAGGATGTGCTTTTGAGGAGATGTTGAGTGAATGGGGAATAGATCATGTGCGAACAAAGCCGTATATGCCTAGTGCGAATGGTTTGGCTGAAAGAACGATAAGAACTTTGAGTGAGATGTTACGATTGATGGTGAAAGATGGGAAAGAATGGGATAAATGTTTGGGAAGAGTGCTTTGGGCGTATAACATGACAGTGCATAAGGCGATTGGAATGTCACCATGTAAGTATTTGATGATTAGGCCACATATGGGACTTAGTGAGAAGGATCGTGAGTTGTGGAGAAAAGGGAATGAAAGGTTTGAGAGTTTTTCTGAGGGTGATAAAGTACTAAAGGAGATTGAGACAAAAGGTAGACTGAATGTGGATAAGTTGAAAGAGAAATTTGAAGGGCCGTTTGTAGTAAGAAAGGTTTGGTCAAATGGGGTAAGTTATGTGATAGTTCGTGAAAGAGAGGATGGAAGTTTGGATGAACGTAGAGCGCATCAAGGTCAGTTGCGAAAGTGGCGTGAACCTCCTCAATATTTGGTGCAACATCCGGTGAATGAATATCTGTCTGAAAGGATGGAAGACTGTGAAATGGTGGATGATATAGCTAGTGCTTTAGAGCGAAAGCAGTTAGTGTTAGTTGAACATCGAAGGGGGAAGCGTAAGAGTAAACGGTTGAGAAAGGATGAATGGATGGAACAGTTTGGTGAGAGTGATGTGAGAGAGTTTTCTGGGTTTGTGCAAGATCAAGATGGAGTATATGATAGAACGTACAGTATTTGTAAGTTTCCTTTGAATGAGTCTGAGTCTATGCTAGAGAGTATAAATGGGATAAGTGCGAAATTGGAACAAGAGTCGATAAATGCTATGAAAGAATGGGAAGGTTTGATGGACGTAGTAGAGAGGTTAGTTGAGGATTTGAGTGGGATTGGTCAGGGAATGTCGGATGTGTGTGTGGATGAAGTACATAGAGAAGGGGCCATGGACAGACATGAGGAGACATTACGACAGATGACAGAGACAGTTGATGGACCTGTGACTAGGAGGAGAGGCAGAGTGAAAGAGTATGACTGGGTGATGTCGAAAGCATTGTGAATGAATGAAGATGGGGATTGAGACATGGTGAGGTGAGGCGAATTTAGCTGGGAGGGATGTAGTAGTTTGGTTGTCCGCCTCCCCTCCCCTATGTCTAATCTCTTTCTTCTTTTGCAGAATGTGTGTGGGTGTGGATTGTGTGATCACCGTCTTTACTTTGTGTGGGGGGACTCGATGGATCTCTATCGTGCTCCCCCATTCATCTCCTGTTTTCTTCTTAGGCGGATTCTTTCAGCATATATTTTTCTTTAGAAAGTGTAGGTAAAAGTTTGGGAGTAAAGTTTGTGACTGAGGAAGGAAGAGCCGCCTGGACGGAAGATAGGTGAGTGAAGATTGTGTGAGAGTGGATATGGTTGAATGAGTTAGGAGTAAAGATGTTTGAGTGTGGCAGTGAATAGGTGACTGAATGTGCCTTCTCTTTTCCAGTTCCGTGGTACCGATTGTCGCCGACATCTGGCTTTTGGAGACGGCTGAAGCCAATCTTGACTCTGGTGTGGCAGTAAAGGGACGCATCGATTGGGGCCTGAGCCCTCGCACTTTCCGCTCTGACTGGAACCACCACTGCCTCATCCTTGAGTGCGAATCATTCACCTTGGCTGAAGTTGAACTTCCAGTCCCTTAAGAAAAAGGAACCTCTCTTCCCTCAAGAAAGCCGGCCCGCCTCCCCCCTCCCATACCGGTAATAACGCTCCCAGAGCTGAAGAAAGTTGAACAGACTCACATGGTGGCACTAGGCAATCTGGTTGTGAAGCCCTAAACATTTCCTTATTTGCGTGTGTGTGGCCAGGGTAAAGTTGTGAGGCCCACACTATACATACACATACACACATACACACATACACACATACACACATACACACATACACACATACACACATACACACATACACACATACACACATACACACATACACACATACACACATACACACACACACACACACACACACACACACACACACACACATACACACATACACACATACACACATACACACATACACACATACACACATACACACATACACACATACACACATACACACATACACACATACACACATACACACATACACACATACACACATACACACATACACACATACACATACACATACACATACACATACACATACACATACACATACACATACACATACACATACACATACATATACATATACATATACATATACATATACATATACATATACATATACATATACATATACATATACATATACATATACATATACATATACATATACATATACATATACATATACATATACATACACATACACATACACATACACATACACATACACACACACACACACACACACACACACACACACACACACACACACACACACACACACACACACACACACACATATACATATACATATACATATACATATACATATACATACACATACACATATACATATACATATACATATACATATACATATACATATACATATACATACACATACACATACACATACACATACACATACACATACACATATACATATATATATATATATATATATATATATATATATATATATAAATATCTTTTGGTTGTGGTTAAAGATAGTTAATATTTTGGAAATTGGGTAAATTTACATTTTTGTTTTCTGGGGTTGTGGTTGATTTCCATTTTTTGGGTGTAAATTAAATTTAGAAAATACTCTCTCTCCTCAATACCCTCTTCTTGAACCACCGAGCGGACCTTATCAGGGCGGCGGTAATCTTTGGCCAGGGAATCGCGATCCCGCTGCTTTTCTAACTATTGAGGCATAAGACGTCCCAGGCAGAGCCAAGCGAGCAGAATGAGAGTCGATCTTGGGCCTGAATGGCCAGGATTTCTTTCTCAAGGAGATATGGACTACATTGGTTCGAAAAAGCGGGGTGCGGCTCTCCGCAATTGACACACTTGGCCACACACGATTTAGACTTATCGTGTGTGTCCTTGGAGCAATTTACACAGACTTTGGGTGCCCCCGACTTTGCACGTCTACAAGAATGATTCGTATGGCCGAAGCAGTGACAGTAATATCAGTTGTCTTGGTCTTGAGTAGTAGAAAGCGTACAAAGAAGAGTGAAAGGAAGAATGCAAGTATGAATGAAAGTAAGACTGAGCAGTCTTTCTGGTATGGGGAAGCTTGAGAGCGAGATCGAGTGTTTGCATAAGCAGGTGTGATTTGGCTGATCTAAGTAGATGAGTGAGTGAGCTGCCTGTGCCTGATTTTTCTGGTTTTGGGAACAGTATGGATGATAGTGTGTTTGGACAGAATGAATCTAGTGTGGCTGATTTTTCTGGTTTTGCGCATGGTAAGGGTAGCGTTGAGCTTGATATGGAGAATGAGGAGGTGACTGACTTTTCTGGCTTCTGGTATATCTGCTGAGAGTAGAGGGTAGAGGGGATGTGAGTGATTTGTCTGTTTCACAAGAGTGTACCTTGAGTTGGATGAGAGCTGTGAGTGAGGAGCTGATGAATAGGGGTATGAAAAGTGAATGTTCTGAATGCAAGAGTATGAAAGAGTTCTGTCGAGAGATGGGAGATATGATCGATAGTGATGATGACAGGACGACTGACGAATGACCCCGACAGATTGCTACAAATAGCCAGGAACCTGTAGAAGAGTGTGAAAGTGTGCAGAAGGGCACAATTGAATATAAAAAGTACTGTGAGTAAGGATTGATTGTGTATTGTGAGTGACTGTGGTCGTATGGCCCAAAGAAGAAGGGGTGTGGTGGAGCGAATGTGAGCGTGTTTGTAGGGCCATTCTCCCACCCCCTTTCTAGCAGACCTCTCCCTCTCTCTGTAAGAATATGTGTGTGAATGGGGGGGGATGTTTTTATATGAGTATATATAAAATGAATTCCATGTTGTATTATAAAATGTGTTTATCTATTTTCAGAGGCCACTCTATAATTTGTAAAGACTGGCAGAGATTGTAGGATTTGAAGTAACTTAATTAAAGTTATTATATGGCCCATTTGGATGGAAGAGCTTTAATAGTCTCAATTTGCGACTGGATCGCATTAATATTAATAAGGTGGGCTTGAACGCACCAGGCATTTAACCTGCGCACCCAAGTTTTGGTCACAAGAGTGACAGCCAGCAAGACTAACCCCCGGGGTCCCCCAAACAGAAAAATGTGGTACCACATTAGCAAAAGGCCCCTTTTGCTGCTTGATTGTGTGTTTTTAGGCCTCTTTTGTCTGATTGTGTATTTGTCTTTTTGTTTACTCGTTCATTTAGTTATATTCATAAATATTTTGTTTGGTGATAGAATTGATTGGTTTTTTTTTGTATATATTTATAATGTGATTGCATAGTAAATTAATCTCAAATATATTTAGCTATATTTTTGTAAATAAAGGACTGTATATACAATCCGTTTCATTTCTCCCTTGATTTTTCACATCCGGCTTAGTGTAGGAAGCGGGTTGGATAGATTGGGGCTAGTGTACGTTCGGGGCCCGCTACAACGCGGTAGCGATACACACAGCATGCACCGATCCAGGAAGCTTGTCACAGTCGAATGTGATGAAGAGTATAGGGGTGGGTTTTAAGGCCCCTCCCTTGACTGCCCCATGGTCAGCCAGCTCTAAGGTGATGTCATCCATGGAGTAGTCCACAAGTTCCCTCTCATAAATTACTACTTTCACAAAGTTCATGGTAGTGTGCAGCCCCACACTCACCAGCATGCCATGAAGTGTCCGAAGAGCACTCATCTTGGCCGCCTCAGATGGATTCGCCACATTCGCCAGAAGGCTCCCATCCGAGAATCGGGTCACCTTCAGCTCTCTACCAATTGCACTAGCTAATCCTCTACCCTGATGGATCATGTTGCCATTGGCAAACATGATGCCAACAGTGGAGCAAATAATGAGGAAGCATTTTAAGCCAGCAGGCTAAAAAATGGCAGGTAATCTCTCAATGTGGGGCCCCGATATAATCAAGGCTTTACTCTGCACACTTTTGGTTTATTAGTCTGGGACTTCCCACCAGGAGCAGTGCCGGGGCTGGATTTGGCTCCTACAGAGGGAGAGGAGCCCCCCCCCCACATCTTTTTCATTTGTTTCTATTTAGGAGAGGAGGGTGGGGAATAAACCCACTTCTGCCCTCTGCCAGCAGGAGCCCCTAGGCTAGATGGATGAGCCTCAGCATGATCCTTCTCTGAAATGGAGAAAGTCTTGGCTGCCAAAGGGGAACCAGATGGGGGAGGAGATCCCTTCTCTCTTTGTGAGGGCTCAGGGACCTGAAGCATCTGAGGATAAGCTTGCATTGGGGTGGACAGGGGTTCTGTGCTTGGCACCGTGCCTGGGTTTGACCACATAGAAGATCCTACCGTCTGGGGCGGGGTGACCTCAGGGGGAGGGGGACCCTCCATGTGGCCATTTTCCCTAAGACATTATACGTCCCCTTTGAGGTACCTTTAATCCTGTCCTGGGCCGGTGAACCAGCATCCATTGGGGAAGAGAGGGGATTGGGTATACTGACCCCCTGAAAGCTGGTCACGCACGCAGGACATTAGGGAGCATTGGCTGGTGGGGCCTGCAATCCCTCGTCCTTTAGGAGGGTTGCCCCTATGGAAGTGATAAATTTTGGGCTGCCTGTGAGCTTGCTTGGCAGTCCCCTTGGAAAGCAAAGGGAAGACTGCTGCTTGAAAAAGTGAGTTGCCTCACCCAAGGGTGACCAGAGAAAAGGGTAAGAGAGAGTCCCCAGCATAGGAGAGAAGTAAACCTCCTCTCCAGTCAAAGCGCTTTGGAGGGTCCCCTGTGAAAGCATAGGGGGGAGGGGAACATTCAGGTTGAGAGGTATTTTTTTTTTATAAAGTCATCATTTGGCATGGTGACCCTATACTAATAACGGCATGCAAATGCTCATTACTCTACGCAAAAGCCCACTCTGCGAGGGATGAACACAGGGTTGGGCAAAACCCGCTGCCGCCATTTGAAGCTACTCCTCCAGTCCACCTGGCAGACCATTGGCCTAGGGGCTCCACCTTGGGCACGGCGGAAAATTGATAGACAGGAAAGGAGGAAGAAAGGGTATGCGAGGAAGGGGTGGGTGGTGATGAAGCAGGTTGTTAAAAATCCACCAACCCAGGTGGGAGCTAAGGGGTGAAGGAACATTTTCCTCTCTCCTCTTAGCCCCGATCCAGGATAGTTGGGTGAGGAGAAGCTGGTCTGCATCTACCCTGTGAAATTAGAGGCTGACCAGAGAAAGTTGTGGGAGAGGTTGTAGGGTAAAACAAAGGCTGTTAGAAAGAAGAGGCTAAGCTGGGGTTGGACAGGGGGCTGACTCCCATCAGCACAATGGCCAGGAAGGCACATAACCGCACCCCTTACAAAGAGTCTGATTAAGAGTGATAGAACGAGTTATGCTGAAGTAGTGGATAGTGTGAGAGTTGTCAATGGCAACTAGGATGCCTTAAGTTTAATGGAAACTGTGATTGAAGGTTGAGATATGAATGAGAGCTTAAATGTGAATGCACTGCATATGGCGGTGGCTGACTCAAGAGATGAACTGAGTCAGTAGTGTGGTTGATGGTATGATGAGTAGTGACAGTGTAGAACATAGTGAGAGTAATAGAAATATATCTGGTGAGAAAACTGACCCAGACAACTCGACAGGCTTGCTCCCTGTAGTCAAGGATCTGTTTGGGACTGTGAATTGGTTCAGTTATATATTAGAGTATAACAAGTGGTGAGGGTAAAACTGTGTGATGAGTATGATTGTAGAATGAGTGGATAGACAAAATGGATTGAATGGCTTAAGGAAGGAGGAATGTGGTGGATGGCTGGTATGTGAATGGAGAGTATATTTAGGAGCCATTCTCCCTTTTTTGTCTGGTGTGGATTTTTCACTACTTTGTCTTAGTCTGTCCTTTTACCTTACTTTTCCTTGTTTATGATAGAAGATTGTGTTTCGCTAGGAAGGGGGATTGGGATAGATTAGGGTAGATAGATATTAGTAGTGTAGATTGGCTTTTTATATATACAGTAAGTGCAATAAATATCCGATACATGGTCAAAAGTTTATTTACCATAGTTACACAACATCAAAGTAATCAAAAATTGAAATCTTATGTATTTTGTATGTTGAATACAAATTCTGTATTAGAATACACAAATAGTAAAACATTGATATTATATCGACAAAAGTGTTAGATTATCGCCTCAAAAAGTATCCAACATACCCACAAAATTAGTTTTAAAGAGATAATAAATACTTCTCGAACATTCCAGGTTTACGTGACAGGAATGCTGTCGAACTTTCTGGGAAAATAATCTACTTCGTCCATGTGAAGCAGCAGACCTCAGTCAATGTCTGAGAGCTGCATGAGAAGGAGGTCATCCTTCAACACTCTAATTCTAATATGGCAAAGGCTAAAGAATTGCCAAAAAAGAGCGGAGAACTAATTGTTCAGTTATATAAAAATGGTTTGGGCTATAGAAAAATTTCATCTATGCTAAAAATGCCAATCTCAACCATTGGTTACATGATTCACCGGTTCACGTCATATCAGTCCACTGCAAGTCTACCACATTTAGGGCATCCATCTAAAATTTCAAACTGTGCAGCTAAACATAGTCTATAAAGTAAAGAAGAATCCTCGAGTGACTCGATCTGAACTTCAGAAAGATTAGAGCAGTTCTTAGGAATGAGGGATTCCATTCTCGCACACCTAGAAAGACACCTTTATTGAAACCAATTCATGTCAGAAATTGTCTGAATTTTGCCAAGGAACATTTAGAGAAGCCTGCAAGTTTTGGGGACACTGTACTATGAGCCGATGAGACAAAGATTTGAGTTATTTGGGTGGAATAGTGTTAGTCACATTTGGAGGCAGAAAAACTCAGCGCATGATCCTAAAAATACAATATCAACAGTGAAGTTTCAAGGAGGCAGCATAATGGTATGGGGCTACTTCTCCTCTGCAAGCCATGGAAGACTCCATATTATTGAAGGAAAAATGAATGCTCAGATGTATCGCAGGATTCTGGATGATAATCTCTTACAGTCTGCAGACAACTTGAAGTTTCCAAGAGGATGGACATTCCAGCAGGATAACAATCCAAAACATACAGCCATGGGCACTGCAGCGTGGTTTCAGCAGAAGAAAATAAAGGTTATGGGATGGCCAAATCAGTCATTAGACCTAAATCCTATCGAGAACCTGTGGCGAGATTCCGAAAAGGGATCCCCAAAATCTAACATTTAAAAAGAATATGCCAAGAAAAATGGGCCAAGATACGAGGGGCGGTCAATAAGTTTTGCAATTGAGATAGAAGGAAACGAGATATGAGGAAAAGTGTTTTATTATTTTTCAATATAACTACCCTCGACTTCAATACACTTGCGCCACTTGTCCCTGAGGCTTTGAATTCCCGACTGCTGTTCAATCCACTTCTGGACGGTGAGCTGGACATCTTCATCGTCCCCAAGCCGGCGTCCACGCAGTACAGCCTTGTGCTGTACTGCGTGCAACTGTGGACTTTGATGACGTTGAAGTCGATCATGGGGCGTGAGGTTTCTAGGGACCCAACGGGCAGAGACCTTGGTCATGGCCAGATGAACCGGCCTCAGCCAGGTCCTTCTCCGAAATGGAGAAGGTCCTGGTAGTCTTAGGGGCACGGGTTGGAGGAGATCCCTCCCCTCCTTGTACTGCCTCATAAACCCTAGCCATTTGAGGAGGACTTTGCATAGGGGTGGATTCAGGTTCGGTGCTTGGCGCCGAGCCTGGATTTCCCCCCATGGAAGACCCTACCGTCTGAGGCTGGGTTACCTCAAGGACCATGTCTATCAAAGGGGAGGGCCTCGATTTATTTTTTTTTAGAGCCCATCTGGTGACTGCCCACTTGGGCATAAGTCGCCGGTAACACGACAGCCTAGAACTAGGCTACTTAAAAATAAGAATATGAAAACAACAATGATCAAAATTGAAAAAACAATTAGGAAGCAATCTCCGGCGTTGGGGGAAGGTCCCCCTCACCTCGGTGCAGGAGGGTGCAACCTACAAAGAAAATAACAAAAAAAAAAGAATAGAACCTACAAAAATAAAGGGGAGAAGCCCAGCCTCCCCCCAAAAGTCAACAAGTCAATGTGCACAAACTTGTCCCAAGTACAAGGGACAGGCAGTAGCGACCCTGCCTATCCCGGTATCGGGACAGGTAATGTGTTCGAAGATCACCCAGACTGGGACATTTTAAAAGAATGTGCCGAACAACCTGGGGGATGACACAGTCGTCACAATGGGGCGCAGGCGAGCGCTCCATCAAATAGCGATGCATCACACGAGTGTGTCCGATTCAGAGATGACAGAAGGCGACCTGAAGCCGTCGCGGAATTGGGGGATAGGTCCATGGGAACAGTCGTAGCGCAATGGCAGGCAACTTTAAGTTCCCTTTGACCATCTCCCAGTCTGGAGGGGGGGGAGAGGCCTCCAGTTGGCCATACCCCCCAAAGGTCCCATTGGCAGTATTGTCATTAGTCAGCTGGTGTGGGGAGGCACAGGCCATGACCCTGGCAAGGTTCAATATTCTTGTCAGCAGGTCTTTTGAGGGAAGCAACCGAAGGGGCCTGGCTTCCCTCTCCCCCCTAAGGGGGTTTGCCCTACCGAGCCGCTTCCATGAGGGGCGGTCGGCAATGGGCTGCCTGCTGGCTTTCTTGGCAGTCACCTTAGAAAGAAACGGAGGGACTGCCGCTGGAAATAGGGAGGTGCCCGAAAGCACCTCCAGAGAAGGGGGTGAAGGGGGGTCCCCTACACATGTAGTCGTAGGAGAGGAGTAAGCCACCTCTCCGGTTAGAGAAATATGGAGGGTCCCCTGTGCAAGCACAGGGGAAGGGGGCCTCCATTTTTTTGGTGGACTGCCCGAGGGCGGCTCCGTTGATGAGCAAGGGAAATTGGGGAGAGACTTGGGTTTTTTTTAATATTTTTTCATACATGGGTATGGTGACCCTCTTTGTTCTACGGGAAGCAATAGCTCATCACCTCTCGCAGTTGCCCGCACTGCAAGAGTTGCTTACAGGCCTGGCAGAGTCAGGTGCCGCCATTCAGGACCACCCCTCCCGCCTGGTGGCCTGGCAGTCCATCGGCATGGCGGATCCACCTTAGACACAGCATAAAAAGATAGATTGTGAAGAGGAAAAGAAAAGGCATTTGAGGAAGGTATGGGTTGGGATGAAGCAGGTTGTTAAAAACCAACCACCCCAGACCGGAGCTCAGGGGTTGAGGAACATTGTCCCCTCCCCCCTCAGCCCCGATCTGGGACGGTTGGCTGAGAAGGTCAGCATCTACCCTGTGAAATTAGAGGCTGACCAGAGAAAGTTGTGGGAGAGGTTGTATGAAAAGCGATGAAGTAGGGAAGAAATACAGCATATCTGAAGTAAGGAAGAGAGGCTAAGCTGGGGCCGAACGGATCGCTGGATCCCATCAGCACGGCGGCCAGGATGGCAAATCGTTGCGCCTCTTACGGAGCAAAGCTTAAACAACCTCCATCCCACTATAAAATTCAAGGTGGAATGGAAAAATGACAATTAATAAACCTTTCTTGATGTAAAAGTTTTAAGAATTAATGATAAATAGTCTTTTACTGCATACCATAAACCTACTAATTCTAATTCCAATATTGACATTTTTTCATGACCTGATCTCAAAATAAAAAAAGCAATCGTAATATTTACGTCTTTAAGAGCCTTTCGAATTTATGACCCCCATTTTTTACAAGATGAGATCACCTTCATAACAAGCATGTTCATTGAGTTAAAATATCTACTCTATTGTATAGATGAAAGCCTATTTAAAGCTAGGGCAATATTTTACCATTAACAAAAAAATCTTATATGTAAAAAGAATTTCTTATCTCTACCATATTCCCCCTTCCTCAAAGGATTAAACTCCATTGTATTTCCCAACTTGACTACCTTCAAATATCCCTTAACTACCAAGAAATCTTACCATTCCACTAGCTAGAATCTCACAATAAAGATGCGGCATCTATTTAATCCTATGTAAGGCTCCAAATTGCCCCTCCTATGTAATATAAACCGGAAGGTCATTAAATAAATGTATATATGAATATAGGGGGGATACTCATAGTATTTTTAACCATGTGAAAATGCCAATCATACAATAGATTTCCATAGTGCCCAAATAATTTACCATGGTAACGATTTAATAAGAGAAAAATTATTGAATCTGCATTAATCAAAGAAATTCCAAATTTCAATCTGTCAGAAGGGTAAATAAATGTAGTCCCTATGTATCATCAAATCTCATGCTAAAGGATATTGTAAATCACTTAAAGCTAACACCTCCAGATTATTGTCAGTTGCCTGTTATTATATATTCCAGTTTTTCTTTGTTGATTTCTCTTAGTTAAGGGGATAGCACATTTTTTCATTAGCCACTTTTCAAATTCTTCCATTCAAAATTCAAATTTTTTGATTTTGGATATCATTTTATTGCAAATTTGATGTCCTTTTTAATGGTATAATTATTTTTTTTTGCAACATGACTAGAATATAGTGAAAATTAAGATAATGCAAAATTGTATACATTTGTGGAAAATTTTTCTTAGATATTTAAAGTTAATTTGTTTTTAAAAAAATTACACCATTGATTTTTACTTTTATATCATTTTATTGCAAATTTTATGCCCTTTTTATAGTATATATTTTGTTTTAGCAACATGACTAGAACATAGTAAAAATTATGATAATGCAAAATTTTATACATTCGTGGAAATTCTCCGTAGATTTTTAAAGTTGATGTGAACAAAACGCAAAACTATACCAATGCAATTTTAAATATTTGCCCCCCACAAAAAAAATGCCGCCTGAGAACTGGTTTATATTTTTAGCATCATTCGAATATAGATTGAACTAAATTCCAGGGCATTCAGAACACCACTAACATTCACCTAACACCCTCTTTTCCCACTCAAAACAAAACCTATAGTTGACCTTGTCTGAAAAATATATGTTTTAGTTTGTGGACTAATGAGAAGTCAGGTCAAGAATTGAGATGTCAATGAAAGCAGTTGAGGGAGAAGATAACCGCCAGGTAGAAAGGAATAGCATTGATAAGGAATATGAGACGATGATTAAACAGTTAATTGCCAGACAGAATATGATCATTCAATATTGGGAGATTAGAGGAAAGTCTGTTGAGCTTAAATGGATGGCAGATAAATTGGCATTAAAAGGGTCATTTATATGAAAATATAAAAAATGGTGAAGATCAATTAAGGCAAAGATATGAGTTAACTCAGGACATTAAAAGGTTAATTAGGGTAGCAAAGAGGAATAATTAAAGTAAAGTGGCAAATAAGGCAAAAGAAGATCCCAAAGGTTTCTTTCAATTATACAAAACTAAGACTAGAAATAAAATAGGGCCACTTAAAACTACAGATGGAAGAGTTAGTAAATGATAGTGATGCCATGGCTAGGATGCTAAATATGTATTTTCTTCCAGTATTTACACTTGAGGATACTCAAATTGTAGCTGAGGTAATCTTGATATTCAGGGGTAATGATGAGGAGAAATTAGAGGATATTTTAATTATAAATGAGAGGAGTCAAAAGAAATAGATAAACTCAAATTTAGTAAAGCACCAGGCCACAATGAGGTTTTTCCTAGCATTTTGAAGGAATGTAAATGTGTTAAGTGAACCTCTAGCATGCCTATTTAGAAACTCATTAGACTAGCATTGTACCAACAGCATGGAAGAAAGATAATGTAAAACCTATATTTAAGAAGGGGGATAAAACAATTATGTTTAATTACTGACCAGTGAGTTTGGCATCAGTGGTGGGGAAAATGATGGAATCTATAGTAGTGAAATATATTAGAGATCACTTAGATAAAGTATATTTATAAATCTCAACACAGCTTTACTAAGGGTAAATCGTGTTTGAGGAATTAACTGTCATTTTATAGTGGGCGCAAAGGAAATGTTAACATTAAGAATTTTTAGATAATTAAGCACAAAAGTACATTTCAAGTTTGTTTTATTGGGTCCTTTTACTTACATTTCTCTACATTTAGTACTTTGTCATGTTCCCACAGGTATTCAACACCTCCTGGATCCTCTTGGGCATGGATGTTGCAAGATTCTCGAAGTAGGATCCGTCCATTGCCACTCAAAGCTTAATGAGTGTCTCCTTCAGGGCGGGGATCGAGGTGGGAGGGTAGCAACTTCATTTTTCATTTGGTTCCAGGCATTCTCTATGGGGTTTAAGTCAGGTGAGTTGCCTGCCAGTCCAAAACTTCGATGTTCTGTTCATTAAGGAAGTCTTTGACAGCTTGTGCCTTGTGTGCAGGGGCACCATCGTGCATAAAAAAGTCGCAGCCATGGAGAGCGTAGAAATGGAGCAGATGTTCCTCCAAAACCTCAATGTAATTCTTTCCCTTCTCATGGTGCCGTTCTTGGGGAGGAAATAGAGACCAACCCTGCCCTTCTCGCCACTGAAGCATCCCCAAACTATGACGCCATCGGGGTGCTTCCCGGTCTTCGTGGTGTAGCTGTGGTCATATTTGCTCACATCACTGGGCTGCCGCACCACTTTCGAGCTAAAAACTGCTTTTGTCACTCCACATGACTTTCTTCCACTGCTCTGGTATCCAATCTTTATATTTCTTCGCAAAAGCTAGCCATTTTTTCTTCATACCCTCGTCGGTCAGCAGCGGTTTCTTGGTGGCACGGTGGCAGGGCAAACCCAGGTCTTTTTGTAGCCGGTGCTGGATTGTACAAATAGCGACGTTGTGGAGCAAGTCAGGGTGTTTCCCTTTCAATTCAGCCGCTGTTATCGAAGGGTCCTGCTTCACCTCACATAGTAAAACCTTGTCAGTCCGAGCAGTTGTCTTCTTCTTGCCCCCAGAGCCAGGTTTGCGAGGCGGTGCAGTGCCGGGATGGAGTGTGGTGACTGCTTTTATTTAGCTTAAAGAGTGACACACGGCTCACGTTCAGATAGGCAGCTACACGCTTTACTGGCACTTCCTGCTCCATTAGGGTTAGGGCACGGGTCTTCTCCTGCATTGTCAGCTTGCTACGCCCCATTACGATGGTATGGTGGTGTCTGGTAGGGCATCAAAGTCAGCAGAAAGGTGAAAAAGATGCAGTCTGTGGGGCAGTGTAACACAGATGTACACTGTCTGCGCTATGCGAGCACACTTAAACTGAGCCTGGCGAGAAATTGCGAGGGAGACCTGGCTGCACGTACATGCATCATACCAAGCTCCTCCCACTACCTATATGGTGGGAACGTGGTAAAAAATTTAACCGCAAAATTCGAGTTAACATTTCCATTGCGTTTAACAGGTTAACATTTCCTTTGCGCCCACTGTATAGAAAG
Source organism: Ceratothoa steindachneri (assembly GCA_963969495.1). Classification (NCBI taxonomy): domain Eukaryota; kingdom Metazoa; phylum Arthropoda; class Malacostraca; order Isopoda; family Cymothoidae; genus Ceratothoa; species Ceratothoa steindachneri. The sequence goes on from OZ018330.1 coordinate 69,675,105, forward strand.
GTTTATGATGCTGTCAATAGAAATGAAAATTACAATATTGTTTACTTGGATTTTAGCAAGACTTTTGCCAACAGGGTGCCACACTTATGTCTTTTGAATGGGATCGATGAACTATTTTTAGGTTGATTCAGTCATAGATTAGTGACAGACGGCAAAGAATTAGTAGACAGGATTAAATCTGAGTGAGGGCATATTACCAGTGGGGTTCCTCAGGAGTCAGTGTTGGGGTCATTGTTGTTTTTTGATTTATATTAATGATGTTGACTTGGGTATAAGTAGCAACCTGAGCAAGTTTGCCAAGGATACTAAGGTGTGATTATAAGGTCTGACTCTGAAGCTGAGGTATTACAAGATGACTTGACCATACTCCCCCAATGGGCAGAGAAATGGCAAATGGAATTTACCATAAACAAGTGTAGTGTACTTAGTATAGGTAGGTGCAATCCACTGAATATTTATGAACTGAATATGAGAGTTTTAAGAAGGTAAGAATGCAAAAGAGACTTAGGTGTGCTGCTAAGTTTTGACATCCAGCCTAGAAAGCTAAGCAATATCCATCCTATAATATGGTGATCAAAATTGCACTTCATACTCAAGATGAGGCCTAACTAATGCCAGGTAAAGTTTCAGAATGACATCAGCACTTCTATTACCTAAGACTCCTCCCAATAAACCCCAATACCCTATTAGCTCTATTCCTAGTACTTATTACTAGGAATAGAGCTAATAGGGTATTGGGGTTTATTGGGAGGAGTCTTAGGTAATAGAAGTGCTGATGTCATTCTGAAACTTTACCTGGCATTAGTTAGGCCTCATCTTGAGTATGAAGTGCAATTTTGATCACCATATTATAGGATGGATATTGCTTAGCTTGAGTCTGTGCAAAGAAGGATGACTAAAATGATTCATGGATTGAGGAGATTTCCTTATGTTGAAAGGCTTAGCCGAGGGGATTGGAATGAGAATTTAGAAATTCTCATTTCAAACTTCACTGACTGTAAAGTAGGGGGTCAGAGGAAGAAGAAGAGGCAGGCTGGACAGGGCGCCGAGTCCTGTCAGCGTGGCAGCAAGAAAAAACACATTACAGGCTCTGGCATGGGGGAAGGGGGACTAGAACCAAATAATAATGATAATACTACTAGTAATAAATAAAGATAAAGCAGCACTGAGAGGGAGTGAGGGTGAAGCACACCAACAGCTTTCCCAGGTCCCATCAGAGAGTTCAAGTCAACCTAGTGACAGGGCTTCCCTAATTTGCATTCAAGCTGGAAGGATGTGCAGCTCCTCCGGGTACCAAGTGTAACTGGCAACAAAGGCCACCTCCCACCTTCATGGGCAGAATGTGATTATTTACATATACTCCACTGACAGGATAGGCCTTGACAACCCAGCCCACCATTTATGAGAATTTGTCCACGAGCTTTGACCATAAAGGATGGTGTCAACATAGCCACTGGAAGGCAGTGAGCAGAGTCGATGGCCCAGCACATCCTGTGCCTAATACAGTGGGCTTTCAGGCCTTGCAGCAGACATGGACCTCATTATATATATTGCCACTCAATTAAGTGCTTGTAAGAGGAAAGTGCGAGAAGCTAAAAGCTCTGTGGATAGAAGAGCAAGTTTGGAAGGAGGTAAGCTAGGTGGGTCCACTACTGAGTAGGGTGGGTAATCCCCTATTATTATCATACCCTGGTGCAAGGTGCTCTTGATGGCATGATGTCCACCCAGACAGCATGTTTAGCAAACCAAACTCTATCAGGTGAGAACAGTTTCTCCTGGTACCAGGTGGAGGTAGACAAAGGATTGAGGGGATATTCATTAAAAAATATGCAAATAAAATAAATATAAAATAGTGGTCAGAGAGAGGGAGAGGTAAGCGCACCAGCAACTTTCCCAGGCCCCACCAAAGAGTTCACATCAACTTTGGTGGCTGAATCCTTGCTAACATGGATTCAATGAATTGCCCAAATGAGGTGCCTGGCTGTTCTTATTTTCTAGTTTGCTTTATTAGTCCTGTTTGTTTCAATCTTAGCCATGTATAGTAACAACACAAGGATTTAAGGAGTGGTATGCTTAATAATATAAATGTTGTGCTCATTGATAGAAGAGAATACAGACTAAGGAGCAAAAGGAGACTACTTGGGGCACTTGGGACTTAGAGGGTGGATAATCCACCTGATGCAAGAAAAAATTCAGATGCATCTGATGAGTGCATTTTGCTATAGTTACACAGCACACTGCAGCTCATCATTTTGCTATAATTACGCAGCAAACTGCAGCACAATGAGTATCCAACCTGGAATTTTAAATTCTCACATTCACAGGAACATATTTTGTGTTCATTCATTCAAAACTGTGTCAATCTACTCCACATATCCCTTTTGTCAATCAGTAAGCTTCCGATTCTTTATACTTTTACCAATCTTTAATTTTTTTCCAAATTGACAAAACTTGAGTGAGAAAAAGAAACTCTTCTCAGCTAGCAAACTCTGGCAAATACATGCAACTTCAAATGCCAGACAGTGCAAGCACTAATGAGGATTCTTTCTGATTTTGCATCCAGACATTCTCTTTAAGAATATGGATATAAAGAAAATTGAAATTCTCTTTAAGAATATGGATATAAAGAAAATTGAACTCAGTATTTGGAGTGATGTGGTCAGAGAAATTGTCTGACAGCTAAGACTGGGTCTCAGGCTTGTGTGTCATGGTGCAGTCCTGCTGCCATTTGTACAACCTTCTAGAGGCCACCTCCTGGAGCTAGGGCAATACTCAACTACTCAGGCATTTGATATAGCCATCAGTATTGAGTCTGAGGCCCCCTTTGAAGATAAATGGGGACAATGTGTCCCTCACTAGTGAGCATTTCAAACACCATGATGTGGACCAGGAACTGGGTCTTCATGATACTCAGTACATTTTTCGTGGACACACCAAGCTAGCAGTTGTTTTGCGAGTTCACCACTTGGTCCTGGCAGGAATTCTTCTTGTCTGAGAAGAACCAAAACATGCCACATTCCTTCATCATCTTGTATGAATAATACCGGATGTTCTCATGCCATAACTGCCTGATGAGAGACTGACACTCCATTGTCTCTGGCTATGGACTTCAGTGACTCGCTGGGACTCAATGATGGACTGGATCTCCACAACAAATTTAGGGGTGCTTTTCATATCGGAATAATTAGAGTAAGGTTTGCAGGCTGCCAAACCCTTGCAATCACAGCCTGCTTTATCCAACTCCTTCCTGAGGCTCTGCACCTGTCAGATTGACACCCAAGCACTCAGAGATCTTCACATTGGAGATCCCGCATGAATCCCCAAGCAACACAATTTTCCTTTTCAAAATTTTTGGAAGATTAAATTCAGTTAGTTTTTCGTTTCCTTCACATGTCTAATATGATAGGAAGAGTCACTCAATGCCGACAACATGCATACGTAGAATTCAGAGCTTCAACAACAACAAATAACCCACACATCCTATACATATTATTATAAGAATCAGTTTCTTTCTCCTTTTTGTAATTTGGTATACAATTAAGAATATATATTGGGTGTTAGCTGTATATTTTTGATGCTATAAGTATACATTAATATGTCAGTACTGCTTTTTCCAGTTAAATTATAATCCATTATAGGTAGAATTTCTTTTTTTTTCCTAGCATAGTAATCAAATTTCATAAAATGAGATAACAAATGAATATTACAAACTCTCTTCAGTAATCCATCCTCCCCCTCGATCTATAATATAGAAACACTTACCCCAAGTTCCTGAATGTCATGTTCCTTAGTTGCTAGCCTCATGATATGATACTGCTCTTTTTTCTGAATTTCAGACAGTTGAACTTTCACACGTTCCTCATTCAAACGAGATTTTCTGAGGTCACTTGCTAGAAAATAAATCATATGTTCACGTTATAGAGATGAGTGAATTTCCATACCTTGGAAATGGAAAGCAACTGCTCAACAAATGATACTCTCTTTATTAGTGACAAAAACTTAACAACATACATGAAAAACTCAACCTGCTTGAAATATATTATTAATATATCTTTAAAGAAATCCAGTCAGTAGTTGAGAGCACTTGTGAATCACCCTGGAGAGATACTATTATACAAGTGGTATCCTTTTTCCTTGAGGAGAGGCTATCAATACTTAAAATTAAGAAATAAAAGCCAACAAAGACATCACAAAGTGTGTAAAGATCAATAGAGTGAAAATATGTGAGGGGTATACAACCTATGTAGACAAGAAGACTACTTGGAGAATTCAGGATGGGGATGGTGAGCAATTGTCCACATAGCAGCTGTAGCACAGTTAACCATGCTAGACCTGATTCTTTCTTACCATATCATGAGGAAGAGACTTTTTGGACAGTAATTATACTTGATATATATATAAAGGTTGTACAATGGTGAGCGATTGTCCACATAGCAGCTGTAGCACAGTTAACCATGCTAGACCTGATTCTTTCTTACCATATCATAAGGAAGAGACTTTTTGGACAGTAATTAAACTTGATATATATAAAGGTTGTACAATTTGTTAAGGATTGTAGTTTTTCATCTGTTATCCCCTTTTGCGATCTTAATATAAGGTGACCCTTAAAATTATCTGCATTTGGTTACTTTTTATTTTCAAAATGATCTTGCATTCAATATTTTGAATCAATCAAAAACTAGCAAGCTAAAGGCCTAAACCATATCTTAAAAATCCACATAAAACACCATGGGCCCTAGAGCCTTATCTGTATTCAGACATTTACCAACTACTTCTGGTTACATCATTCCAATCCTCAAACCAAATAAACCCCTCCTACAGACCAATCTCACTCCACTTGACCATTTAAATAAAGAAAAAAAACAATCATCACAGAATAAAGCTAATTACACTCCTGTCACACATCAAGCATAGCTTAAAAAAACTACACAACCACCCTAACAACACAGAAGTTTCAACCAAAACCAATTCTCAAAATTGACCAGCAAAAACTTCAACACCATCCCACATCACATGCTCATACAAAAAAAATACTGAACAACAAATTCCACAACAATGACAAAAAAATGGATAGTAAACTTTCTTTCCAAAAGATATGGCTAAGTCCTCCAATGCAGAGTACAATCCAAAGGAAAAAGCTCTCCATGAGAACCCTTTTCATGGATGATATACCACCTCTCATCACTATTCAAACATTCCAACTAAACATCTATGCAGATAACTTATCCATTACATCTTAATCCACCAATAGAAGTACCTATAACCCCCAACCTGGCTCAATCTAAACAGAAACCCCACCTCCATCCCATCCAAATCAAGCCACCTTTACCCATGACCTACAATAATTAAATTATCACCAAAATATCATAGCTAACTTCTCCAGCTGTACCATAACCCACTCGACTGCTCAGCACACACAAAACATCAGCTCAAAGACCATGTCCAAACTCACTACCCTCAGATGAGTAACAAACAATCACCAATCTTGATTAGACACAAAAAATTGACATTAAAAAAAACAAACTAGGAGCCCATCTGGCAACTGCTTACCAGGATAAAAGTTACTGTACTCACACCATAGTCCACTACTAGGCTAGATAAAAAACAAATAATTATATAAATAAATAACAAAGATGAAAAAAGAAAAGCTAAGACACAGGCTAAAAAAACAACAAAACAAAAAGGCAACAAGAAGGACGCACACTCAGGCATCAGGGGTAGGCCTGCCTCCACCCAGCGCAGGAACATGTAAGACTCACAAAAAACAGTCAAATAAAGTGGACCAGTGCAGGAACATGTAAGACCCACAAAAAACAGTCAAATAAAGTGGACCAGTGCAGGAACATGTAAGACCCACAAAAAACAGTCAAATAAAGCGGAGGAGGCCAGCCTCCTCCAAAGAGTTGTATAAGTCTGCAAGTCTGTATGCACAAACCATGCCTGACCCCACTCATCCTGGTATCAAGACAGATAATGTGTGCAGAGATCACCCAGTCAGGGACATTCAACAAAAATGTGCCAAACAGTCTGAGGGACAATGCAGTTGTCACAATAAGGTGCAGGCAAACACTCCATCAAATGGCGGTGCATCCTGTGAGTGTGTCCAATTTGGAGACGGCAGAAAGCAACTCGAAGCCATCGTGGCATTGAGGGGTAAGTGCATGGGACAGCCAGATAATGTATACATCTACCCAGCTTGCCAAAACCCTGGCATCATGGATATCAAAAGAAACTGACAATACTATACAGAGATCATCTGCGTGACAACTACACATCCCCAGTCTGGGGCAATAATCAAACCTAAAAGAAACTATACAGGATATAAATAGTGCCCTCAGCATCACATATCCCCCGCCCCCCAATTGAGGATCAGTTTTTCAAGACAGGACAGTTTTACATTAAATTATTATGCCCAGAATGTACACTCTTCACCCCCCTCCCTAGAACATCACAAGGCCATCTACACCCAACTATTAGATAACCTACCTACAACCACACTAAACCAGAACACCATAAAAAATATATGCTGCAACTTTAACAGCATACCACTTCAAAACATCTGACTCCAAACTACCACGCTCTCCAATATTCATAAATTTGAAGCAAACCTAGATTGCTGAACCAATTTCACCTATAATCAAGACAAAAAACCTCCCCCCAAATTCTTGACCCCCTCCGGACCTTAATGCCACCAGTATAACCTGAAAAAACCCAATCTCATCCTATCTTGACTCCCTCTTGATCATGGCAGAACCAATTTCAATATAACCTTTGGGAGAAGACATCTAGAGAAGACCACATGGCATTGCAGCTTTCTGAGAGCTGCTGAGTTCTATTTTATAACTCAAGGGGCAATAAGTTAATATTTACAGTAATAAAAAACTATATCAATAAGTGCTGTGAACTGATTTATATTTCATTCCCCTTATATTTGACCATTATTTCTGACTAATTAAACATATTGCACAGTATTTATTTCTAATAAATAAATAAAGATATAAACAGGAAAAAATTAAAATAATGAAAATTATTACCTTCATGTAAAGCTGATTCTAGAGAAGAATGAAGAGAGCTTATGTAACATTCTTGTTGATTCCACCTTTCAATCAGCTCTTCTTTGGACAAAGAAGCCAGCTGCTCAGCTGTTAAAACTACTTGAGTAGGTTTTACAATAGTTCGTTCCTCTGGTTCATTTTCCTGCAATTCTATATTGTTCGATTGTTTGACACTTTCAGTTTCTACAGCCGCCTTAAGGAGTTCTTCATTGTCTTCTGCATCTCTATCATCTCCATTATGATTTAAATATTTACTTGACAAACTCTTGACACCAATCACAGAATTAAGCTTAACTACATTATGTAAGTCTTGGGCTGAGGGATCAATATTATCAGTAGAGGTGGGCAGTTCCTCTGTATCCTTGGGAGCAAGGTTTGTGTGGTACACTTTCACTGCACTCACTTTGGGGTTAACAGACAGCTCAGAGACAAAACTTGCCTGCCTCTCCTCCTCCTCAACTGTGTTCATCCTGTAAAGAAAAAGTGATAAAATAATTTAATTGTTCAAGAAGAACAAGAATACAATGAATTAAGATAAAGATATTGAACACAACATAAAAATAGATTGTAACGATCGATTAGCTTCAAACAGCTCTCCTGAATTATTGAAATATGTGGTTTCATTATCCTATTACAACACATGCATTAAAGACCAGGGTTGTTGACTTTTATTAATTACTGTATATGTGTTATGTAAGATATAATATTGATTAGTATATTTATAACTAAAAAGAATTAGAATGTGAATTAAAAATACATATAACTTGAAGCAGGCTTACCCTCTTTAAGCCTGTTCGGGGCTCTACCAGTTACTGTTAAGGAGTGACAAAGCAAAAATGTTTACTGTGCGTGTGAACCCTTCAGGGAGAAAAAGCGATCCCATTTGGCAATATTTTGAAAAATTACCTACAAAATATGGTAGAGGATGTGAGGCCAAATGCAAAAATTGTCAACTGGAGCTGCAGGGGCTTGTTGCAAAATTAAAAACATCCCCCTACCATTGAAAAGATCACTCTTAAACTCCAGTACACAACCTGCCAAACTAAAGTCAACATCTCTGGACGACAAGTTTATCATAAAGATTTCAGCCTCCCAAAAGGACATTTTTGATGAAGTTGCTAGAATGATATTTGCAATAAATTCTCCATTTCATCTTGTGCAGCATCCTCAGTTTTGTAAGATGGTCAAAACACTGAGACCAGGTTACACTCATCCAACCAGACAAGAAATTGCTGATAAATACCTGCCCATGATTTATGATAAGGAAATTAAAAGTGTGCAAATGACCTGAAAAATGAAATTGTATGCCTTGCATTAGATGGATAGTCTAGCATTTATAATGAGCCCATTATATGCATTACTCTGATGATATCAACTGGTCAGATATGTTTAGTTGATACAATAGATACATCAGGTCATTCTCACACTGTTGAATATCTTCTAAAACCTAGGGAAGCTTCTATCAAAAAGTCAAGATGGATTTTGGTGGTCATGTTGGAAGTGTTGTGACAGACAATGCAGCAAATGTCACCAAAATGTGAGGAATGTTGGATGAAACAACTCAACAAAACATCCTCACCTATAGATGTGCAGTACACCTTCTAAGTCTACTAGCTCCTAACCTAGATTTTTTTTCTCTTTAAAATTTTTTTAGAAGCCCAACTGACGACTGCCTACTTGGGTTACAACTAGGCTATATTAAAAAAACAAGAAAATAACAAATAACCAGGATAAAAAGATCATAGGTTAAAAAAAAGGTAACAAGAATGAACAGCACTCCAGCATGGGGGGAGGCCCGCCTCTCCCCAGGGCAGGAGCATGCAACCCACAACAAACAGCCAAATAAAGTTGAGGAGGCCAGGCTCCTCCAATAAGTCCTATAGTCTGCAAGCCTGTGTGCATGAACCAGCGCCGACTACAAGGGACAAGCGGTAGCGACCCCACTCCCAGAATGAGCATAACAGTCTGGGGACCATGCAGTTGTCACAATAAGGCGCAGGCGAGCGCTCTATCAAATGCCAGTGCGTCCAATTTGGAGAAGACAGAAAGCAAACTGAAGCCACCACGGCATTGGAGGTAGGTCCATGGGAACAGTCGCCATGCAATGGCACATAACTTTTGAGTTCTTGACCATCTCTCATCTTCTTTGCCAAGCTACCCAGAGGGCAACTCACATTCCTGCCATGTAATTGGTGTGAGGAAGAGCAAAATGCTTGTCTGGTCATCCAGTCGTCACAGACTCTTTGATGCCCTCATTCCTGCAATTCCTACACGTCCAGGAACCTAGCAGAAGATAATCTCACCACCGCGTTGCTTGCCAAAACTGTGGCATCATGGATATTATGAACCAGGGGATGTGGAGATTCCAATGACACAAGAGCACTCGGGGCGCTTCGTGAGTCACTATAAATCACAATAGGGTCTACAAACTGGGCAAGTTGTGTTATCTCCGTACTGAGCGGTGTATTGTAACTAGTTAGGCCATGAAGTCAAAGCAGCGCTTGGCAGAGCTCTGCTGACTTCAAACAGAGGGGATACAGCATAGAAACCATCCCCTCTTGGGACTTGGAGTCATCCTTATACACTGGGATGGTTCCAGCATGACACAAAGTGTGCTCCAAAAAGACTGAACACACTACTCCCGGTGCTAAAGAAGCTTTGGGGGCAGAGGCATGGCAACAAATAGTCAAAGGTGGTATCCTAGACAGAACTTGGGGTGCAACCAGCCTGAGAGCTATACCGAGCTTTCAAAAGAGTTTCCTACACCTAAACCGCAAGGGCTTAGGGTATGATTGGTGTCTCTCGGCGGCATAGGCACCATTGAGATCAGCTGCAAATGCAGTGAAAGCTGTTGGTGACTGAGGGAGGCGCCTGGTTTGCGTGTACAGGCGAATAATGCACTGTGCACGGCACAGAGTGAGTGGCATCTCCCTAGCATCGACAAGTAGGCTCTCAATGGGGGATGTGCCTTCTCCCAGGCAAAAGCCGGTGTGCTGGATTGAGGCCACCTTCCATAATACACGCTCGGCTGCAGATGCATAAAAAACACATCTGTAGTCGATCATCTTTGAACGAACAAAGGAGCGATATAAAGTAAGGCAGTAGCCCTATCATCGCCCTAGGCGCTGAACATCACGGAATGAAGAATATCCAGTGCACAGGTACTAGAGATCCTAAGGCTGCAAATATGAAACTATCATTAATTATGCTGCTGCAAGATTTTGTCATGAATGTGGTCCATATCGAGTCATGCCCCAGGATACTAGATGGAACAATAGTCAGACTGTCTGAAAATCTATATCAATAACCCCATTTATCATTAAGATCTGTGAAGTCAAGAGGGAAATTATTGACCCTGGTGTAAAGAATAGTGTCCAATCTTGTGCCAAAATGATCTGCCCAGGAGCTATTGGCTAGATTGCATCCAATAGCTAAGACTCTAGACCAGGTGCAGAGAGAAAACTGTACCATCGCTCAAGCAGTGGATATTTTCAAAGAATTATATGGCAGTGGACACTTAAAAAAACAATTTGTCACCAAGGCTCACTTGCAAGCCTACATGATTTACCCATCACTTTGATGGAAAAATGAAGAAGAGGTGAATACTGCCATGGAATACACCAGTGAGAAATTTCCATCACTTGTTCTTATCATCATGAAGTTTCAGGCGAAATCACCTCCTTTCCAGTCATTCAAGTTTGCTGACTCTGTCAGCTCGTGAATGGTGGGAGTCTCATGGTTTTTCTTTGTATCTTTTTGAGATGAATGACTTTTGGGCAAATTTCTGCTTGAAAATTTCATGAAAGCTTTAAATCTTTTTCTCTCAAGATGGAAGGAACCCTAGCACCACAAGCATTCAGGGCACTTTGAGAGTTGAAAAACATCACAATTCCACTCTATGAAATTGTCAGAACACATTATTTCCTGTATTGAGTGGTATATTGCCACCAGTTCAGTCATCAAGACAGATGCATGGCATGAATTAAGCACAACTTCTTTTTAGGAGACCATCTGGTGACTGCCTACTATGCAAAAAAAAAAAAAAAAACCCATGCAAAAACCAAATAACAAAAATCAAGACAAAAACAAGCAAATTAAACAAAAACTAGAAGTCCCAAGGTAAGAAGTAGCACAGTAACATGTGATCTACAAGAGTCAAATGAAATTGAGGATGCCAGATTCCTTAAAAAAAGACAAATTGTCCATAAGTCACTGTTATAGAACCTGTCCTGAGCACAAGACCATTGGTAGCGACTCCACTCCTCCCGATACCAGGACAGGTAACATGTGCAAAGATCACCCACACTGGAATATTCAACAATAATGTGCAGAAGACTCTGGGGAACAATGCAGCCATTACAATATCAATGGAAGTATGTCTGTAAGTCTGCCCAATTTGAAGGCGAAAGAAAGCAAACTGATACCATGACAGGATTAGGGGGTAGGTCTATGGGAACAGTCGCAGCACAATGGCATGCAACTTTAGGTTCCCCTCAGCCGTATTCCATCTTCTTTGCCAAGCAACCTGGAAGGCTGCCCTGATGACTGCCATGTAGTCAGTGTGAGGAAGAAAGAAATGCTGGTCTGGTCTCCTAGTCCTTGAAGACTCTTTGGCGCACTTATTCCCCACATGTCCAGGAACCCAGCAGAAGATAATCTTAACATTCACTTGGCTTGCAGCAACAGTGGCATCACAGATACTATGAACCAGGGGGTGAGGATATTCCGAAATGCTCCGAGAGCACTCAGGCCACTTTGTGAGTTGCAAATATTACAATCCAGTCTCCGAAACGGACACAACACATCATCTCCATACTGAGTGGTGTATTGCAACCAGCTCAGTCGTGAAGGCAGAGACAGTGCCTGATAGAGCCCTGCTGACTTCAAACAGACAGGTTATAGTTTGGAAACTGCCCCTCCCCTGAGACTTGGAGCCATCCACATACACTGGCAAGGATTCAGTGTGACATGAAGTATGCTTCAAAAAAGGTGCCAAACAGTAAACTCCTGGCACTATAAAGCTTTGGGAGCAGAGGTGTGGCAATAAATAGTTTTGGGTGGTACTCTCCATGGGCAGAAGCAGAGGCACCAGTGAAAAGAGAGATACACTAAGGTCTTGAAGGAGTTTCCTAGCCATAAACCCAAAGGGCTTAGGGTATGATTGGTATCTCTCAACAGCATAGACCCTGACAAGATCAGCCTTGGATGCACTGCATACAGCACAGAGCAAATTGCATCTCTCTGGCATGGACAGGTAGGCTCTCAATGGGAGACATGCAGAAGTCAACGGTTGCCAGGGGACCTGTGTGGTGGATCAAGTCCACCTTTTGCAATACATGCTTGGCTGTGGATGCATAAAACTCATATCTGTAGTCAAGTTTCAAACAAACAAAGGATCAGTAAAAAATAAGGCAGTAGCCTTATCAGCACCCCAAGTGCTAAACATCATGGAACCAAAAATGTCAATGGAACAGGTACAAGAAACCTTAAGGCTGCAAATATGAAGGAAAATATGACCCAAGGAAATGGTGCGAATCTACCACTTGCAGGCGAGCCCTGTTTAGGAACATGTCCAGGTCAGAGTGGAGCCATGGTTGGCAAAGGAAAACTGAAACCTGTGTGCTTCAGCATACTGAGAGATGTGGTCTAATGCCTGTTGGAGTCGACATTCCAGAATTGTCATCTGGGCAGCACCAAACAGATCATGAGGTGGTCTATGTAGAGCATAGCGATAACATTTTACAAAAGCCCTTAAGTGTTGGAAAATATATCTTCCAACATACAGAATATAATATAATATAAATTCATGTTATTTAGTAATAAGCCTTGCTATATATTAGTAGTATATTTTACCACCTTATTAATTATTGATTGTAATTGTCTTCTTTTCATTTGTAACAGTTGGCCAATCATATTTTTGTTTATCTATGTAGTTTATATCAGGGAAAAATCTACCTAGATTCTTACTTGTTCACTTGCATTCAATCCGAGTAGTTCACGATAATATTGCTCTTGCTGTAAAGAGACTGTGTTTCCAATCAGAATTAATCCATTGTCATATTCCGTAGTCATTAATTGTTGCCTTGTCATTCCTTTGACACCCAATGATTACCAGTTTGGCAAGTATTGACAGTGTATATATACCAAAGCTCTTTTGGCTGTAAGTATTGTATATACGTAAAATTTAATAGTAGTGATTACACTCCTTAATTTCTAATTCCACAATGCTGATATTAATAGCTTTAGAACAGTAATCTGCTTGCTTAGTATGTACAATAGGTGTCTAGTTACTCTAAGACAAATTTATTTACATTAAGTGATACTGTTCATACTCAGGTCAAAGTGTGTGATACACTCTTCTTGCTCCATTGAGCCAGAGAGGGATCCTTCCACCCATACATGAAATTAATGATCTTGCAGAAAAACACAAATAAAGATTGGGAGAGATCCATTCGCATGGGGTGGTGTCTCCATGATACCATATCGCCATGTGGTATCATAGTCGTCCTTCAGTTCAAAAAACAATGGCATCTACAAAGAATTGCATGGTAGAGGGCATTTTTCATTGGAGCAGGGCATATGACATGGAATGCATCTTGTGCAAGTCGTATTGTGCAGAAGACAAGTGACCTCTGTTGTCCAGGAAAAAGGCTAATCTAGCATTTACCAATTTCTCCATCGACTAATACATGCAGGAGGTTAGAGAGATTAGGCAGAGTGATATCGGCCTGGTTTGTGAAAAGCGAGCATGGTAGCCATTCACCGGGAGTCCGAGAGGATACCCTCTGTCCACACCATGTTGAACAAATCTAACACAAAGGCCATGCCTTGCTCACTTGATGTAAACATGTCGTTGAAGGGTGCTCCAAATCTGTAGGTAAAGTCCAGTCAGCAGGATTTAGTGATATCTTGCTGTGCATTGAGCATTGCTGGAGCAGCATCCCAGCTAGAGAATGCCCTTGCAAAAAACTTCAGCAAAGATGCGGGGTCTGAGATTGTGGTACCATTCTCATGGAGAACTTGCCCAGAATCCTTTTGACTCACTTCCACACTGCTACTAAAGGGTTCTTTCACATTAATGGAAGACACATATGCCCATCAGGAAGAGCAGCCTGGTGACTTAAAAATAAACTGGAACCTAGCACTAGCTTGATGAAATCGTTCGGATGGCACTTATAGCACATGTAGGCATAATGCTTCTGTTTGAGGGCAATCTGACACTTGGCTGCCCATCATGGAAATAGTTGGTGCGGAAAATGGCTAGACATTGTAGGAATAGTAGCCAGGCGTACAGCAGTGAGGTTGCAGAAGAACTCAATGGCCTCATCCACCAACCTAAAACTCCTCCCTGGGACAGTGAAATAAGTCATTTGCTGAAATGTGAACCATACGCTAGCAACAAGCAGAAAAGGTGGGGGGAAGGGGGTCTCTCAGACAGCAGTGGTCCAAAAAATGATATTTGATTGGGAAAGTGATCAAGTGATCACTACCATGAATGTCAACTACCTCCCACCTGAATTCAGGCTGTGCATCTGGAGAGCAGAGATGGATCAAGACAAGTAAATGAAGCGGTTCTCAACAGTGAAGCATAAACTCATCCACATTTAGGACACCATCGCTAACTCATCCATTAGGTTGGCAAAAACCTAATCCCCAGAAGGAGGCGTCTACCGTGTGGAAAGTCTCCATGATACCGTATTGCCATGCAGTATCGTCAGCCTTCTCCAGTTCGAAAAACACTGTGGCGTAGTGCTGTATACGAAGGAAGGCCTCACAGATCGCATTTTCCAGATGGAGCAGAGCATCCAACATGGAGTGGAACTTGTGGAAGCCACACTGTGCAGTAGACAGATCGCCTCCGCTCTCCAGAAAAAAGGGGTATTCTAACATTTACCAATTTCTCCATCAACTTGCAGATGCAAGAGGTTAGAGAGATTGGGTGGAAACCGGCCGGAGTAGAATGGTCTCTCCCCAGTTTGCGAAAGGCGAGCACAGTAGCGATTCGCCAGGAATCTGGGAGGAGACCCTCCAGCCAGATCCTGTTGAACAAACCTAACAGAAAGGCCATGCCTCGTTCACCCTGTGTCGAAGCATGGCGTATGGGATATCGCCCGGACCATGGGGCGGTGTCCGCGCAACAAGCAAGAGCGGAACGCTACTCGCTCACAGGAAACCTGTCGTGGAAGGGTTCTTAAAGTCCAGTTGGTGGCCTTCAGTGACATCACAATGTGCATTGAATGCTGGCGGAGCAGCATCCCGGCTAGAGAATGCGGAGAAAGAGGTCACGAAGGATTCCGCCACGGACGTGGAGTCCGAGATTGCGATCCCATTATCATTTTGACTCGCTTCCACACATCTCCTAGAGGGGTTTTATTGTTAAGTGAAGACACGTATGCCCGCCAAGAAGAGCGGCAGGCGTGCCGAACTTCACCAACAGTGAAATCGTTTGGGCGGTGCTTCTAGCGCATGTAGACATAGCTCTTCTGCTTGAGGGCCGTCTCACACTCAGCTGTCCACCACGGGAGTGGTCGGCGTGCAAAACGGCCAGACTTTCTAGGGATAGTAGCTAGGCCCGCTGCGATGAGGTTGCCGGATAACTCAACGGCCTCATCTACCGACCTAAACTCTTCGACTGAGATAGAGAATTCAGTCATTTCCTGAAATGCAGGCCACCGTCCCGCGCTAAAGCACCACCGGGGCGGTCTCTCGGGCGGCAGCAGCCCAGAAAATGATATTTGAATGGGAAGGTTGATTACTACCATGGAGGTCATCGACCACTCCCCAATCAAAATCGGGCTGTGCATCTGGAGAGCACAAAGATAGATCGAGGCAGGAAAATGAAGCGGTTCTCGGGGAGTGATGCGTAAACTCATCTACATTTAGGACAACCATCTCAAGCTGGTCGATAAGGTCAGCAAGAATTTGACCCCAGGGATCGATAGAGTAGTCTCCCCAGAGGGGGTATCTACCGTTTAGATCTCAGAGAAAGAAATAGGGCCTCGGCAACACTGCCACGACGAGGAGGAATTCCGCCGCGTCGAAGTCGGCTGAAAGTGGAATGTACGCGGAAATAAGAGTATAACTCCTATCAAGGTGCAGCTGCACAGTTACTGCCTGAAAGGGGTTATCTAAAGTGAAGAAAAGAACGGAGATATCATGCCGGGTGTAAATCGCACACGGGAGAAGAAGAGCCTCCGCAGCTAACGGAGAACGGGAGGAGACGAGCCTCTGCAGCTCCTCCCGTTCGGGAGGGGGGGGTCCTCGCCATGCGAGTCTTTTCCTCTCTCCGCCTCGAAACCTTAGGCAGGCGTTGCGGCTTCGGAGGCGGAGGGGGGGCCTCTTTTCGAGGTTCCACCGTCTCAGAGCCACACAGCCCACCACTAGGCGTGGGCGAAGGAGCCGAGGGTCCTTTTGTAGGGCAGCTTAAGGAACCCCGGAAGATGGCTGGCGACCAACTTCGGGGGTGTTGCCTCATGTGAGTCTAACGACTTGGTGGAGGCGCGTGGTCGTTTCGCCTTATGCGAAACGGTCACGCTGGGGCGCTGGTTTTAGCAGGAGCTGGGTGTGAACTCTGTGTCGCCAGCTTTACCAGGGAAGCGCCCGGGTTGATAGAACCCACAGAGCGGCTCCGAACGGACGCGGAAACAACTGTGCTCGTTGGCCTGGATGGGCCAGAAGCAGAGGGTGTCTTTCTTGGCATTGAGGCGTAAGACGTCCCAGGCAGAGAGGGGCACGCCAGAACCAAGTCCTTAGCCTCGTGGAATGTGAGATATGCACCACATTGCTTCTAAGAAGCAGGATGCGGCTCTCTGCAATTGACACACTTAGCCACACATGATTTGCACGTCTACATGAGCCATTCGTATGGCCAAAGCGGTGACATTAATAGCACTTCCGTTGCAGTGGCACGAATGCCTTCAGGCGGTAGCGGTACCAACAGGCATGCACTGACTCAGGGAGCTTGTCACAGTTGAACGTGATGAAGAATGTAGGGGTGGGTCTCGAGACCCCTCCCAGTTTTCTCATCAGACGCTCGACCTGACCGCCCTGTGGTCAGCCAGCTCTAGAGTGTGATATCTTCTATGGAGTAGTCAACAAGTTCCCTCGCATAAACTACACATTTCACAAAGTTCATGGTAGAGTGTGGTGTCACACTCACCGGGGTGCAATCAAGTGTCCGAAGAGCACTGATCTTGGCCGCCTCGGAGAGATTCGCCACATTCGCCAGAAGGCTCCCATCCGAAAACGGGTCACTCTCAGCTCTCTACTAATCACACTAGTTAAAGCTTTCCTCTGATGGAGGATCATGTTGCCTTTAGCAAACCTGGTGCCATCAGTGGAGCGAATAACGAGGAAGTGTTTGAAGCCAGCTGGGTAATCTCTGAATGAGGGGCCCCTATGTAATCGAGGCTCCACTCTGTGCACTAGCACTTTTGGTCATAGTCAGGGGCTCTGCACCCAGGGGGGCTGAGGGGCCGGATGTGACGATTTTGGTTTGGTTGCTTACCAAAGTGGCAGCAGACCTATCTGTCCCCGCAGCTACGATTCTTTTTAAGTTTTTTTTTGTTTGTTTTTTTTCTTTTTAGAGAGGATGGCGGGGAATGAACCCTCTTTTTCCCTCTGCCTGCAGGAGCCCACTGGCCGGATGGACTGGCCTCAGCAAGGTCCTTCTCCGACATGGAGGTCGTGGCAGTGGTGATCCCTCCACTCCTTGTACTGCCTTGCAAACCCTAGCCATTTGAGGATGACCTTGCATAGAAGTGGACTCGTGTTCGGTGCTTGGTGCTGAGCCCAGAGCTGAGCAGAGCGAGTGCCATCTCCCCAACAACGATCACCAGGCTCTCAATGGGGGAAGTGCGGAAGGCACCGGTCGCAAGGCGAAGGCCGGTGTGGTGGATCGAATCCACCTTGCGCAATAAACGCTCGGCTACGGATGCATAAAACTCGCATCCGTAGTCGAGCTTCGAGCGAACAATGGATCGATAAAAAAGTAGGGCAGTAGCCCTATCAGCGCCTCAAGCGCTGAACGTCACGGAACGAAGAATATCCATGGCACGGGTACAAGAGACCCTAAGGCTGCGAATATGAGCCTCCCAGGTGAGGCGTCGGTCGAATACAAGACCAAGGAAACGGTGCGACTCAACCACATCCAGGCGCACCCCATTAAGAAACAAATCTGGTCGGGGTGGAGCCGTGGATGGCGGCAGAAGTGCACCACCTTAGTCTTGGCCAAAGAAAACCGAAACCTGTGCGCTTCGGCATAGCGAGAGACGCGGTTCAATGCCTATTGGATTCGACGCTCCAGAGTTGGCAACTGGGCCGCGCCAAAAGAGATCGAAAGGTCGTCCACGTAGAACGTAGCGAGAACATCTTCCGGTAGCACGGAGGTGATGCCGTTGATGCTCAGGGCAAAGAGTGTGACACTGAGGACACTTCCCTGCGGGACACCCTCTTTCTGCTCCTTTGGGCCGGAGATGCCCCCCCCCCCCACACCCGTACGCGGAATCGACGATCTCGTAAAAATTCAGATATAAACATTGGCAGGCGTCCCCTCGCCCCCATCGTGTGGAGAGTCTCCATGATACCGTATCGCCATGCGGTATCATAGGCATTCTCCAGATCGAAAAACACCGTGGCGTAGTGCTGTCTACAAAGGAAAGCCACGCAGATGGCATTTTCCTGGCGGAGCAGAGCATCCGACGTGGAGTGGAACTTGCAGAAGCCGCACTGTGCAGAAGACAGATAGCCTCCGCTGTCCAGGAAAAAGGCTAATCTAACATTTACCAATTTCTCCATCAACTTGAACACGCAAGAGGTTAGAGAGATTGGGCGGAAACAGGTCGGAGTAGAGTGATCTCTCCCCGGTTTGCGAAAGGCGAGCACAGTAGCGATTCGCCAGGAATCCGGGAGAAGACCCTCCACCCAGATCCTGTTGAACAAATCTAACAGAAAGGCCATGCCTCGCTCACACAGGTGTCGAAGCATGGCGTACGGTGTCCCCGCACGAAGCAAGAGCGGAGCGCAACTCACTCACAGTAAACCTGTCATTGAAGGGTTCTCCGCCTCTGGAGGTAAAGTCCAGCAGGCGGCCTTCCGTGACATCACGACGTGTATTGAATGCTGGCGGAGCAGCATCCCAGGAAGAAAATGCGGAAAAAGCGGTCGCGAAGGATTCCGCCACGGACGCGGGGTCCGAGATTGCGGTCCCATTCTCCTGGAGAATTGGGAGGGAGGTCCTGCGAGAACTTGCCCCGAATCCTTTTGACTTGCTTCCACACCTCTGCTAAAGGGGTCTTCCCGTTAAGTGAAGACACGTATGCCCGTCAACAAGAGCGGCGGGCGTGCTTCCAAATATACCGGAACCTAGCCCTAGCCCAACGAAATTCAGCGACAGTGAAATCGTTCGGGCGGCGCTTATGGCGCATGTAGGCATAACGCTTCTGTTTGAGGGCGGCCCCACACTCGGCCAACCACCATGGGAGTGGTCGGCGTGCAAAACGGCCAGACGTTCTAGGAATAGTAGTCAGGCCCGCAGCGATGAGGTTGCCGGAGAAGAACTCAACGGCCTCCTCTACCGACCTAAACTCCTGACTGAGATAAAGAATTCAGTCATTTCCTGAAATGCAGGCCACCGCGCTCGCGCCAAGCACTACCAAGGTGGGTTCTCAGGTGGCAGTTGCCCTGAAAATATTTGAATGGGAAAGTGATCCCTACCATGGAGGTCATCAACCACCCTCCAATCAAAATCAGGCTGTGCATCCGAGGAGCACAAAGATAGGTCAAGGCAAGAAAATGAAGCGGTTCTCGGACAGTGATGTGTAAACTCATCCACGTTTAAGACACCCATCTCAAGCTCTTCGATCAGATCGGCAAAGACTTGTCCCCTGGGATTTATTGAGTAATCTCCGCAGAGAGGATGCCTGCCATTCACATCTCCAAGCAAGTGAAAGGGCCTTGGCAACCGTGCCACGACGCGGCGGAAAACCTCGGTATCGAAGTCAGCTGACAGTGGAATGTATGCAGAAATGATAGTATACCTCCTATCCCCAT